>OU015500.1:54117782-54514275 GCA_907164885.2 Dolomedes plantarius | reverse complement strand
AAAAAAGTCATGCGAGTAGCTATCCTAAAATTAGCAAAAGAAAAGCATCTTGGGCGGTCCTAAGAGATAGGTCAAGACAGCAGTTCAACTGAGAAAATTGGGATTTAATATGGCATTAATTAAACAATTTTCCTGCTGATGGTTGCCTTTTAAGTCGACAAAAAAATAATAATTTTTAGCCTAGAAAAAAAATAATTTTTTTTCTGGATGGTTAAAGCATGTGGCACACACATCCAATTATTTAACTAAAAATTTCAAATTTTGTGGAAGGATTCCTTGTCACAGAACATAAACAAGTTATAAGATGGAATGTAATAAACTTAAAATTTAGCTCCATTAAAGTTTCAAAAATATATTTTTGTAGCTGGGAGAGTAGTTTTGAATATTAAATATAAACATCAAACAATTATATTACGGGTTAAGAGGATGGGGAACTTTCAACTTATCAAAAATCGAAAAAAAATTAGAACTTTTTAAAAAATTATAAAATATATAAATATTGGAATAAAATGCATTTAAGATGTGTAGGGAAGAGTAACTTGAACACTTGGTGGCTTTAGAAAAATAAGTATTAAAGGTAGGTAAAAAACAAAAAAAAAACTTTGAAAATTTTTTTCTCAAAATGAGAAATTTCCAGATTTGCAAGTCTTTTAAATTTTTATTGCGTCATGATGTTTTACGATATTTTATAAAGTTTATAATAAAGACTCCTGTAATACATCAAAATAAATTTATGTATCCATTTTAGATTTCGACATCATTCAGATTATGAAAGTGTAACATAAATGTAGGAAAGTACACAAATTTCACGGAAATTCAGAGTACAAGCATAAATATATTTCCTAAAAATTAACTATTCAATGAAAGCACAAGGTAATACATAACTCAAAATGTATGTATAAGCAATATGTATTTATAAATCAAATTTATTTATAATCAATAAGTGTTTAAAATGTATTTATAAGCAATATAAATGCAAAATTTAGGGCCGGGAAGGAACTTAGAAATTGGATCGCAAAGAGAATTTAAAAAACAAAAAAAAGTCACTTTTTTAAATATAAAATTTTATAAGGTGTTTCATATAGTTACACTTTAATGACTATTTACAAAATTTCATATCTCTGAGGTAAAAATTTCAAAAATCGGTTTGTTATGTCCACCATCCCTTTAAATGTACGTATATATCAAGAATATATTTCCAAACTCGTAATATAATATGTTTATTATAGCTTATTTACATAATTATAAAATCAAACAATTTTTTATTTTAATTTCCAAGCAATCTTACTTCCGCTTAGTAGGTAATAACAAAGATATCAAATTTCCAGCATAATGACCAGTAAGACAAATAAAATGCAAATTGTTGCACAGAACAATCATTAACATTGTGATCAGTTTCACAATCATAGTGAAATTCAACCACGCTCTTAAGCTATCTGAATTCAAACATCAGCTATAATCTGTGTTGTAATATTTGGAAACCATACACTTAGATGAAACTCAACGACATAACATTCATTATTAGTGCAGATGAAATGCATACGTATGGAAAATGATGAAAGTAAGTGGAACCGATTATGAAACATTGGGAAATCCATACGAATTATTGTGAATTCCCCTTAGATCATACTGAAATCTGTAGGATTGGAGAATAGAGTAATTTTGTTAGTACAAGTAAATTTAGGAATTTTCTTTCGAAGAAAATTATATCTTTCTGGTTCTGGTCAAGTCTAGACGGTATGATATTTGCATGTGTGCTTAGATAACGTGGTAAATCTGTGGTTGCAAAACTTTAACTACAATAGAGAGTTAACATTTAAGGTCGAGAACATTTTAAGAAAACTGTTCCACCTAAAAAAAAATCTTTAATTCATTGAAAATATCATGTTAGATTGCAGTATTTTAAGGTAATGCGTTTTAAAAATTATGATAAGTCTTGGTAATTGAGCAGTTACAAGGTAGTCGTTAAAGGATTTACTATATTTTCGGTCAGAATCCATTGGAAAGTCCAAAGTGTGAACTTGGTCGGATTCCTTGGTCATGTTCCATATTAAAATTGATTTTAATTGTTTGTAGCTGAGTTGCGGCTCACAAAAATGTAGTTTAAATATCTAGTTACGGAGATAGTATGTTTCTGTGCAACGTTTCGGTTGTCAGTAAGGAAGTATGAGTATTTTACTGTAAATAAAGTGTGAGTGTTTTACTATAAAAACATATTTAATTCATTTAAAGTATCGGGCTAGATTGCAGTATTTCCCTGAAACAAAAATACGTCTTTGAAATTATCATATGTCTCGGTATATATTTTCGGTAACTGAGAAGTTCCATGATATTGATCACAGGATTTACTATATTTTCGGACAAAATTCATTAGAAAATCCAGAGTGTGAGCTTGGTCAGATTCATTGGTCATGTTCCATATTAAAATTGTTTTTAAGTGCTAGTAGCCGAGGCGCGTCACACAAAAATTTAGTTGAACAGTCTAGTTACGTAGGTAATATACACTCTGTCACAAAACACGGCGTGGCATCGAATCAATGATATCACCCATGACGTCCTGCTGAAGATCATGCCATAATCTTTGCAACTAGGCAGTTAATTCACCAGTATTCTGGGACGGCTGCAGTAGTCTTCGAAGCACGTCACAGTCGTGCGCTATTGGCGAGAGGTCTGGTGACCTGGCAGGCCATGGGATTACGTTATATCCTTGAAGACATTCTTGAGAGAGTTGCGCAGTATGTGGACGAGAGTTGACTTGCTGATAAATGTCACCTGCGCGATTTGATCGAATAGACAGTACAACTGGCGTTAAAATCTCGTCCACGTAACTGCGTGCTGTCAAAGTGCGTTGAAGGAAGGCTAGAGGCGATCGTGTGTCCCAACGAATCGCTCGGAGAGGCATACGGTGATTACACCTAGTGTAATCACCGTATGCCTCTCGGCAACAAATACCAAATCGGACCAGCGGCCTGGCTGCCTCCACACGCATATTCTCTGGTCATCGGCATTGATAATGAATCGAGATTCATCGCTGAAGATCACATGCCTCCAGTCGGTTACACTCCAGCTTGCCCGAGGTCGGCAAAAATCCAATCGACACTGCCTATAATGTGGGGTCAGTGGTAGGCGTCTTAATGGACGTCGGCTCCTTATATCTGCGTCGGCCAATCGTCTCCGAATTGTTTCCCTTGATACCACCGAACGATTCTGCCTGGAAGGAGGAAAATGGCGTCCATCCGATTCTAGCGACATTGTGGGTGCGGACATGGCCACTCTTATGATTGCGCGATCCTCGCGTGCATTTGTGTTTCTGGGATGCCCTGACTCTTCGCGACGGTAGACTATCCCTTCCGTGATCCATTGTTGCCAACACCGAGCAACTACCATATCGCTCCGACCGAGGTGGCGGCCGATACGCCTGTTCGACCAACCTGCTTCTCTGTGGCCTGCTATACGTCCCCTCTCAAAGTCTGATAATTGTTCGTACTGTCGCCGGTTACGTCTCAGAGGCATCTCTAGTCACAATACCGTCCATCCAAGTGAACAGATTTGTTTGAATAACCCTATGGCACGAGCAATCATGTTTTTAAACTCTCCCAGCTGCGCAACTCATATGCGCATATCGCGTTTACCCTTGTCTCATTGCGTCGAAATTTTAATTATTTGCATATCTCTTACCAGACTACATTCTTGCCAAGTTTCGTGATAGTAGCTCGATTTCTTCTTAGTGCATATATTTTTTGTGACAGAGTGTAATTCTGTGCAACATGACGGTTGTTAGTAAGGAAGTATGAGTATTTATGATGTGTAAAAAAACCTTGTCATAAAACTGCTAATGGAAAGGGACCAGATAGAATTTGTAAAATGTAAAAAAGGAAGATTTAAGAAAATCAAAAAGGCAATTTGCGAAATATTTCCTATGGATTTCAGAAGGTTCTTCTCTGATTTAAAAAAAAAAACAGCCAAAAAGAGGCTATTTTTGTCGTTTTTATGACAGTTGCTCAAAAGGGGTGACTACTATTTTTACTCTTAATGAGACATGCTGTGACAGCAAATTCATACTTGTACATTAGAGTAATTTGTGAAAGTGGTATTTCGTGCCAAAGTTCTTATTGTGATTTCTTTCTCGTCTGCGACTCCCAGGCTAGACATTAGTTTCTCCAGTTCACATAGTTTAAAATATAATTATAACCAGTTTAATAATGGTGAAAAAATAACAATAGTCCAAATTAAGAACTTTACAATTTACGAAACTAATACATTTGTGGTAATGACAGTCATGTGCGTGAGTATTTCACGTACATTCGGAACACTATGGTTTAATTGCACGTGTTTTAGTTTGAATAAAAAAATTAGCATAACTTATCATTTTGAATTAATAATCGATGTACTTACCACTGATTTTTAAACAGAAAATCCTTTTAAAATACATGACAATAATGTCTAAAATCATCTCATTTACAAATTAAATCGTCCCTTGCACACACTGTATTGTATTTGTACAACATTATTATTGTATTACTTAAAAAAAAGAAACATACAAAGGTCCAGAAAAACAAAAGATTATTTGCTCTACAAAACTGCTAAATGTAGCAGGGTTTTAACAAGGAATAATGATATTTTACTTCTGATATGAGATCGAAACCTGTAATTTTCTTTACCGCTAAGAAATTAGGAAATGCTTATTTCCTGACTTATTTTTATAAATTAAATAGTCCCTTGCAACTTCCGTGTAACATTTGTTCAATCTTATTATTGTATTATTTTAAAAAAGAAACGTACAAAGGTCCAGAATAACGAAAGATTATTTGCTCTACAAAACAAGAAAATGTAGCAGAGTTTTAACAAAAAAATAATGATATTTTGCTACGAATTAGAAATTAAAAATCTGTAATTTTCTTTACCTTTAAGAAATTGGGAAATGCTTATTTCCTGTCTTATTTTAATAAATTAAATAGTGCCTTGCAACCACCGTGTAGCATTTGTTCAACCTTATTATTCTGTTATTTACAAAAAAAGATACATATAAAGGTCAGAAAAACAAAAGTTTATTTGATCTACAAAACAGGTAAATGTGGCAGGTTTTTAACAAAAAAATAATGGTATTTTGCTACGAATTACAAATTAAAAACCTTTAATTTTCTTTACCCCTAAGAAATTGGGAAATGCTTCTTCTGTGTCTTATTTTTATATTCCATAAGCAAATGCTTATAAAATAAAATTAAATAATTTCAGCAATTTTTGCAACCAAACACCTCCGTTTTTCAAAAGACTATCATTGAAGAAAAACTCTGGTGAATTATGTTCCTGTACATTAACATAGAGCAATTCAATGATGATTAAATGGATTTAGAGAAACTTTGAACAATGTGCAAAAATGCGATCCTCGAAATGCGTCGATTTAAGGATCACTGTCTGAGGCTTTTCAGTTAATCACTTAGATGTGCATTTTGAGGAAGATTAATTCCTTTCCATTATTGTGATCAATTAAATTCTTCAATCGGAACCTGTAATCTCTTGTTCCCAAGCTTCATAATATATGATGCAAGGGTTCCATAGTACTGCTGTAATTGTTATACTTCGCATTTTGTCACAGTCTATTCTGCCTGTAAACGACGTAAAAGGAGACTGATATAGATTATTCATTGATCCTGCTGTCTCGTGTCTGAAGGGAATTGACTGTCTGGCCTTATTGAAATCGTTCAATTGCTGGAGAAACGCCTAGAGACTTTTCAATAAATTACGTATAGTTATCCTGTCTGCCTTCAGAATCTAAACTGAAAGGCAGGGTATTTCAAGTTACCAGTTCACGTTTCAGAACGTCAAAATTAAGGCAATTATTTCTAACTATCAGTGAAGAAATAAACAAAGAAATTCGTAAATACTATGATTTTATGAAATTAAATTAAGTTAAATTATATATGTATATATATATACACACACACACACATATGTGTGTGTGTGTGTGTATATGTGTCTGTCTGAGTTTTTATCAGAAATTTGCATAAATCTCTAAAAGACTGCATAATTATCTATTTCTGCTTGTGAACAATGGAAACAGTCGTAATAGTTTAGAGATAATATAATTATTATCACTAAAAATCCTGAAAAATACATCTGTTTCAAGAATTAGTAGCACTACATTTTTCTGAACTTTTAACCTCAGATCTTCAAAAATGTTATGCTCCCATTCTATTTAGTATAAATTATTATGAAGAGAAAAATAAACTCTATTTTTAATGGCGTTTCATGTTTACAATTAATTTTGTCTTCATTACGAAACATATTCGAATAATAGAAAAAAAATTCATATGAAATCTATAATTATTTAGTGCAAAAATTTTTTTCTCAAAAGTCTCCAAATGTAATCTTGGAATGTATTCTATTTAAAAAAAATAAATATGAATAATGATTACAATTTTCATGTTAACTATAAAATACGATTTTACATTTTTTTATAGAATGCATAGAGAAAATTTAAAAAAAAATGAGTTTTAAGTTTATCTGAGAGAATTCCAATGTTAACGATTCTGGCTACCAAGCACAGAATGTCTGGTCGTTTTTTACTTTCCCCTCCATAGGTTTTCTTAATTCATTTATACATTTTAAATCTCCTTTTTACTACTTTTAGTTTCATAATATTCCTCTTTTTCTTTTAGTGATGAGTCATTTCTTTATTCTTTTTTGTACAGCATTCTTTCAGCCTCACTTGGTCCTCCTTTGAATGCACTGAATTCCTGTTTATACGAGAGATTTTTTTTTCTTCTACAACCCCCCCCCCCCTGTCATTTTAATAAATCTTTTTCTCTCTCTTAATTTTTATTGTAATTGTAAGAAATGAATTCGAAAAGTTTCGTCATCGTGATGAATCAGTAACGATACCAGAGGGTTTGAGTTCCATTCCCTGTTCTGACGGACGGCCGTTACAGTGTATATTTACGTAACTTTAGCAAGCTATGTTAATGCTTTTTTCGATTAATTTGGTCATATCAAAAATTATGATCACATTTATACGGTAAGTTCAACAGGAAAATATATTGCTATCAGACAATTATCGGAAACAGATTCTTCAGTTGTTTGGTACGTCGGTTAGTTGATTCGTTTTTGATGCAAGGTTTCTAGAAATGACACTATTAACCAATCACAAGACGAATAATTAAAATTATCTACATGAAAAGTATTAAAATACAACGGTAGTTAAAATACATGTAAAGGTGATAGGGACATGAAATACAAAGCTGATAAAAAACAACGATATATAGCTATGGTCTTCTATGAATAAAACAAGCATCGACAATTGTATGACATTAGTTTTGAACCGGAAAGTACTCTCACGGCTTGGAATGTGTTGAAGGAAATAATGCAGGCATTCCCAGGATATAGTGTAAGTCACACTCAGTAGATAAAAAGCTGTTTTCGGGACAAGTCACCATCAGGAAACTGTATCTTTAAATCCACGAAGACTTGAGGTATTAAACTAAGCAGCTCCTCTGTTATCTTCTGTAGACAAGATAACATTGTTGGCATTACAGTGGATTCCGACCACTGGAAGTAAATCATAAAGTGAAATTAAAAAACCTACATCAAATAACAACAGTACAAGTCCATTGAGCAACATTCAAAAGACAGTTCTTTTGGAAAATGATATAAACAGGCCAGTCTTTAGGCCAATTTTATCCTATACAAGAAAGGTAAATAGTAAAGGAATGTTATCAAAAAGTTGTGAGGGTGGTGTCGTGCCCCTCTACTAAACTTCACGATTCGCAAAAGGTAACTTTAGAGACAGTACAAAGCCGTTTATTAGAGTTAAGCTCTTTATTAGTTTCGTTGTTTCTTCTTAGTTACAGATATAGGTATAACACAGTTTCGTACAGCATCAAATCTGCACCGCCAGACAATCAACATAATGCATTATCGCGCGGAATAGCAGGTCTGTCGATCCTTCTTTTATCGATGGTCTCTGGTGCTCTATCTCAGAGCAGCAGCTCCTCTGTCAGTCTCTCGTCGCTCAGTCCTCCGCTAATCATATTTGCATTGGGGCTGGCCTATTTTTAATCGTTTCCGAATCTTCTCGAACCATCTAGATTTCTTTTCAGAAACTCCCGGCGGTTCAATAAAGAATTTCCCACAGTGTTTAATGACTTCCGGTGTCCTTAATGACGCCGAGGTTGGACAGCGCTACCACATCAACTATGCTAATGAAAAATAATTCTAAACACATTTAAAAGCCAATCTAGAGAATAGGCCATGTGGGCCAAAAGCGGGTTATAGCCGCGTTGTTACAAGGGATTCTGATATCGGTGGAATAAATGAATTCCTAGATCACTGGTTTTGAGTTCAGAGAGTGGGTTCAATTCCTGGCAAAAGGATTTTTTTCAGTACAACATACTGAAAGTAGCAATATAACACTATGAATTAAAAGCACTGCTTTAGTAATAAACATATGTGACTCAATTTAAAAAATATCCTCTAATTTTTGTATTACGTAATGCAAATAGTTCTTTATAAATGAACATGGAAACACATTTGTTTTGCATGAAAAAAGCGTAAGAATAAATTTTCGTTTATTATTGGAAAGCTCTATTTTTTCTCAGAAGCTTTATCCGTGATTGCAGCCTAATTTCTCTTGCATTCCATATTTACCATAAATATAAGAAAGTACATTTTTTATGAACAACATTAGTGATACACTATATTAATACATAATTACCTCGTTACGGTTTTTAGTGTTTTCTCTTCTTAAAAAATAATTACTGGAAGCTATCCTGAAAAGAAAAAAAATCCCATTCAGCTGTGTCTTCAAACAACTGCAAAAGTCATTAACTACAACATAGAGCGAATCATTCCTTCTAGCTAATTATTCAACTCTTAGCCATTACATTTTCTAATTTACCTAAGCATTTATGTGTTCTCTTAATGTGTGTCCATATATATTTATAAATACGTTTGCAAACACTCATACGCTCCTCATGCTTACACACAGAGAGAAAAATGTAACTTTTTTATGTAATTGATATAGCATTGATGGTTTATAAAGAGTATGCTGGTGACTCCTAGGAAAAATTTACAGTTAGGAATGTTCTGTGAGGATTACCTCATAAAAAATCCCAAAGTGATAGGAATTGGGAATTTTAATTACATTTCAGACTGATATACATTATATAATAGGTCAAGGAAAAAAAATAGAAACACATTGAAATTCAATTACTTATAAATGTGACTACATAAGTTTATAATTATTATTATTATTATTACTATTTAACGACTGACAAAAATGCTTAAAAGTTTGCTGCCGGTGAAACTTACAATAAGTATTGTATTAAAAAAAAATTCTCAGATTCACACTCTACATTTTAGGATAACAATAAAATCACTTCAGTTTACAAATACATTTTCAAATATTTGCGTGAATTCTTGATTTTTCAATGAAAAATGATAATTCGTAAGTATGAACATGAAAACTGTCGTTTCAACGTAATGACTATACTGTAATATAACGTTTATTTTGAAACGATTTTGATGCAAAGTCTTCACATAAATGTTAGATTGTAATTTCTCTAAGTACAGTGTTAGGTAATATTTTGAATATATATATATATATATATATATATATATATATATATATATATATATATACACTCATGGACAAAACAATTAGCGCACCAAGAAGGAGTCGTTAAAATGAAACGAAATTTTACATACGTAATGACTACTTTGATATAAGTAAATGATAAGAAAATCAAAGAAAAAAGATAATTTATTTCAAAGAAAAAAGAAAAAGAACGGAGGAGTTAATACTCCATTGGACCCCCTCTAGCGCGAATGCACGATGCGATACGATCGGGCATTGAGTCATACAAGTTCTGTATGATGTCTTGAGACATTTCGTTCCATATTTGCTGTAACCTTGCCTCTAGTTCGTTCAAACTCGTGGGATGCCCAACTCGTCGTCCCAAATGATCCCAGATATGCTCGATTGGAGACAAATCTGGGGATCGGGAAGGCCAAGGAAGGGTAGTAACAGTGCGGAGACAGTCTTGTGACACCTTTGGAGTATGAGGCTGAGCATTGTCTTGTTGAAAAATGGCTCCTGGGAGCCGTTGCATGAGTGGCAACACATGTGGTTGCAGGATTTCATGAACATACCGCTGGGTTGTCATGGTGCCACGGAACAATACTAGGGGTGACCGTGTATTGTAGGCAATGGCACCCCATAAAATCACACCAGCTGTGGGAGCGATGTGTCGCTGTACAGCAAAGGCAGGATTGAAGCGTTCCCCACGGGCTCTCCACACACGAACACAATTGTCATCACTGCCGAGATTGAATCTAGATTCGTCGCTAAAGACGACCTGGTTCCATTCCGCTGCAGTTCAGTTTCCTCGTGCGCGGCAAAACTCCAAACGGAGGCGTCGATGGGTGGGCGTCAAGGGCAGCACACGTAATGGGCGCCGCGATACCAACTGTCCTTCAGACAGGCGCCTTCGTATGATTCGAGATGACACAGAGGCCCCTAGTGAAGGTACTACCTGTGCCTGGATGGCGGCCGATGAAGCAGTTGGCTGTACGCGTGCATTTCTTACTATGTGGCGTTCTTCTCGACGACTGGTCTGTCGAGGGCGTCCTGAGCCTGGTCTTCGTGTACATGACATCTCTCGGGACCACTGGTCCCAACACCGCCTCACAACACAATCAGAGCGGCCTAATTGACGAGCTACTCGCCTAGCTGACCACCGAGATTCCATCATCCCGACGATTCTCCCCCTCTCAAACTGCGACAACTGCTTATATTGTCTTCGAACACGGCGTAATGGCATGTCTATCTCAGCTCTTCCTTTGTAAATGATTCAGCACACTCCAACAAGCTTTGATTACCTGTTTTATACTCCACAGAGTACGATGTTCAACGCTCTCTACCGGCTATACGTAATGCGCAATCACGCTGCATTTCTAATCATTTGCATATGTCCCGACATGTACCTTCATTGCAAGTTTCGTTACGATCCCGCAATTATTTCTTGGTGCGCTAATTTTTTTGTCAATGAGTGTATATATATATATATATATATATATATATATATATATATATATATATATATATATATATATACATATATACACTCAAGAGCCAAAACATTATGACCACCCCTACATTTTGCAATGAATTCGCCTTTATGACGTGGAAGGCACGTGATCAGGTGGAAGTGGTATTTAACTGCTGCTGGAGAGTCTGAAGAATCATTCTTTCACTTACTTCTGTGTGTGATGGGAAATGCTACGGATCTAAGCGACTTTGATAGAGGGCAGATTGTAATGGCTCGAAGGCTCGGAACAAGTATTTCCGAAACTGCACAACTCGTGGGTTGTTCGCGACCTACAGTTGTTAGTACTTATGCAAAGTGGATGAATGACGGTGAAACCAGCAGTAGACGCCATGGTGTTGAACGTCCACACGCTATCAAAGAAAAAGTTCGTCGGAGACTGTCTCGCATGGTGAAGCAAAACAGTGGCCAGACAGTGGCTCAGCTGAGCCAGACAGCTGAGCCAGACAGTGGCTCAGCTGACAGCCCAATACAATGCAGGGCCAAGTAGAATAGTATCGTAGCACACTGTTCAGCGGACACTGTTGGATATGGGGCTACGCAACAAACGTCCCACTCGTGTGCCTTTGCTGACCAAGCGTCATCGCCAACTGCGCCTGCGCTGGGCCCGGGAACATCGCGACTGGTCCATGGATCAGTTGGAGAGAGTTGCCTGGTCAGATGAATCACGGTTTGTCATTCATCACGCCGATGGCCGTGTCAGGATACGCCGTCTTCCAGGCGAACTGTTGCTCCCTCAATGTACAGTAGGTCATACACAGGCCGGTGGTGGCGGTAGTATGCTTTGGGGGACGTTCTCTTGGGCGTCTCCGGGACCCGTGGTTGTGGTAGAGCAGACCATGAATGCTACAGGGTATCTGAACATCATTGAGGACCAGTTGCACCCTTACATGGCCTCTGTTTTTCCAGCTGGAAATGGAATGTTCCAACAGGACAACGCCCCGTGTCACAAGGCTAAAATTGTGTTGGATTGGTTCCAGGAACATGATGCGGAATTCCAGTTAATGTCCTGGCCGCTTAACTCACCGGATTTCAATCCGATAGAACACATTTGGGATGTCATGGGACGGCAGCTCAGAGTTCAAAAACCACCAATTCGCAATATCTCGGATTTGCGTGACCGTTGCTTAAACATCTGGTACAATCTGTCTCCGGCCATCTACCGAGGACTTGTGGCATCCATGCTAAGGTGGGTTGAAGCTGTGTTGCGCGCCAAAGGTGGGCCAACTCGTTATTGACAGGTGGTCATAATGTTTTGGGTCTTTAGTGTATATATACATATATATATATATATATATATATATATATATATATATATATATATATATATATATATATATATATATATATATATATATATATATATATATATATATATATATATATATATATATTGATATATATATACTAGCTGAAGTACCCGGCGATGCCCGGAATTTTAAGAATGTTTGTTAACCAAAATCAATTTAAAAATTAGCACAGTATAAATAACATAGAAAAAATATATGTGAAATGTTATACACAAATTTCAGCCTTTCATCATTGTAGCACTAAAATCTGAAAAGTAAAAATGTCAAATTTACTTAGCTGTGCATCGCCCGTCTAGCCGGTCGGTTTAGGGACACGCTCCCTTCAGCAATCATTGTGAAAGAATGGAAATGCTAAAAAACAACGAATAAAACTATTTAAATTTTGTAGATACGTATCCCACGTCCTGCAAACAGTCGCAGGCAGAAGAAAAATCCCCCCCCCCCGGGCGAGCCGGCGTTGCCCGGGATTTTAAGAATGTTTGTTAACTAAAATCAATTTAAACACTAAACACAGCATAAATTACATAGTAAAAAAAAAGTGTCACCTCAGAACACTATAGTCAACATTATAGACATCTCTGAATTTAGGTAGGTGCAGTCTTTCTTCATTGTACCACTAAAAGCTGTAAAGTAAAAATGTCAAATTTGAGAATAATTGTTAACCAGAGTCCATTTAAAAACTAAACAGAGTATAAATAACATAGAAATAAAAGCATATGAAATTGTATACGCATGAATAAAAAGAAAACCGAATACAAAAAAATATATATTTATAATAAACTCGTCAGAATTCAGCTAGTTTAGCCCTTCATCATTGGAGCAAAAAAACCTGAAAAGTAAAACATAAAATATATACATTTATAATAAACCACTAAAATCTGAAAAGGAATGAGAAGGAAATTAAAATAGTAGCATTAGGATTTAGCTCAGTGATAGGCGTTTTAGCTAAATTTAACTAAAAATTACTTCAAATTGACCAATTTATGAAAAAAGTATGCTATTTACAGGTAAGTTTTTGTTCCTTTTTTTATCTTTTATGTGCTGTTTTGCCATAAAAGACTAAAAAAAACCTTTAAAAAGTTATTTTTTCTAAAAAACTGACTCAGAACGTGCACTCTAAAAAACTGACTCAGACAGTCACCTTAATTCCTACTTGAGAATGAGAATAACAAATGAGGAAAGAATAAACTGTACCCCCCTCCCCATTGAAATAATATTTAAAGTAATAAATTATGTTTTAGCAATTAATTTGTGAATAATTAAATAATTAACTAAATGTAAAATAGAAAAGTAAATTAAACATAATTATATTTCACTGCCCTTCAAAAATATCCAGTAATAACACAATTTCCTTAGCATATACAAAATAAACAAAAATAATTCGTGCATAATAAATATTTTATTTGGGGCTGTTTTTATAAGGAAAGGAATGACGAATCGGGGAGAAATTTAATATTAGAACATAAAATTGCGAGTAATAATTTTGCATTTTAAAATTTTCCCTCAGATCATCGTCATAGGTCATCAGATGTAGGTCATAACTATAATATATATCACGTGTGAGAAGGAAATTAAAATAGTAGCATTAGGATTTTGTGCAGAGTGATAGGCATTTTAGCTAAATTTCATTAAAAATACTTCAAATGGACTAAATTTTAAAAAAAGTATGCTATTTACAGGTAGGTTTTTGTTTGTTTAATTTTTAAGTGCTATTTTACCATAAAAATAAAAAAAAACT
Source organism: Dolomedes plantarius (assembly GCA_907164885.2). Taxonomy (NCBI): domain Eukaryota; kingdom Metazoa; phylum Arthropoda; class Arachnida; order Araneae; family Dolomedidae; genus Dolomedes; species Dolomedes plantarius. Next base: position 54,500,125 of record OU015500.1, on the reverse strand, counting down.
TTAAAAATTATTTTTTTTTTAAAATTGACTCCGAACGTAGACAGTCACCTTAATTCTTACTTGAGAATGATAATAAAAAATGATGAAAGAATAAACTGTACCCCCCCCCCATTGAAATATTTAAAGTTATAAATTCTGTTTTAACAATTAATTTCTGAATAATTGGACACACACACTGACACTTGCTTTAATATATATATATATATATATATATATATATATATATATATATATATATATATATATATATATAAAAAAGAAAGAGAGATATATACATGTATTTTTTACTTTAAATTGTCTGAGTTTTTCTCTTTCAAGAACGTGCAATTCCCTTTTACAGTGTATGAAATCAAAAATCCAATTAATACATTTATGATTCCTGTTAACTGCGTCTTGAGGAATGTTCAGAATGTAATTGGTTTTCACTAGAAATTAAGACTGGCACTTTAAAAGATGTATTTGATAAACGGAATTAACTTTATGGACATTTTTGTTCAATTACATAACGTTTAATCATCTACCCATTCAATCTTAATATTAGTTGAATTTTTGAAGCCTTAGCGTAATAGGAATTTCCATACAGCACATTATTTGAAGGAATAGTACTGCATGCTCTTACCATGCGACAGTTTGCATTTCGACTTTAACGAATTCCAGTGATTTAACACAAACCCCAAATGTCTAACTGTGAATCCCACATTTACACCTTTTCTTGATTTTAAACAAGCGATATTTTTACACTACTTTTACATTTCTACTGTTTTTTTCCTTCCTACCATTCCTTCGACTAGACATACTACAATAAACAATAAACCAAAAACTACGTTAAATTGAAAGCAACATTTAAAATCAAATTTTTATAGTGATATTTGTCCATCCACACAACACTTTGTATACTTCATTATAGGAGCCTCATGTAGCTAAATTTACGTTAATCTCTGTGAAAGGACAGGACAGACACGTCAATGTCTCAACCGACAATCGAAACCCAGCGACCTTTGTGGAAACTCGTGACAGTAACTACGATACGCTGTCGGCAGCTTGATCAAAATGTTGGAATTCTAATTTACTGTTTAGAAAGGGGCATTATATCTAGCCCTTTAAAGTGATGTAAGCACACAGATGTAGCTTTACTCTGCGTGCTCTCAAAGAAAGTGTTTAACTAAGTGGGATATTACGCGCAGCTACATTAAAATTAAATCCCGCATAAGACAGTAGAATGTAAATACTGAAGTTGACTGTTATTACATCATTTTTCACTAGTAGTTATACTAGAAAGGTTAATCGAATTCTATTAAGATATTCGAAATTTGTATGAGAAATTTAACGAACCAAGCTACAGCAAATGAAAGGTAATGTTGTTTTTATTAAATAATTCAGTCATTCGGATTCGTATGGCTAAATTATTACTTAATGAATGTCTATGTAAACTATTCGACGTGTTGCACTGGCATTTTTACTCCATTTAAGTTACAAGAAATAATCTGGTTTCGCTAAAATATTTGCACTTCATGTGAGTTGTATAATCCCGCACAGTACAGTCGCCACAGGAACTCTTCAACGTTATTCCAGGAAATATAAATAAATAATCAGAAATCTTAATAAATGTCTATATGTCTAATATATTGTTCTGTTTTGGAAGACACCTCAAAATTAGTAAATTCTTTCTGTTGCACCTTGCGAAAAATCTCACAATTTGCAACTAAGTCTCTCTCCCTCTCTCTCTCTCTCTCTCTCTCTATATATATATATATATATATATATATATATATATATATATATATATATATATATATATATATATAACCACAGGACATATGATTGCGTTGCATTCATAATCTTCAATGGATAAGCGTATAGAGACAGCAATGATATTACATTTAGTTTTGTAAAACTGGGTTAAAATCTGTGAATGTAATTTAAACATTTTATGAGTGAACTAACTCTAAATACACTGCTGGCCACCAAAATTGCAACACCAAGAAAGACAAGAGATATCACAACAAAATTTATTTTGTAGATAACATGTTGACCAAGTATCAAATGATTAAATTTATAGACTTCTAGGAAGTGTGGTTCCTGCCAAAATCAGTAGCCAGAGTAGCCGCCATTGTTGGAGATCACCGCTGCCAAACGCCTCGGCATTGATTCAAGGAGACTTTGCATGAGTTCTTGGGGTACAACAGACCAAGCAGCTTCCACACGTTGCCAAAGTTGATCTGCTGTGGCAGCTGGGGATGGAATTTGGTTTAATCGTAGAGCAACCATGGACCACATATTTTCTATCAGCGAAAGATCCGGAGAGCGAGGCGGCCAGAGAAGCAATTCAATCTGGCGATTGACGAAGAACCGTTGGACAATGCGTGCCACGTGTGGTCGCACATTATCCTGTTGAAATATGGCTGTGGGCAAGCCCTGAAGGTAAAGAAGGACAACTGGCTCCAACACCTCGGAGATGTAGCGCTGGCTGTTTAAAGTACCGGCAATGCGTACTAGACGCGTACGAGAGTGATATCCAATACTGCCCCATACCATAATACCCGGTGCAAGACCAGTGTGGCGGTACATAACGCAGCTGTTCAGCATCCTCTCTTCACGGTGTCTCCAGACTCGAATTCGACCATCGTGGTGTTGCAGACAGAAGCGTGACTCGTCACTAAAGACAATTTCATTCCATTCTGCCGTCCACATCCTTCTGTCATCACACCATTGGCGGCGGAGACGTCTGTGGTTCTGCGTCAAGGGTAGACAAAGCAATGAACGTCTTGCGGACAGACCACTCTGTTGTAAACGGCGTCGAATGGTACGCGCAGACACTGAATGATGCGTTACAGACTGCATGTGCTGTGCTATGGTTCGTGATATGACTGAGCGATCTGTTACTGCCATGCGCAGAATTTGCCTGTCATCACGTGAAGTGGTGCGCTGAGGTGGATGTGATCGAACACGCCGGTCCGTCGTACCCTCCTGCATCCAACGATCACATATCCGCATTACAGTTGTTTGGTTTCGTCCAACACGACTACCGATTTCCCTGAAAGATAATCCACAATCTCGGTAGGCCACTATCCTTCCTCTGTCGAACTCGGATACTCGATCAAAAGATGATCGCTGTTTCCGACGAGGCATAATTGATCGTTTTTTTTAAAAAAAACACAAGAAAAACACAATTGCCGAACTTGAAATCGTCGAAATCTCCAAGCCTTAAATAGCGCTTTGAAGTGGCGTCACAGGCACGCGTGATGTGCGTCTGCGCTGAAATTCTAATCATTTGTATATCTCACCTCCGCTAATGCATGTTGTAAATTTCATGTTATTTGCATGTTTCCTTCAGGGTGTTGCATTTACAGTGGCCAGCAGTGTACATGAAAAGGAAATGAAAATGGAGTGAAATAATGTTATGAAAGCTCTATGCTACGAAACGCGGTGTAATAGCGAAATTTTAGGAAGTACAAATAAAAGAAATAGAATAGAAATTCCTGCAGTGCAATTTTTTTTATCTATCCGGTGTCAAAATTATATCCAGTAAACATTTGGTTTCTTCTTTTGTAAGGAAAGAAAAAAGAAAAAAACGTTCATTCTTGTGGCTTAGAAAATGCAAATCCTGTTCCGATAAAGATATTTTCATGCTTCTTAAGCTTTGATACAATCAAGGAATGGATTTCATTATTTTCCTTATGACCGTATACAAAGAAAAGAATTGCATTTTTTGCATGAATTAACAAAAAAAACTGTCAATTAAAGGCAACGACTTGAGCCGAACGATAAAAAAAATGAATTTTCATTCTCAATTAAAATAGCATAAAGTTTGTTTTTTCTTCGTTTTTTCCTCGGTCTTTATGCAGAAGGGAGAGTTAGAGGTTTTTGCTTTTTCCTTAGTCTTATATTCTACATATCTCTCGCAAAGAAGAATATTTTTCAATATTATATATATATCTGTATATATATTATATATATATATATATATATATATATATATATATATATATATATATATATATATATATATATATATATCCATTTGATTGTAAGCAATGATTATACATCTTTGAATAAAATATATAAATTATATCTTAAGATCGTAAATATCATCCGTAATTTATCTCTAAATTCGTCTCTTATATAAACAATTTGAATAAATCATAAAGTTGAAAATCGACTTCATATTTAGACATTAGCATTATTGTACCTCGTAATTCAACCAATGCTATAGATACATTCAACAAATAAAACATACCTATGATAGTATAATAGGGTGGGTCGTTTTTTACTTTTTTTTAAAATCGAAATCGCCTGTGGTGGGAAAAGCTCTGTATTGCTATCAAATGTTTGTGAAAAAAAATTTTTGAAATTAAAATATATTTAGGGCCCTTGCCCGGCCCTTGAAGTTTCTCCAAATATGTAAAAAATGCATTATTTATTTATTTTTTCATTTTTTTACAATTTAACAATTTTAACCGCCTGTAGTGGAATTTGTTGCATAGCAAGACCCTTTGTTTGCAAAAATATTTTTTGGGAAATTAAAATATATTTAGCCCCCCCCCCCCACCGGCCCTTGAAGTTTCTCCAAAAATGTAAGAAAAAAGCATTTTTAAATTTTTTTACTTATAAAACATTGTAGCTGCCATCGTATTGTAAATGTAAATCGTAAACTGCCATCGTAATTGTAAATATAGTGGAAATTGTTGCATAGTAAGACCCTTTGTTTGTGAAAAAAATTGTTGTGATATCGTATCATATTTAAAACCTCCGCTAGGTTAGCGAAATTTGCTTTGAATTTCACCGATAGATGGTGTAATTGCACTGCGCGGTATATTACGGAATATGTGTTCTCCGTCCCGGGTGATAATCAGAATTTTTGAAGGACCAGAGATCGTAGGGGAAAATGTATATGTGGAATTTGGATGCTAAAATCACTAAAGTGCTAAAACATAGAGTGGCAAGGAGAGCAATGGATGCTCAACGAGTGAATAGCCAAAAATCTGAAACTGAGATAAATAGCCAACGTCAACAATGTTAAAGTATTATGGATGGTAGCTCTACTTCTGAAAGTAAAGATGATTTTTATTCTGATGAGGATTTTAACCAAGTTGCTACATCTTCAAAAAAAGTGGGCAGCTCGAAAATAACACTTCCATTATCGTCACTGGCAACAGCATTAGATATATCTGGAGTTTCGAGTCGAAAAGGTGCACTGATAGCAAGTGCTACACTTGAAGATAGTGGCTTGATCACGAAGAAAGTCTCTACTTTGGTGATCGATAAATGTAAATTAGACCGTCAAAGGAAAAAAGTTCACCTAGACTTACAGAACAGTTAGTGGAAGATAAGACAGCGTTGCAGGCACTATATTTCGATGGAAGAAAGGACCAAACCTTAGTAATTGTTTAAGAAAGGGGCATTTCACACAGAAGAATTAAAATGGAAGAGTATGTAATGTTATAAAAGGACCAGAAAGCAAATTTCCTTGGTTATGTGTCACAAGAAAATGGCACAGCTAATGAAATACATACTCTAGCATTTTAGATTATTTGAAAGAAAGTCAGTTATCTACCACGGATTTAGTTGCGATTAGATCGAATGGAACACCAGTCAATACTGTTGTTAAACGTGGCGTGTTGCTACTGTTTGAGTTGCATGTAAGAAGGCAGTTGCAGTGGCTCATATGTCAGTTGCATGGCAATGAGTTACCTTTACGTCATTTGATACGGCATCTAGATGGAAACACTACATGATATTTTGCATATTGTGGTCCTATAAGAAAACTTCTTGAGTTTTCTGAGGAACTACCATTTGTGAAGTTTAGAAAAATCACTGTTGACCTGCCCATATTAGATGTGGATAAACTTAATACTGGCCAAAAATACTTGTATCAGATCTGTCAAGCGATATCTTCTGGAAATCGTCCAACAGCATTATCTACTAAATCACCAGGAAAGCATCCTCATGCCAGATGGCTTACAACGGCAAAGAGAGTGCTTCGTCTCTATATTGATACAGAAGAGCCATCACTTGAAATAAAGACTTGTGAAATATATTGTAAAAGTGTATCCAAATGTTTGGTTTCTCACTAAAACTGAGCCTTCATGCACAACTGGTGCACAGTATCTTTGGGAAGTTATACACTACTCAAGTAATCTGAGCGATGAACTGAAATTAGTAGTGGATCCTGTTATCCAAAGGAATGGTTTTTATGGTCACCCAGAAAACCTGCTGATTGCCATAATCAACGACAAACGATCCTATGTGAGGAAATTAGGCTTCAGAAGAATCATGAAGCCCCGAACACTTACCAATGAATCATCTCGTGATTTTGTCATTCCGTCTCTCAATTTTCACGCAAATGACTAAACAGAACTGATCAATTAGCAGAAATGTTCCCTTACAGAACCTCCACTGACCAAACATATACCCAGTGCAGAAATTAAGAAAATGGCTGAAATGGGTGGCTTTATTGAAAGTAAGCTGTGGAATCTCCCATGCCATACACAAGCTGTCGAAAGGGCAATCAAAATAGTGTCAGAGGCATCCTCATCTGTCTGTGGAACAAAAAGTCGCGATGGCTTTATACGCACAACATTGGCGTCTCGAAAGCTTATACTAAACTTCGAAAATAAGGTATAATATATAGCGTAAGATTGCTATATCACTAAACAGGGAAAAAAATGCGCCCATATTTGTTTGGGAGGTTGGGTGAGCGGGGGTGGAATTCGAATGCAGCCACCTCCTCGTGGTGAATTCTGAGTTATAGTGTCCTAATTTTGGCAAAATATGCAAACAGCTACTTAAACCCTTTGACGCAGACGGGACATTCAGTTTAATAATGATTTTAATTTTTTAAAATATGTTTAATAAAAATTCTGCTTCAAAGGGTTAACGTATCAGAATTTCGCCGGTCTAGCGGGGGCTTTGAATATGATACGATATAAAAATAATTTTTTTCACAAGCAAAGGGTCTTGCTATGCAACAATTTAAACTATAGATGGTTAAAATTTTGATACGTAAAATAATTTAAAAATAAATAAAATATGCATTTTTTTACATTTTGGTTGAAAATTCAAGGGCCGGGCGGGGGTTCTAAATATATTTCAATTTTAAAAAAAATTACAAACATTTGATAGCAATACACATCTTTTCTCACCACAGGCGATTTCGATTTTTAAAAAAAATGTAAAAAACGACCCACCCTAATCATATAATCATTTCAATGATTAGAACAATCACTGATATATTTTATGAAATTTCATAACTGCCATCAGAAATAAAATAGTAAGTTATTAAAACGTTTTATTCCTACGGAGCAATTATATTTTAATTTCTATAATTCTTTAGGGTTACAACGGTACTATTTAGGTATTAACTAAAACTTCGTCGAAGTTTGCAGAATAAAAACACTCAAATCACTGCACAAAACATGACTATTACATAGGAACGTGTTTTATTGCATCTTTCATCATCTCATTATACAAATGGAATGAAAATTGTTTTCATTAGGAAAACAGTGTTGCTAATATATTCAGATAAAAAATGATATTTCAGAAACCAACAAAACCACTGAGTCAGGAGTTCACAGTACATGCTGCTACATCACTCCCTTCCCAGTAACTAAGTTATGATGAAAGCTATAAAGCGTACTGGAATTTTACCTGCATCCAGAACACAAAGTCGTGACCTTATTCTCACTACACTGTTTTCTCTTTATTAGCTTCTGATTTTGTAAGCACTTTTCTAGGAGGGAAATACAATTTTTTAGGTCTGGATGGGTACTATCTTCATCTGTAATTAACAAATAAGCGGATTTAAGCATGTCTATCGAAATACTTACATTCTTGCTTTTAACTTCCACCATAAAGAATTTTTCAGTTATTCTTATTATTGGAAAGGGTCTATCATAGGCTGATTCCAGTGGTTTTTTAACTCGATCGATTCTTACAAATACATGGGAACAACTGTGTAAGTCTTTGTGAATGAAAATTTTTTGATGAGACGTATTTCTTGATTGAAAGCATATTAACAGTCACATCTGCCTCTGTAAATCTTATTAAAATTATTGTTCTCTAATCGGAGTTTTTGCTCTTCAAAAATTTCCCCTTGTAATTTTATTGTCTTTCCAAAAACCATCTGCGGTATTGAAAATCTGGTATCGCCTTGTAAAGCTGTGCGTAAGCCTAATAATGCTGTTGATAATGTTTCTGTCCATCTAATAGAATTGTGAGCTTTGAGTGCAGATTTCAAAGATCTATGAATTCTTTGAACTTTTCCCTTACACTTTGGATGGTACCCTGCTGTACTTCGTAGTTTAAAACCGAAGATGATGCTCAAATTATTAAAAAGCTCCAACTTAATTTTTCCACCTTGGTCAATAATTACACGATAGGCATACCAAATCGAGAAATCCAATGATGAAAAAATGCTCTTGTAATTGTTTATGCTGTCTTCTTTTGAATAGGAATAACTTCTTTCCAGCAAGTGAAGCGGTCAATACATGTTAAGCAATATATTTTCCCATCTGATGGTGGAAAGGGCCTTATTATATCTATATATATAACACTAACTCGTTCGTCAGGTTCTTCATAACTGCCGAATTTTGAAGGTGTATGCCGAGTAATTTCATACTTTTGACAGTGCACACAAGCTTTAGCCCATTGTTTTACATATTTTCGAATGTTTAACCAGATAAATCTTGAAGGTATTTTTGTACCGGGGATTTGATACCAGGTTGAGCTAAATCATGGATTTTATGAAATATCTGTTTTCTAAAATTCAGGTATAAACGGTATAACTTTTACAGTTTAAATGTCTCACCAAAGAAGTTTGCCAGAGAAAAATAGATATTGTTTAAAATTTATAGAGTTGTTAATGCGTAATTTATTCAGCTCTTCTTCGCCGACTTGTCCCATAAAAATTTTATCATAATCTATTTTGGGAATAGAATGTATTCTGGACAATGAATCAGCTATATATATTCTTTACCGCTAATGTGACGGACATCAATTGAAAATTTCGATATATATTGTAAATGACGCAACTGTTATGGTGTAGTTTTTTCATTATTTTGCTGAAAAGCAAACTTTATTGATTTGTGGTCACTAAAAATTATAAAATTTCTACCTCTTAACAAGTGTTTCAAATGTTTCACACATATATATATTCCTAACAATTCTCTGTCGTAGGTGCTATCATTTCTGTGTGTTTCAGACAGCATTTTCGAACAAAACGTTGTTGGTTTCCAGCCTTTTATTTCATATTTTTGGAACACGGGTCCTATTCCTAAATTTGAGGCATCGATAAATAGGGCTGATGGTAAATTAGGAATGGTAACACTAAATAATGTGGCGTTTGCGAGGTCTTGTTTAGATAACTCAAATTTTTCTTTTGCATCTTCAGACCACTGAATTTTTTTGTCGTGTTGCTTTGTTTCTTTAAATATTCGTGTAGTATTGCCTGATTTTTAACAGCAACCTTTAAATATCGTCTATAAAAGTTAATCAAATCGAGAAAAGGGAAATTAGTCATGAATCGGTTCTGGCAATTTATAGTTTAAGATCGCTTGTACGCTTTCGGGAATAGGTTTTGAGTCTTCAAGAGTGATCAAGTAACCTAAAAATTCCAACTGTAATGCTCCCATGATCGATTTTGAAATATATATACAAAGACCATATTTGTCTTTACGATGGAAAACTAATTTTAAATCTTGCTTATATTCTTCTTCCGTTGAATACACCACTAAAATATCATCCAAGTATGGGAATAAAGTTCACAAAATACTTCATTGATGAATCGTTGAAATGTGGAAAGCGCATTCCTTAATCCAAAGCTCATAACGTTTAATTCAAATAGGCCGAAAGGGGTTATTATTGCTGTTTTTTGTTTGTTCTCTTCATCTACCGGAATTTGATAATAAGCTTTGAACAGATCAAGATTTATGGAAATTCTTTTTTTTTAATATGGTGAAAATCTTCTATGCGTGGAATGGGGTACCGATAGGTAAAGTTTTGAGCATTTAAACGCCTATAATCCAGGCAGGGTATGAAACTTCCGTCTTTCTTTTGAACCAAATGCAGTGGACTAGACCAAGGTGAATTAGATGGTCTTATGATATCATTATCCAGTATAAATTTAAATTCTTGTTTTGCAATGTCTAACTTTTCTGTATGTAATTAGCGAGGTTTAGAATAAACAGTATGACCTTTAGTGGATATACAGTGTCTTACGTTGTGCTTAGTACTACTAATTAATAAATTCGGCTTCATTATATTGGGATAAAGGGAAAATATATCTGCAAATTTCAGATTTTTATCTATGATGCTTTGTTTTCTACATTGATAGACGAAATTATACCTCTTACAAAAAGATTAGTGATTCCATCTATTAATCGTTTACTGCTGATGTCTATTATAAAGTCGAATTTCTTGAAAAAGTCAGCAAGAAATATTTCTTTATCCACTTGCTCTAATATAAATGACCATCGAAATTCGAATCGCTGTCCTAAATCTAGAGTTAAAATTTTATAGCCGAACGTTAGTATTTCGGAAACATTTGCTGCATAAAGTTTAAATAAATTGCAAACTTTGTGTTCTAATGTAGCTGGAATAATTGATAAATCAGCTCCACTGTCCACAAGGAAGCGTAACCCGGTGTTTTTGTCAGTCACAGATAAATGGTAGGTTACTGCAATCTTGAAATTTTTTCAGCAGCAGAGCTCACCGGCAGCAGCAGAGAATCTACTGCTGATTTTTGTTTCCCGAGTGAGATGCTTTCCAGGTGCACAAATCATTGCATTTATTAGGGAAACATTTCTTGCCAAACATAAAACGGTACTAACAATATTTTCCGTTCCGGTTAAACCGTTTTCTCGATCGATTTCGGCCATTGTTTCTAATCCTCTTCAGATTCATGTATTCACTTCGAGATGAGTTACTAACATTCATTGCCGAAATTTGTTTTTCTAGTGAAGTAATTTTATCGAGAATATTGTTCATGACAGAATGATCTACAGCTGCGGAAAAAAACAAGGGTAGGAGGATTCATTCCGAATATTTTATCGGCCATTATTAGCAAATTATTAAAGTCTTCTTTATTAACTATTAAAATATTCTTTATTGATTCAGGTAGTGTATCCTGCCATAATGTCGTTAAAACTTTATTTGATATATTTTTACCTCCAAGCGATTTCATTCTACGCAACAGTTGACTATGTGTCATATCACCCAACGAAACTCCTGTAAGCAACGAAACTCCTGTAAGTCTTTTGATACTTTTTTCCTCACTTTCTTTAAAAGATGATAACAGTCTATATTTTTCAGCAGCATATTTGTCTTTTTGATTGCTTTGAATAATATCCTAGATGTTCTCAACTATCTCTGTTTCCAACTGAGCTACAAGATAATTAAATTTTGTTTCTTCTTGAATTATGTTAGCAATCATGAACTGAGCTTTTATTTGAAAGAACCAAATTTCAGCCTTCTCATCCTAAAAAAGTGGAATTTTTATGCTTAACTTATAGGCTTCTGACTTACTGCAGCCTCGATCATCAGCTTCGCTGTCTTGTTCTGCCATCTTAAATAGTGCATTCGATACACTAGTCATAGGTCACCAGTAATGTAACTCATTAGGGTTACAACAATAATATCTAGGTATTAACTAAAACTTCGTCGAAGTTTACACAATAAAAATACTCAAATCACTGCACAAAACAAGACTATTACACAAGAACGTATTTTATTGCAACTTTCACCGTCTCATATTACATATGGAATAAAAATCGTTTTAATTTGGAAAACAGGATTGCCAATTTAGTCAGGTAACAAATAATATTTCAAAAACCAACAAAACTACTCACCAAGGAGTTCCCAGTACATGATACTATATATCTACATAAACACCTATTTAATTTAAAACCTAATACAAATAAATTCATCCATTGTATAAACTTTTTTACTTATACATTAATAGAATATGGACATGAAATGACGAGGCTCAACTATCGTTGGACTTTCAAATTCATTATATTTAACATTTATAGTGAAAATAACGTATACAAACTCATTCTTTACTTTGAAGTTTACACTGTTCAAACAGCGTCAACAATGATGACAAACTTTTATGTGCCCATGAAGTAAAATTGTGTATTAGGAGGTTATGAAATGCAGGAAGACTACTTACATTGCATATGCAGTGAAACTTCTCTAGCGGACCATCCCTATTCAGTGGTTAACCCTCTAAACGGCCAAATTTTGTTCAGAACCGTCTCAATACACTCGATGAATAATTCGATTAAATACATGCAATTCCTTTTTTTTCACGTTTCCCCAGGCCACCCCTGAAAATGGCCACCTTTATTCGGAAACATTGAGTAGTTTCACAGTTATATATATATATATATATATATATATATATATATATATATATATATATAAAATGGTTACAGTTTTAAAAATTCCATTACGTAATGAGAGGTTGGATTTTATAAACTTTAATAACTATTTTATTTTAGGGTGGAAACATAGAAACAGTTCCTGATTAAATTTTGTTACCAAAGTCGTGAAAAAGGAATCTGTGCGAGTTGCAAATTTCTTCAGCATCATTTCTAAGCCTGCCTTAAAATATCTGTTCCATTCTCTATATCAGTTTATATATGAAATGCTTTCAATGACTCGAGGCTTTCGCTATTTAGTATTAAACATTGAAGATATTTGAATGAGAATCTATTTGTCATTGTTCATTTCACTATGCATCTATTCTTGCAGTGTGATATTATTCACTTTCATTAAACTATTCCTCTATTGAAAATATATAATTAATTATGCCCTGAATAGTTCCATTGATACAATGGGGAGACCAAAGCGTTTCATTCATCTCAATCAACTATTCCTTGAAAGATCAATCAGCTTCGAATTGCGTGTTTCGATCTTTTCACCTTAAACCTCCATCCAATTATACCGGTGCATGCTTCCAAGCATTAAATAGGGAAAATTGGAATGAAGTAAGTGCCAATCATCTAAATTACAAAGACAACTTTGCCATTTAATAACCGGCAAGATAATACGACGTAGTGAATTTCTCAGGAGCTGAATTCAAATAGAACTAGTTTGTCACTGTGTAGAGATTTTCATTTCAATTAAAGAAATTGTAATAGAAATAAATTTCAGCTTACAAATTAAATGACATATCTAAAAAGAAACAAACACACACGCACACACACACACATATATATTTATATATATATATATATATATATATATATATATATATATATATATATATATATATATATATATATATATATTTATATATTTATATATTTATATTTATAAAATGAGTGACTGTTTTAATATTTATATACCATTAGTTTAGTTTTACAGCATTAATTTTTACTTTTAGGATGTCGAAATTATTTTTCAGCTCATACCTTGTATAGAATTTTTTCTGGCGCTATTTAAATTTCGGAACGAAAAAATTATATAAAATAGAAAAATATCTGATTACTTCATAATGTATTCAGTTAAAGTACTGATTGAGATTTATGCCTGAATTTTAGTTTTTTGTTTTAAAGTTTAGAATCAAACTGATATAATACTGTTTCATTTTCAACAGGGTGGTATAAATGTTACAAATGTTTATGAAGATTTTTAAAAAATCCATTATTTATTTAATTATTGTTAAGGGGATAATGTTAAAGCATTCTCAGTCAGTTTTTGTAATATTTTTTTTACTTTTTTTTAAAACTGAATGGTAATAAGGAATAACGTTGTTATAATTTTCCTGGTCATAATGGAAGGTGGAAATGTCAAAGAAAATATACGAAAATTCCAGCAAATGCTTTATGATATATTTTGATTGTTATAAGTACATTATTTTCATATGGAAGAACATCATGTTCGTATTTGTACAGGGTGACTCAAAAAACTTCACACATTTTTAAAATTTATAAAAAAAAAAGTTCATGAGGTAGGAAATTGAAATTCACATATGTGTTACGTTATATATTAGATATTTTTTTGGTATAGTCAATGAATTTCAATATGTGCAACTTTTGTGGCACGGAGAACATCTCCTTGGCAATCAATCTCGACCTTGCGTTCCATTATGGATTCCGTAACACAAGGAATTGCAGAAATTTTTTGAGTTCTTCAACACTACAACCAATTATCAAGAATACTTCCCGCTTCCAGAATTTTTTTATACCAATCTAAGATGTTGTTATGACTTGGATATATTTCGTTTCACTTGCGCAACAGATACCATTTTGATACCAGCCAGCACATATTGCTTTCTCTGATGGAGAAACCATTTTACAACTTCGCTTTCATGGAACAACTAACGTCACCTGTTTAACTTTTTTGATACAGAAAAAACTCTAATATATACGGTAACACATCTGAGAATTAACAATAAAATGTATACAAGGTAGGAACCTTGTATACATTTTTGGTATAAATTTTTAAAATGTGTCAAGGTTCTTTGTGACACCCTGTATTTCGATTAGAGAAACATATACCAAGAAACCAAGTTCTTATGTATTCCTTAATACTTGAAGAATTTCGCTCATATAAAAGCTTCTGTAAAACTACTTTCTCCCCATGACATCTGTTAAACATTTAACCAATGACAGCACCTATTTTAGGAAATATGTTATAGAAATATCTTCCCATGACTACGGATAGCATGTCGCACTGATTGTACTGGCGGGAAGTGGCATCCGAACAACTCCTCAAACCATTTTTTTTATGAAAAATGCCATTTCCACTGAACTTCAGGAGATTGCGCGTGTTGTTGCAATACAATTACATATGCAAGCTGTGTCCTCATAACCTTTATAACGTCAAAAGAACCTTTTGGAAATCATTTCTGTTAATTTGAATGAGTAACAACATCCAAGAGTTTTATCTGAGCCAGGAACTGAAGTGTGAGTCAGTAACAGCAAAGTACAGAAGCATAATATGCTGTTTAGGGCGTTGTCTGTATATAATCGCTGGGGGGGGGGGGGGGCGTAGGGGTCTAACATTTCCCAAGGGCACATTTTTCTCATGATGAGAAGAAGTGCAGTGCCACCGTTTTACACAACCGACTAAACAAATGATCGCCACATGATTTCCATACTTTTTACAGCATACTGACAGTTTATCACCGCCATTGTGATGGTTCTTTGTAATCTTTTCAATGTATCTATCAACACTAATTTCCAATAAGTGGTAATGTGGAACATATATCCAGGGTTTATTGCAACCGCAGCTTCTTGTTGCATGGTGTAAGAAATAGCACCGTCAAAGATAGTGAATATGCAAATACGGCCGGAATCGATCACAAGGCTATGTTTGCGATTTTCTTAAAATAATATTTTAACCCCTGAAGAAAAACATGCTTATATCTTCCTCTAAAAGCAAACCTACAAATTTCCAATAAGTGATAATGTAGAATATATATCAAAGGACAAAATACAGAGTGATAGAGAAGCACACACAACTGAATATAAATAAAAAGCGGGTTCATAGTATAGTTTAGAGAGAATGAGTTAATGAATATTGGCGGGCAATCAAATCGCTAGTGCTTTGGGCCAAATGGTCGCCTTAACCATTAAAGAAAGTGTACTTTTATTCGTATAAACGGGCTTTTAAACTACTGCCTCTAAATGTTTTATATTTGCTTTATTTATTCAGTGTCGAGACCATTCATTTAAGTATGCATCATAAAGTAAGCTGGGTCTGTTTTTCTCCTTGGGTATACACAGTAGTTTGAACAACTGCGATAAAGAAAACAGAAACAAATTTTAAAATTCCATACATGCATAACGTGTCTCAAAGTAATACTTAACTTGCGTTTAAAAGTGTAATAAGGTTCAAGAGAAAAATTTCGTTACACGTGGAGCATAAAAGAGATCTCAAAAAGTGAGTTTAAAATAATGTAAAACAAAAAAAATATATATATATATATGAATGAAGGAGAGTGACTCAGAAATTGCATTCGTTTAATGAACGCATTGAGATGCGAAACGGTACAAAAAACTCGCTTTCTTCGAAAATATCATCTAGCATCACGAATTCCTTTCTGACACACTAAAGCTAAAATCGTTATAATATATTTATGCCACATCCATCTCAAGAAACGCAAGTAATTTAAAGAAATCAAAAGCTTCGCCCGCATATCTTTTGTCCCTATGGTAACGACTAAGGTTCAACATTAAATTTTATTATTTCTGGCGACAGCTGCGACGGTCTTCTGTGGCTTAAAAACATACACGGAATGGACTACTGATGGCATTATTTATCTCTTATTTTAGAAGTTTCTTTATTTATGATTCGGAAGAAGTATTTAAGATGCAGGAGCAGCTAAGGTTGTTTGCTCTCTTGCTGATATGAACACTAGAAAGAAATGCGCTTGTGTTTGAAAAATGTTTCAACACAATAAATGAATCTTGCGGAATATTTTATCATGGGACACGAATTCAAAAAAAAAAGTTAAACCTTGCTTTAAAAACTGTGCTTTTTTTTGTATTCTGACATAAGCAAAAGTGTAAGTGAATGTGTGAATATCTACAGTTTTTGGCAGTTTTACGTTATGTATAAAGCATACATATCATGAAAAAATGTATCTATAACTTCTTTTATAAGGAATTATATAAATATTCCTATGGGTTTTATGTAATGAAAATCACCATTTTAAAAAAATCTGCGATTTTTTTTTCTTAGCTGTAGTTTTTACCAGATAAAATAAAATATAGAAACTTCTGATGTTTAGGTATTTTACAAAAAAGTAAAACTTTCTTTATCTACTTAAATTAATGCATTATTTTACGTGTTAGGGGATTGACTGTTTTGATAAAATAAAAACGGTTTGAATTAAGTTAAAGAAGTTAAATCCCAAGAGCAATGTTCGGAATTTACTTAAGAATATAGTTAAAAATTATTTCGTGCAGTGGAGTCCAGATATTCGTTAATTTAAATTTTTGAACTGGTTTTCAGACTCCTGTAGCAAAAGTTGAACTAAGCGATCTAAACCAAACGTGGATTGTTTTAAATAAATAGCATTCTTATCTTACATCTGGCGTATCAAATATTCCGGTTTATGAATTCAAACGAAAATCCACAGTATTTTGTTTCGATTCAGTATACTATAGAGACAGATAAAATATATATATATATATGTATATATATATATATATATATATATATATATATATATATATATATATATATATATATATATATATATATATATATATATATATATATATATATATATATACTCTCTCTAAACACAAAAAAATGACGCAAGAAGAAAAATTTGACCGATTGCGACAAAAATCGTTGGATATTTGAAGAACATGCACGGAAATAAAAATGATTAAAACTTCAGAACGATTGCATGACTTATTTCAGAGTTTGATCGTTAAATAGTGAAGAAATCTATACGGAGTTGTTCCACTTCTGGTCTTGTTGAAAGCTGGGGAAATAGACTCATAAAGTTCCCGAATGGTGTACTCTGGTATTTCTTACCAAATTGTTTCCAACTGTCGGGCTAACTGTTGTGTTAGTCCCTCTGTGGGGATTTCTATCTGGGGACAGGTGTTTCTCCTTCCCCTGTCACTTGTCATCTTGCATTTCTACATATGTATACGTCCCAATTCAGGAGTGGGTTTGCATCGTGAGCCCCTAAATCTGCTGACCCTATAAATAATAGCCACATGTTTATTCGCTCTCTCGCGTTTAATGTTGAAAGGAAGATATTATTCAGAGCTGTTCTTCGGAAATGAACGGATGTACTCTTGTCACTCTAATAAACCATTCAGCCCGACTGCTTACAAAATTAATTTTATTCCTTTCATGCTGAATCTAGCTCCAGCCATGTAAATATGAGCGTGTTTTTCCTTTCAGGTTATAATTTAAGGACGTGATGTAATGGGTATATTACATACTGACTGACACACACACACACACACACACACGCGCACACACATATACACTGAAGTGCCACTGAATTGGGGATTGCAAAGCCTATGCAAATTGTGTAGCGCTGCGCATCATGTATGCACAAGTGAGGGCGCTGTGGTAACTGCATATATAGCACATACTGTGGTTGCTCTGAATTAGTTTTTGGAATTGCCAGTAAGGGTAAACTGCCTGATTTAGACGCCTTCGATCGCGGACAAAACGTAGGTGCGCGACGCATGGGCCATACAATTTCCGAAATCGTCAAACAGCTAGGATTTTCAAGGTTGACAGTGTCAAGAGTATACCAAGAATACATGGATGGTGGAAAAAAACTACCGATCGGGCAAACTGCAAAGGACAATTAGCCTTGACAGTGCGTGGTGAGAGACGGCTCAGGCGTATTGTACGTAGCCAGCGAAGCCAAACATTAGCTCAAATTACCACCCAGTTTAATGACGGTGCCAGTCGTACAGTCAGTAAACGGACTGTACAACGCTCGCTTCACCGTATGGTTTTCGGGAGCCGTCGACCTTCCTAGAGTACCATTGCTCTATACTCGCCATCGGGCTGCACGTCATGCCTGGGCAAGAGAGCACAGAGACTGGAGTGTAGAGGACTGGAAACGAGTGATGAGTCTCGATTCCTACTACTTAACACCGACGGGAGGCTGAGAATATGGCGTCAGGCTCATGAAGCCATGGATCCTGCATGCCTGGCTGGAACTGTACAAGGGAATGGTGGCTCAATCGTGGTCTGGGGTGTTCTTTCGTGGCACGGTTTGGGATCTTTGGTACGTGTACCAACCTCCCTCAATGCAATTCGGTACGTAGAGATGCTGGGTGATCACCTCCATCCGTTTATGCTGTTCTGTTATCCGCACGGTAATGGAGTTTTCCAGCAAGACAACTGTACCTCTCACAGGTCCAGGTTGGCTACTGGCTGGTTGGATGAGCATTCCTCCGACTTCTATGTAATGAATTGTCCACCTAGAAGCCCAGACTTAAATCCTATTGAGCATCTTTGGGATGTTTTGGAACAAGGCGTGAAAGGCCATCACACAGCGCCAAAGAACCTTACTGAATTATGGACAGCTTTAGCCAATATTTGGCAAGCCATTCCCGTGGAACGTTTCCAGAAACTTGTTGAATCTATGCCTCGTCGTGTGGCAGCCGTTATCAAGGCCAGAGAACGCCCAACTCGTTACTTGGTAGGTATCCCTAATTCAGTGGCACTTCAGTGTATATTTATATACACGTGAGTGTGTGTATGTGTTTGTTTGGGTGTGTGTGTATTTGTGTAACATTATACATATCACTTCTGCATGAGTTTTGAGGAACAAAAAGAGTAAAAGATGTTACTTGATATTCATTTTTTTACTCAGGCGTTTGTTCTTTTATCTTACTTAATGCCTCTTACATGAACTGTCGATTTATTTATTAATACGCCTAGTTTTCAACCGCATTTATCGTCATGACAACAGTAGAGGAATGTTTAATCAGAATAGTTTTAATTTTCCATTTCTATTTTAAAACTTTTATGCACAATATTATGTTCTTCAATACATTTGAATAAATAAAAAAATTGATGCTTTCCTAACGGGTGTTTTACACAAAATTAAATTTAATGATTAAGAACTTTTCGGAGTAAATTCAATCCTCGTAAGGCGTTTAATTAAACTTTATTATATTTGATAAAAGCAATCATTATTTACAGCCGAAACTAATTAAGTGATTTATAGTTAATATTAAACTGTCTGTCGGAGAAGCGTCTGAAAAACACATTTTTAGTTAAATTAAGGAAATTATATTAAACACCATTCATTTCTACTTTTTTGTATCCTAAAATATAATTTACGAATAATTCATTAGTTGTGTAATGCTTGACTATTATGACATTAGCACATATAATTATATATATATATATATATATATATATATATATATATATATATATATATATATATATATATATATATATATATATATATATATATTTATATTTTTATTATTATTAGTTACAATTAATGAGACATAAATAAAAGAAAAAAGAAAAAAATAATGATGTTCTCTATGCAATATTAGAGATGATAAGTTTATGAATGAGAAAATAAAATTCACTGGAGAAAACTTTTTAATGAACATATTTTTACTTACATTATTTATTCTCTATCAAAATCATTAATAGAAATTTACATTTAAATCAATGTATCCAAGACTATGTTTGCATATGTTTAATGATTTTCGCAATTTTAAATAGAATTATTTTACCCAATGAAAACACGGTGATTTTCTAATAAAGATAAGATAATAAAATATACTTTTATATCTCTATTTTTCATAATTATACGTCAAACTGATAGCATTATTATTTGAATTGACAATTATTTTGAGGAAAGGAGTGCTTTAATTCATATATTATGTTTTGCACATGCAATATAAATGCCTGAGGATAGTCTACAATAATATGGTGAATTATTTATTCTGTTATGATTTTTTGGTAGTATGTTTCATAGAATATATTCATATCACCATTTGCAGAGGAATGTGTTGTCACCATTTTTCATGATGTTTTAAAAATTTTGTCTTTTTTTCTCAACTAGAAATCAAAATTTCTCAATTTTGGGGAAACAATTTTGGAGCATCATAATTGTCACCCTTGTTTTGAAATCGCCATTTCTTTCAATTGCTATTTTAGAGCCGTCAGCATATATTTATCAAAATCGAAGGCATTACAATTTTTATATAAATTTTTATCAAAGAATAAATATTTAAATATTGTTATTTATATATGTTTTGTGCAATTTTAGAGCACCAAATTATGTAGAACTTGCATATTGCCTCAAACCCCCCTATTACAGCATTGTTAAATATAATAATAATCCCGTTACTTTATCTAATTTTTTCCTTATTCAAGGCAAATTGATCAGATTTCGAAATTTAATAAAATATTCAGTACTCTTCAAATTTTACGTTTAAGAAATCTGCCAAAAGTTTCTCAATTTTGAGATACCTGAAACCAAGTAAAATTTTATCCCTCTTCAATGCATAATATATAAGACTTCTTTTCAAAACCATGAGAAAGCTCTATCTGTTTTAAAAATATGTATAAAACTCTTTTCTAATAGTGTAGGGGTGCACTAAGAAAGATTTTTCAAAAATTCTTCTTAGATTTTTTTAAATTAAATGTTTAAGCTGTTTTTTAAACATTTTTTACGTTTGCATTTAAAATAATGCATTGAGGGTTATAAAATTTATATCACGAGAAAGATCATAAAAATTCCTTCAAAATGAATTTTTTGTCGAATTTTTACCTCCATTTCCTGATTTTTGGTGAATTTTTAAAGATTAATTTTTAGAATTTAATTTATTAAATGCTGATCACGTGATTTCTTTTTCTGGTACTTTCAATAAATTTATCGTCACGTGCGTAACAACTAAATAGACAAAAAAAATATTTTTTCTCTTACTAATGCAGTAGAGGATTCGATATTATCCAAAAAAAATGCATATCCCTTACGATTTTTTATAAATATATATATATAGATAGATATATATTTTACATCGATGGTATACATTGATCATCGCATTTATTATAAATATATATATTTATTTTTTGGCATAAATTGCATACGTTGACCGTTGTATTTAATTTGAATGTACTCCGTAGCGAAGCGCGGGTTTTCAGCTAGTATATATATAAAACAGTTCCGTAACTGACTGACTGACTGACTGACATACAACGCACAGACCAAACCGCTGGACCTAAAGGCCTGAAATTTTGCATGGCGCTTCTTCTTATAGTGTAGGGGTGCACTAAGAGAGATTTTTGAAAAATTCTTCTTAGATTTTATTAAATTAAATTTTTAAGCTGTTTTAGTAACTTTTTTCAAGTTTGCATTTAAAATAATACACTCCTGGCCACTGTAAATGCAACACCCTGAAGGAAACATGCAAATAACATGAAATTTACAACATGCATTAGCGGAGGTGAGATATGCAAATGATTAGAATTTCAGCGCAGACGCACATCACGCGCGCCTGTGGCGCCATTTCAAAGCGCTATTTAAGGCTTGGAGATTTCGACGATTTCAAGTTCGGCAATTGTGTTTTCTTGTGGTTTATTCAAAAAAACGATCAATTATGCCTCGTCGAAAACAGCGATCATCTTTTGATCAAGTATCCGAGTTCGACAGAGGAAGGATAGTGGCCTACCGATATTGTATATTATCTTTCAGGGAAATCGATAGTCGTGTTGGACGAAACCAAACAACTGTAATGCGGATATGTGATCATTGGATGCAGGAGGGTACGACGGACAGACAGAGATTACCCTCCACGTACAAAATCGCTCTCTCTTTATATATAAGTATATATATATATATATATATATATATATATATATATATATATATATATATATATATATATATATATATATATATATATTTATTTATTTATTTTTTGGCATAAATTGCATACGTTGACCGTTGTATTTAATTTGAATGTACTCCGTAGCGAAGCGCGGGTTTTCAGCTAGTCTATATATATAAAACAGTTTCGTAACTGACTCATTCATTCACTGACTGACATACAACGCACAGACCAAACGGCCGGACCTAAAGGGCTGAAATTTTGCATGGCCATTCTTCTAATAGTGTAGGGGTGCACTAAGAAAGATTTTTCAAATATTCTTCTTAGATTTTTTTCAAATTAAATTTTTAAGCTGTTTTTTAAACTTTTTTTACGTTTTCATTTAAAATAATACATTGGGGGTTATAAAATTTATATCAGAAGAAAGATCATAAAAATTCCTTCAAAATGAAATTTTTTTCGAATTTTTACCTCCATTTCCTGATTTTTGGTGAATTTTTAAAGATTAATTTTTAGAATTTAATTTATTAAATGCTGATCACGTGATTTCTTTTTCTGGTACTTTCAATAAATTTATCGTCACGTGCTTAACAACTAAATAGACAAAAAAAAAAATTTTCTCTTTCTAATGCAGTAGACGATTAGATATTATCCAAAAAAAATGCATATCCCTTACGATTTTTTTATAAACATATATATATAGATAGATATATATTTTACATCAATGGTATACATTGATCATCGCATTTATTATAAACTAGCGGCCCGTCCCGACTTTGTCCGGGTTGAACAAAATATTATACCAATAAATTTCCAGTTGATAGCCAATTAATTGCAAATCTTTTTTTACCTTAAATATCCAATAAAAAGCGTAGTTTCAAATGTAGTTTTCTTCAATAAACCCTTTAACGTTACCAGTTTCAAAAATCCTGTTTGTATTTATCAATACCTCCTCTACTTGAATCTTTAAAATATTACAACCTTATCCTTACAGGGTGGGATAGCATATATCCGAAGCACATACTCTCGAAAAATACGGTGTGATGTCGGCAGAGATATAGTCTCGAATTCCACTTCGTTGTGACTTTCCTAACGGCTTTGCCCCCAAAGAACAATTGTGTGACATTCTGGGAGAGGAGGGTGAATTTTGCAAAAAAGGATTGAATAATTATCTTTTGTCGTTCTAGCTGGAGGCTATTTCTTTTCAGGCAAGAGACATCAGAAGGGTGGTTCACCCGCGGTTCATCCATTTTCAGCCTTTCGAGAGATGAAAGAGGCACGGGGTGCCGATGAACTACTATTGAAATTCTTCTTCAATAGTAAGAAAGCAATAAGAAAGCAATTAACCACTCTTTCCCCTGACCCCCCCACACACTGAATGTCCCACATGTAAAATGGGGATAGGAAGTAGATAACATTTTCCCGTTCTAAAGAGTGATTTCGAAAAACAGACCCCGTAAGCTAAAGGGTGTTGCTATGGTTACTTGACTGCGGTTGACAAAGGAAAATTTGTAAGGTACATTGTAATGTACAAAAGTTGTACATTACCCTCCACATACAAAATCTGCTCTCTCTCTCTTTATATATTATTATAGAAGTATAGATACACATTGGTATCTCAAAATTAGAGTAAGAAATGAAATAAAAATACAAAAATAAAAAAAGGATTTTAAGTAAAGAATGTTTTTTAATTATTTTAAGCACCTAAAATAATATTCAAATTAATATTACGTTACTTAATAATTAAAGTTAATTTTTTAAAAGAAAAAGGCGTGCCGGAGAGCAGCTAGGTTCGAACCGCTAACGTTAGAAAAGAAGCCCACCGCGATAGCACCACAATAAGGATTGTTGAAGTCTTCGGCACAAAAAGCGGTAGAGGGCAGTAGCGGTAACAATGGAGATTGTTAGGATTAAGCCCCTAACTTTATTTCTACTGATCAGATATACATAATATATAGCCTATGTCCATCTGGAATAATGTACCTTACAAACAGTGAAAGAATTTTTCAAATAGGTGCAGTGGTTCTGGAGATTACCCTCCACGTACAAAATCGCTCTCTCTTTATATATAAGTATATATATATATATATATATATATATATATATATATATATATATATATATATATATATATATATATATATATATATATATATATATATATATATATATATATATATATATATATATATTTATTTTTTGGCATAAATTGCATACGTTGACCGTTGTATTTAATTTGAATGTACTCCGTAGCGAAGCGCGGGTTTTCAGCTAGTCTATATATATAAAACAGTTTCGTAACTGACTCATTCATTCACTGACTGACATACAACGCACAGAAAAAACGGCCGGACCTAAAGGGCTGAAATTTTGCATGGCCATTCTTCTAATAGTGTAGGGTTGCACTAAGAAAGATTTTTCAACTATTCTTCTTAGATTTTTTTTAATTAAATTTTTAAGCTGTTTTTTAAACTTTTTTTACGTTTGCATTTAAAATAATACATTGGGGGTTATAAAATTTATACCAAGAGAAAGATCATAAAAATTCCTTCAAAATGAAACTTTTTTCGAATTTTTACCTCCATTTCCTGATTTTTGGTGAATTTTTAAAGATTAATTTTTAGAATTTAATTTATTAAATGCTGATCACGTGATTTCTTTTTCTGGTACTTTCAATAAATTTATCGTCACGTGCGTAACAACAAATAGAAAAAAAAATATTTCTTTCTAATTCTAATGCAGCAGATGATTGGATATTATCCAAAAAAATGCATATCGATTTTTTATAAACATATATATATATAGATAGATATATATTTTACATCAATGGTATACATTGATCATCGCATTTATTATAAATATATATATTTATTTTTTGGCATAAATTGCATACGTTGACCGTTGTATTTAATTTGAATGTACTCCGTAGCGAAGCGCGGGTTTTCAGCTAGTATATACACTGCTGGCCACCCAAATTGCAACACCAAGAAAGACAAGAGATATCACAACAAAATTTATTTTGTAGATAACATGTTGACCAAGTATCAAATGATTAAATTTATAGACTTCTGTGAAGAGTGGTTCCTGCCAAAATCAGTAGCCAGAGTAGCCGCCATTGTTGGATATCACCGCTGCCACACGCCTCGGCATTGATTCAAAGAGACTTTAGATGAGTTCTTGGGGTACAGCAGACCAAGCAGCTTCCACACGTTGCCAAAGTTGATCTGCTGTGGCAGCTGGGGATGGAATCTGGGTCAATCGTAGAGCAACCATGGACGACATGTTTTCTATCGGCGAAAGATCCGGAGAGCGAGGCGGCCAGGGAAGCAATTCAATCTGGCGGTTGACGAAGAATCGTTGGACAATGCGTGCCACGTGTGGTCGCGCATTATCCTGTTGAAATATGGCTGTTGGCAAGCCCTGAAGGTAAGGAAGGTCAACTGGCTCCAACACCTCGGAGATGTAGCGCTGGCTGTTTAAAGTACCGGCAATGCGTACTAGAGGTGTACGAGAGTGATATCCAATACTGCCCCATACCATAATACCCGGTGCAGGACTAGTGTGGCGGTGCATAACGCAGCTGTTCAGCATCCTCTCTTCACGGTGTCTCCAGACTCGAATGCGACCACCGTGGTGTTGCAGACAGAAGCGTGACTCGCCAGTAAAGACAATTTCGTTCCATTCTGCCGTCCACATCCTTCTGTCATCGCACCATTGGCGGCGGAGACGTCTGTGGTTCTGCGTCAAGGGTAGACAAAGCAATGGATGTCTTGCGGACAGACCACTCTGCTGTAAACGGCGTCGAATGGTACGTGCAGACACTGGATGATGCGTTACAGACTGCATGTGCTGTGCTATGGTTCGTGATGTGACTGAGCGATCCGTCACTGTCATGCGCACAATTTGCCTGTCATCACGTGAAGTGGTTCGCTGAGGTGGATGCGATTTAACACGCCGGTCCGTCGTACCCTCCTGCATCCAACGATCACATATCCGCATTACAGTTGTTTGGTTTCGTTCAACACGACTACCAATTTCCCTGAAAGATAATCCACAATCTCGGTAGGCCACTATCCTTCCTCTGTCGAACTCGGATACTTGATCAAAAGATGATCGCTGTTTTCGACGAGGCATAATTGATCGTTTTTTTGAAAAAAACACAAGAAAAACACAATTGCCGAACTTGAAATCGTCGAAATCTCCAAACCTTAAATAGCGCTTTGAAGTGGCGCCACAGGCGCGCGTGATGTGCGTCTGCGCTGAAATTCTAATCATTTGCATATCTCACCTCCGCTAATGCATGTTGTAAATTTCATGTTATTTGCATGTTTCCTTCAGGGTGTTGCATTTACAGTGGCCAGCAGTGTATATAAAACAGTTCCGTAACTGACTGACTGACTGACTGACATACAACGCACAGACCAAACCGCTGGACCTAAAGGCCTGAAATTTTGCATGGCGATTCTTCTTATAGTGTAGGGGTGCACTAAGAAAGATTTTTCAAAAATTCTTCTTAGATTTTTTTAAATTAAATTTTTAAGCTGTTTTTTAAACTTTTTTTACGTTTGCATTTAAAATAATGCATTGAGGGTTTTCAAATTTATATCACGAGAAAGATCATAAAAATTCCTTCAAAATGAATTTTTTGTCGAATTTTTACCTCCATTTCCTGATTTTTGGTGAATTTTTAAAGATTAATTTTTAGAATTTAATTTATTAAATGCTGATCACGTGATTTCTTTTTCTGGTACTTTCAATAAATTTATCGTCACGTGCGTAACAACTAAATAGACAAAAAAAAAATTTTTTTCTCTTACTAATGCAGTAGAGGATTCGATATTATCCAAAAAAATGCATATCCCTTAGGATTTTTTATAAATATATATATATAGATAGATATATATTTTACATCGATGGTATACATTGATCATCGCATTTATTTTAAATATATATATTTATTTTTTGGCATAAATTGCATACGTTGACCGTTGTATTTAATTTGAATGTACTCCGTAGCGAAGCGCGGGTTTTCAGCTAGTATATATATAAAACAGTTCCGTAACTGACTGACTGACTGACTGACATACAACGCACAGACCAAACCGCTGGACCTAAAGGCCTGAAATTTTGCATGGCGCTTCTTCTTATAGTGTAGGGGTGCAATAAGAGAGATTTTTGAAAAATTCTTCTTAGATTTTATTAAATTAAATTTTTAAGCTGTTTTAGTAACTTTTTTCAAGTTTGCATTTAAAATAATACACTCCTGGCCACTGTAAATGCAACACCCTGAAGGAAACATGCAAATAACATGAAATTTACAACATGCATTAGCGGAGGTGAGATATGCAAATGATTAGAATTTCAGCGCAGACGCACATCACGCGCGCCTGTGGCGCCATTTCAAAGCGCTATTTAAGGCTTGGAGATTTCGACGATTTCAAGTTCGGCAATTGTGTTTTCTTGTGGTTTTTTCAAAAAAACGATCAATTATGCCTCGTCGAAAACAGCGATCATCTTTTGATCAAGTATCCGAGTTCGACAGAGGAAGGATAGTGGCCTACCGAGATTGTGGATTATCTTTCAGGGAAATCGATAGTCGTGTTGGACGAAACCAAACAACTGTAATGCGGATATGTGATCGTTGGATGCAGGAGGGTACGACGGACAGGCGTGTTCGATCGCATCCACCTCAGCGCACCACTTCACGTGATGACAGGAAAATTGTGCGCATGGCAGTGACGGCTCGCTCAATCACATCACGAACCATAGCACAGCACATGCAGTCTGTAACGCATCATCCAGTGTCTGCGCGTACCATTCGACGCCGTTTACAGCAGAGTGGTCTGTCCGCAAGACGTCCATTGCTTTGTCTACCCTTGACGCAGAACCACAGACGTCTCCGTCGCCAATGGTGCGATGACAGAAGGATGTGGACGGCAAAATGGAATGAAATTGTCTTTACTGACGAATCACGCTTCTGTCTGCAACACCATGATAGTCGCATTCGAGTCTGGAGACACCGTGAAGAGAGGATGCTGAACAGCTGCGTTATGCACCGCCGCACTGGTCCTGCACCGGGTATTATGGTATGGGGCGGTATTGGATATCACTCTCGTACATCTCTCGTACGCATTGCCGGTACTTTAAACAGCCAGCGCTACATCTCCGAGGTGTTGGAGCCAGTTGTCCTTCCTTACCTCCAGGGCTTGCCCACAGTCATATTTCAACAGGATAATGCGGGACCACACGTGGCACGCATTGTACAACGGTTATTCGTCAATCGCCAGATTGAATTGCTTCCCTGGCCGCCTCGCTCTCCGGATCTTTCGCCGATAGAAAACATGTGGTCCATGGTTGCCCTACGATTGACCCAGATTCCATCCCCAGCTGCCACAGCATATCAACTTTGGTAACGTGTGGAAGCTGCTTGGTCTGCTGTACCCCAAGAACTCATCCAAAGTCTCTTTGAATCAATGCCGAGGAGTGTGGCAGCGGTGATCTCCAACAATGGAGCAATACTCTGGCTACTCATTTTGGCAGGAACCACACTTCACAGATGTCTATAAATTTAATCATTTGATACTTGGTCAACATGTTATCTACAAAATAAATTTTGTTGTGATATCTCTTGTCTTTCTTGGTGTTGCAATTTGGGTGGCCAGCAGTGTAATTTGAGGGTTATAAAATTTATATCAAAAATTCCTTTAAAATGAAATCTTTTTCGAATCTTTACCTCTATTTTCTGATTTTTGGTGAATTTTTTAATATTTATTTTTAGAATTTAATTTATTAAATGCTGATCACGTGAATTCTTTTAATGGTACTTTAAATAAATGTGTCGACACGTGCATAACAACTAAATAGACAAAAAAAATTTCTTGCTAATGCGGCAGACGATTGCACATTATTTTGTCTATAAAAATATCCCTTACGATTTTTTATAAATATATATATTTTTTCTACATCAATTGTATATATTGATCGTCGTATTTATTATAAAAAAAATAAATAAATATATATATATATATATATATATATATATATATATATATATATATATATATATATACACTGCTGGCCACCCAAATTGCAACACCAAGAAAGACAAGAGATATCACAACAAAATTTATTTTGTAGATAACATGTTGACCAAGTATCAAATGATTAAATTTATAGACTTCTGTGAAGTGTGGTTCCTGCCAAAATCAGTAGCCAGAGTAGCCGCCATTGTTGGAGATCACCACTGCCACACGCCTCGGCATTGATTCAAAGAGACTTTGGATGAGTTCTTGGGGTACAGCAGACCAAGCAGCTTCCACACGTTGCCAAAGTTGATCTGCTGTGTCAGCTGGGGATGGAATCTGGGTCAACCGTAGAGCAACCATGGACCACATGCTTTCTATCGGCGAAAGATCCGGAGAGCGAGGCGGCCAGGGAAGCAATTCAATCTGGCGATTGACGAAGAACCGTTGGACAATGCGTGCCACGTGTGGTCACGCATTATCCTGTTGAAATACGGCTGTGGGCAAGCCCTGAAGGTAAGGAAGGACAACTGGCTCCAACACCTCTGAGACGTAGCGCTGGCTGTTTAAAGTACCGGCAATGCGTACTAGAGGTGTGTACTAGAGAGTGATATCCAATACCGCCCCATACCATAATACCCGGTTCAGGACCAGTGTGGCGGTGCATAACGCAGCTGTTCAGCATCCTCTCTTCACGGTGTCTCCAGACTCGAATGCGACCATCGTGGTGTTGCAGACAGAAGCGTGACTCGTCAGTAAAGACAATTTCATTCCATTCTGCCGTCCACATCCTTCTGTCAACGCACCATTGGCGGCGGAGACGTCTGTGGTTCTGAGTCAAGGGTAGACAAAGCAATGGACGTCTTGCGGACAGACCACTCTGCCGTAAACGGCGTCGAATGGTACGCGCAGACACTAGATGATGCGTTACAGACTGCATGTGCTGTGCTATGGTTCGTGATGTGACTGAGCGATCCGTCACTGCCATGCGCACAATTTGCCTGTCATCACGTGAAGTGGTGCGCTGAGGTGGATGCTATCGAACACGCCGGTCCGCCGTACCCTCCTGCATCCAACGATCACATATCCGCATTACAGTTGTTTGGTTTCGTCCAACACGACTACCGATTTCCCTGAAAGATAATCCATAATCTCGGTAGGCCACTATCCTTCCTCTGTCGAACTCGGATGCTTGATCAAAAGATGATCGCTGTTTTCGACGAGGCATAATTGGTCGTTTTTATGAAAAAACCACAAGAAAAACACAATTGCCGAACTTTAAATCGTCGAAATCTCCAAGCCTTAAATAGCGCTTTGAAGTGACGCCACAGGCGCGCGTGATGTGCGTCTGCACTGAAATTCTAATCATTTGCATATCTCACCTCCGCTAATGCATGTTGTAAATTTCATGTTATTTGCATGTTTCCTTCAGGGTGTTGCATTTACATTGGCCAGCAGTGTATATATATATATATATATATATATATATATATATATATATATATATATACATTGAAATTAATTGCATACATTGACCGTTGTATTTAATTTGAATGTACTCCGTAGCGAAGTGCGGGTTTTCAGCTAGTTTTAATATAAAACAACAGAGTTTTATTTATAACGAGTTTTGCATTAACCTCGTAAGAATTGTGTGTTTTGAGTGACATTTAACTCCTGAACTTTCTCCCATGTTTTAATGACTTAAAACAATTTCTTCCGCGGAAATTTGTGAAATCTTTAAAATGTCTATTTTTGAAGGATTCTAAAAAGTGGTGAAATTGATGGTGGTTTTCTTTTCGTATATAAACTTACAGCAAACTCTTTATTTTTGTGATATTAAAATATCACGCATTTATCATGTTATGTATCATAAAAATACCTACCAAATTAATGTATTTTCTTAAAAACCGTTATTTTCTTACCCTTATGCGGCTGGAACAATTATTTTTTCTTCATTTGTAAAAAAATATGTAAAACGTTTTCACAATTCTTAAACAGTTAGTACTCTACTATATGAGCTACACAGAATAAATACAGAAAGTAAGAAGAAATTTTCATCTTTTATAATGAAAACATTTCAGAATTAATATTTTTATTGCATAAACCTGAAATGCATAATAAAATGTGATGGCTCTATATATGCTATGATTTCGTGATTTTAGAATTCCTCGGACTCTATTATAAAATCAAAAATAATTTACTTGAAATTTCTTACCTTGAAATTAATTTATATTACAGCTATTGACTTTAAATGAAGTCTTAATTTTGCGTTTTTGTAAAATTATACTTCATTGACTTAATGTAAATTATTAGACGCTACTATATATATATATTTATATATATATATATATATATATATATATATATATATATATATATATATATATATATGTGTGTGTGTGTGTGTGTGTGTGTGCACATACATTGTTGTATTTAAATGTTAAAGGGATACATTTGGATTTAAATACATTTATTCCAACAACCGAAAACCTAAATAAAAATGATCGGAACATAATTTTTAAAGTTTAAAAAAACCTGAGTAAAAAGTTCTGACTGATATTGTAGCTTTAAATGTGGTTTATGCTTAGTGTAAACATTCAGAGATTTTGATGGCGAAGATGCATATAAGAAACAAACATTATGGCCCTTCACTCAACTTAAAAAGAAAAAGCTTATCTCCTCCACGTTTGAAAGACAGAGCTTTAACTAATTTGCATGAGATACATAAAACATCTTCCTCGGAAGAAATTCACGAACTTTAACCGAATATTTCCAAAATGCAACACAAAAAAGTGAAAGTACTTGCATTTGGAAGCATATCATACTTCAAGATACACGCAAATATTTCTTAATGAAGTTTATAGTTTCTTGAGTTTAATCCGGGAAGAGATGCGTGAGATCATGAGATCATTTTTTTCCCTCTTTTTCCCTAATATCTTGGGACGTCTAAATGACGTGCGGCTGTTCAGCTCGTTTGACACGAACTATCAAGAAATGTATAATAAAGTAGCTAAAATTAGCTGTCCGCGGTAAGAGAGAATGACTAAGAAAAAAAAAGAATTATCTTCCTGTATATTTTGGATGAAATATTAACGAACTTTTTACATAATTTTCTGCTTGTTTCCTAAAGTGGAAGTCTTTTCTCCTTTTACTGGGCAATTTTTATTTTTTTCCAAATATTTTATTTTATTGCCTGCGAACAGTTAATGATTTTAGGGAAATACTAATTAATTTTTTCAGCCTGTTATATAGAACAATTGCTTAATTGCGTTGATTTTACAATTTATCTTCCAGCTAACCATTAATTTATAGCATATTAATTGCGCTAACTATTACGGGAAGAATGAGTACATGAAACGTTTAAGAAGGAATTGGGTAGAATTTTGCAATAAAAACGGTTGTTTAGTAGAAACTGAACATAAAAATTTCAGTGTAATTTGTAAGGTCTACCTAATGATCGATTAATAATAATCAATAATTGTATTTGCATAAATCCAAAGAAGCTGCAAAAATGCTAAATTCAGCATAAACCATTACTATAAATACCGTGTAGCCAGATTTCGGAAGAGACTGGTTTCTTTGGAGCTGTTTATGCGAGTTGCCTTCAATGGCTCATAGCTATATCGCTTCTAAGCCTAAGCGAGTTTTTGCCACTCTGGCATAAATAGATTGTTGTATTAGTAATAGTGGATTACCGTGCAGCATCACTGGTCTGACTTTATATATATTGTGAGTACTTGAACTTCATTTCCTTGTATAGTGTTTATAACATTTTGTACCAGTCTTTACTCAGTATTGTTTTTACACTTCACGTTATATGTGTCAAGAGAATAATAAACTTTGTTATTTTATCTAGTGCAAAATGTGTCATTTCTACTTTATTAGAGGATGACTTCGATATACATATATCCTAGAAAGTGTAGAATCCAGATATCCCTATAAATTTTTAAGACATGATGGTAAAGGATTTCAAGATAAATTTTTTTTAATTATTTACGAAAACTAACTGAAGGGTCCAGGGGTAAAACTACTTTACTCCAAAAACTTCGTTTTCAGAAAAACAAATTTGAAAGTTGGAGTAAAGTGGTATTTTCCCCGGCACACCGAAACTTTATCGCTATTTTTAACGCCTTTAAAGTGGTTCTGCCCCAGATATGAATGCACGTGGTTTCGTACTCCTTGAAAGCTACAAGATGGCACTGCTAACTCATTTTTGTAAAATTGGCTGCAAAGTGGTTTTACCCCTGGACACTTCAACTTTAATTAAAAAAAAATTAGCACTGAAGAATAAAATTTGTACGTGGAACTCCCTTTCCGTTGAAAAATAGATCTTTGTACAGAAAATACATGATGTTCAGAGTCCTTACTGATGTAGGGGTTACGAATTTCTCCATATTGAAGATATAAAACTTCTAAGTAAGTTTCCCTTTGTGTCAGGGTATATTCACATGAAGGCAATGAATATTCCCTGAAAGTTTGTAGCGATATTCCACGGTACTTACCATATATACGGTAATAATTTCTTCAATTCAGTATTTCAACATGTTATCGTTAAACATTACTTTTTAATTATCCCCACAACCAAACATTACACAATTTAAGACCAACAGAGAGGAATGACGAGGCGTCAGATGATTGATGATCCTGCCATTGTGGAAATATATTAGCACAGAAACTGCTAAGTGCAACCTCTGATACACTAAGTAGTTCCCTTTTACTCGAAAACAGTTGACTTAACACAGCTGGTTTAAGTGGAGAGGTTGCATTTACGGGACCACAATAGTGTTAAACATCTGATATCGTTGGGCAGCAAAAGACTATGTCATTACTATTTGGTTATTTTTTAGGCAAGAACTAAGCACCCACCCCCCTCACTTCTAAATTTTCGCAACTTATATACTAACTAAAATATACAAAAATTAGCATGTATTAGTGTCTAAAGATAAGGTGTTGTGAAATTCAACTTACGCACTAAAATAGAGTGGATCGAAATCTGTTGGAAACTAAACAAGTTACAGATTATGCTGCTTAAGGGAACCGTGGACCTTTATTTGAAGAAATCTTGTCATTGTAAGATTGATTGTGTTATTGTAAAAAAAAAAATCTGTAGATTAAGGGAACGGTGGAGTTTTATTTGAGTAACAATCGACCCCATAAATGATTTTTTTTTGTTTTTATTATTATTCCCCAGTTTTTATTGTTATTCCTTTGTTTGTATTATTATTCCTTTTGAACCTTTCGCAAAAAACTGCATGCAGCTGCGATGATTTTTCGAAAAGTTATATGCGTTTGAATTTTACATACAAACAATTTTTTGGCCCTTTAAATAAAAAAAAATTGTAAACAAACGTATGTCGACATTTATAATTAAGTTTTTTTTTATTTCAAGAATTAATATTTTAATAATTTTGTAACCTCGCGCATTAACTGTAACTATAGCTGCATTCAGTCGACTGTTTACTAGTTTATAGGCGATTTGTAAGCAATACACGTGAGTTATTCTGGTATCTACGAATCTAATCATTTTCTGTTTTTGCTCTTTGTTCGTTATATATGCATAAAAAAAGTTCGTTTCAGAACTAGAAGATACGTTTTCTACAGATTTTTAAGCTGTATAATATCTTACAAGATGCATGCAATTAGTAGGCGGTATCATAAACCTACATCCGGACCATCCAAGAAGAAAATGCATCGCTAAAATTCGCTAAAATTCCTTTGCATCGCTAAAATTCAAAACCGATGGTCATCTGTAAAAACTGATGTTTCTGCAAATGGGGATAAATTTGTGAACAGTGAAGGTTCAAATGAACATCCTAGAAATAGCCAACCAGCTGAAAGTGCAAGTTTTATTACGAATGGTTTAGATCAGGCTGCAAGTACCAGTGAAAGTAAATTAAATGCTAGTTTTGAAAGCAAGTCACATGCTGGAAAATTGCAGGAAAAATGCATCATATGTGTTTATGAACAGTGGCATGTGGTTTGATCTTCTTTGCAGTATAAAGTGTGATGTGTGTTGCAGTAATCCCTTAGATCCCTCGTATTATATCTAAAGGAGCATATGGATATGCTTCTAAAATTCAGTTGATCTGCAAAGAATGTGATAAAGTTTTCAACTCCATATTTTCCAGTCCTCCAGTAAGCGAGGCTGAAAAGTGCTTTGATGCTAATAAAAAACTTGTTGAAGCGTTTTTAAAAATTGGAAAATGCCATGAAGCAATTGCAGTTTTTTCTATGGCTATTGGGATCCATGCAATGGATAAAAAAAAAAAAAAAAAAAAAAAAAAAAAAAAAAACATTTTCAAAATGTTTACTGAGTTTGCATACAGAACGACAAAATTTAAAAAATGATATTCTTCAAGTTACCCAGAATGTTGTGCGAAAAAACACACGAATAATTAGATAAAAGTATAGCAGACCAAGATATTTTGGGTATAACTGTTTCGTATGATGGGATCTGACAAAAACACGGGAGTACATCATTGTATGGAACTGGTTTCGTCATAGATATTTTGACCGGGCTAGTAATTGATTACGAAATCCTGTCTAAATACTGCCCGGAATGTGTTGTCGCAAAGAAATATCTTCGAGAAAATAATGCGGAATTCAACACTCATTTGGCTTGATAGACACAAACCTGAATGTTCTCAAAATTATACAGGATCGTCTAATGCAATGGAGATGTCAGCTGCGGCAATCATTTGGAAAAAATCTGTGAGTAATTGTAGAATGCGATATGTGAGTATTCTGTCCAACGGTGATGTGAAAACCTACCAGCATTTAGTGGAATTGAATGTTTATGGTAGGGGCGTCAATATTACAAAAGAGGAATGTAATAATCATGCAACGAAAATGTTAGGAACAGGTCTTCGTAATAAAATCAAGGAGTGGAGAAAAGCAAAGGTGTAACTATTGGTGGAGGCAAAGAAGGTAGTCTCAAAGAAGAGACTATCATAAAACTAACAATTTTTTACAGAAAAGCAATAAAAGATAATGTGCCTGATGTACAGAAAATGAAAACGGCAGTTTATGCCACATTGTTTCATTGCTCCTCCACGGATAAATCCCCATAACATTTTAAATGCCCGACAGGTGTGGCTTCGTGGTGTTTTTACCAGCGGGCACTTGAAATTAAAGAAACACCAAAATCCCATAAACTAATAAAAACTAAATTATCAGAGGATATAATTAGCAAGGTATTACCAGTGTATCAAAGATTAGCCAGCAATGAATTACTCACAAGGTGCATTTCTGGTAAAACTGAGAACACTAATGAAAAGTATACATGTGAAAATTTGGAAAAACTGCTCAAAATAAATATTTATTTCTAAGAAACAATTAGAAATGTCTGTAATATCTTCAATCAGTGAATTTAATTTTGGATGTTTGAATAGTTTAGGTTTTGAACAAGAAGAGGAAAATTAGCTCTCTTTATGTATTGCAAAGGTTCAGTTGGTGTACAACTGAATGTAATAATAGCAGGAATAGTAAAAAAATCTGTAATTCACAAAAAAATTAATCAAACCGTAAAAAGGAGGGTGAAACTTATCACACTGGTGGATTTTAACTG
The DNA here is from genome assembly GCA_907164885.2 of Dolomedes plantarius. Lineage (NCBI taxonomy): Eukaryota > Metazoa > Arthropoda > Arachnida > Araneae > Dolomedidae > Dolomedes > Dolomedes plantarius. The sequence goes on along the minus strand of OU015500.1, from coordinate 54,463,235 downwards.
TAATAAAAATTTAACAGTATACCGTATATGCATTGAAATCCTGTTATGAATTTTCTGTGACAGGCAAGAAGTTTTCATAACAACCAGAGATTTCTTTTAATAGCCACAGAATTTTTTTTGTATTGGGTATTACCATATCATTTTTTTGTTTATGTACCAAACGTTATTTTACTGAAACACTTACTAAGAATTGAAGAGTTTATACTGAATCGTTACTGAAAAGTTAAAATAAATCAAACAGAAAAAAGTACAACTGAATTAAAAAATTGTAAATCACAAAATAATAATGTAGTTGCCCAAGGGAGAGGTAAAAACTATAATACTTGTGAATTTAAAAATAAATTTTATTTATAAGTACATACACTCTAAGTATACGAAATAGCATCGAATATTTAAAATAGAATGAAATCTTATTTATTGTTATATTCATTGTGTTATTGTAAAATTAAATATATTTCTGTTGGATAAAAGTACAAAAATAGTTCTTTTCAAGTAAAAAATCATTTATGAAGATTCTATGAAGTAATTAACAAAGGTAAGTGTAGTAATAAACTTTAAATCTGCTTTTCTCAAAACACATTTTTCAATGTTTTTGGAATTTCAAAATGTTCCTTGAGACTTAATTGTCGTTTAAAATTCATGAAATTGGTAAAGAAGAATCTTAATACTGTTTACAAAATAACTGGGTATGCATTTTGCAATTCGACTTCATTAAGGTAATTAAATGGGATTTATAACTTATTAAAAGGCAAAATTTTGATGAAAATCGGGATGGAATTCAGAAAAAAAATCTCTCAAAAATTAACTATTCAAGGGATTAAATAACTGATACCCAGATTTGTTTGTTATACAGTTTAAAGTGATTAAAATGAAAAATCTAGGAAATATCTTAAAATTAAGTAGCAAAGAGCATTTTAAATTTTTGTTTATAAATTTCAAATTTTTAAACAAATTAAAATTATAGTGAGATCGGAAATTTATTTTAAGGTACTTTATATATTTATAGTGAAATGTATATATGATAATATCTACAAAATTTCGTATATGTATGATAAAAATAAAAAATAAAATAACGTCCACTGTTCCCTGAAATATGAAAATTAACAGGCGTTATTGTTTTATTGTACTAAAAATGTATATTTGCCTTTTCACTAGATTTGTCATAGCTCCTTGTTCGTCAACGTCGCCTCTACTATCTGCATACAGGATGGATTGTTACTGATTGTTATTAACGTCGCCTCTACTTCTGCATACAGGATGGATTTTTATTGAAAAGGTGAGTTAGATTTTTACTGGAATCTTGTTCGTCCGAATTCTTGCTAAATTTATTCTGATTCCAATGCATCAACTTTCTAAATTTTTTCCACTCAGATACAAAAACTGCTGTAACATTGCTTTTCATTCATAGTTCTTGTAGCAATTGCCATTTCCTATTCAAGAACAGATGTGTTTAACTCAAGAAGTTCAATGACTGGTGCTTTGAGATGCTTACACCTTTTAAAGTTAAATTATGGAAGTGCAGATGCAGAATTTTCTTTGTATTATAGACTAGCTGAAAACCCGCATTTCGCTACGGAGTACATTAAAAGTAAATACAACGGTCAATGTATGCAATTAATACCAAAAATAAATAAATAAACAAATATATATATATATATATATATATATATATATATATAAAATAAATACGACGATCAATGTATACAATTGATGTAATATATATATAATATATATACACTGAAGTGCCACTGAATCAGGGATACCTACCTAGTAACGAGTTGGGCCTCCTCTGGCCTTGATAACGGCTACCATAGGACGAGGCATAGATTAAACAAGTTTCTGGAAACGTTCCACGGGAATGGCTTGTCAAATATTGGCTAAAGCTGTCCATAATTCAGTAAGGTTCTTTGGTGCTGTGTGATGGCCTTTCACGCCTTGTTCCAAAACATCCCAAAGATGCTCAATAGGATTTAAGTCTGGGCTTCTAGGTGGCCAATTCATGACAGAGAAGTCAGAGAAATGCTCATCCAACCAGCCAATAGCCAACCGAGACTTGTGAGAGGTACAGTTGTCTTGCTGGAAAACTCCATTACCGTGCGGATAACAGAACAGCATAAACGGATGGAGGTGATCACCCAGCAGCTCTACGTACCGAATTCCATTGAGGGAGGTTGGTACACGCACCAAAGATCCGAAACTGTGCCACGAAAAAACACCTGTGTGTGTATATATATATATATATATATATATATATATATATATATATATATATATATATATATATATATATATATATATATATATATATATATATATATATGACCGTCAGATTTAGGATTTTAAAAAAAAATCTTATTTTAAGGACTAATTATAACTTTTTTATTATATATATCCTGAGCCGCACCCTTCAGCCTTCTAGCCTATATTGACTTGGTCTGGAATATTTCCAGCCAGGGGGCATTGAAAACAACAAATCCTACATCAATGTATTTAACAATGCAGTATTGTTTTTCCTGTTAAGAATGAGGACATTCTTGAATACTCCGAAATGGACCTAAGCGGGGATTTTCTAAGGATAAGCGGACACACAATCATAAATATCTCCTCTAAAAGAACGGAGAACAAAAATAAAAAAAACAACCTCTCTTAAAGCGTCTACCAGGCCTACATTTCAAGCGAAAGGTTAACAGGTGAATCGCAAAGACAGAAGCAACAAGAAAAAAAGCTATGTAAAGCGGAAAACATATGAAATCAAATCGAGAGGCGAAAATATTAAAGGTATAATAAAAAACTCAGGAGAAAACGTGATGTGTTTCCTTTAATGTTAAATGAACGTAAAAAATGGTCAACTAAAAATAATTGATATATTAGTGACATTGTTTTTCAATCGTGATAGTTCAGTGATTGTTATATATATATATAGCAATGTTTTTCAGTAAAATTGTCCGTGTGAAGGGGAAATCTAAACGACAATATCACAAGGGACCGTGAATTATGTAGGAGAATTTTTCCATCTCACGTTCTGATTAAAGCATTGTGAAATATCCATATATTCTTAATTGACATACCTAAAATATTTCTAATATATTGTCAGAAAATTATTCACCACAGGGAGTTGAGAGCAAACATTAAAACAATTTGCGAATGATTTAAATAGCTTTATTCCAGGAAAATTGGTGAACGCATGTAGTATAAACAGAGCTAGAATAAGGAAAAAACTGAACGCACGTACAGATATAAAAATAAACCAAAATTAAAAAAGGAAACCTTAAAAAAATTGCTAAAGAGATAAAATAAGTTAACCTTTTTGATATTTATCTGAACACATAATAAAATAGAAACTAACAAGTAAATATACAAAAAAATATAAGATGCAGTATTTTCATGGTTTCTATGAAGCACAATATTTTCTAAATATTGACTGTAATTATGTATATAGTGTTAACTGTAAGTATGCATATATTATATAGAAACTAACAAATAAATATGCGATACAAGAAAATACAAGATACAGTATTTTAATGGTTTCTATGAAACACAATATTTTCTTAATATTAACTATAATTATGCATATAGTATTAACTGTAAGTATGCATATAATATTAGCTGTAAGTATACATATAGTATAATTTCTAAGTATGAGAATTTGAATTTATCACTACGAATTTAGGAAATGTGAAGTATCTTTATGTATCTTGATTGTTTATGTATGTTATGACGTTACGGTTTTTTCTTCGTTACGGTTTTATGTACATAAAAATTTGTTACTTCTTTTCTATGCATTTGTTTATAATATACATATTTCAGGTTTTTTTAAACAACTCTTTGGATTAAGAATGTTCAAAATGCATTCAAAGAGAATTAGTAACTTGTCGAAATTGTCCTGTGATATTTACATGAAATTCTCGTGCTCCCTGTTTGATAAATACATTCCTTAACTACCAGCGTTCTATTATTTACCATAAAACATCAATTGAATCTTCAGCTAATAAAAATTTTAAAATCAATTATTTTTGTGCCTTTAAGCAGCAAAGTGACAGACTGAAGTGTACAGATTTATTACAATTTTTTGACAAACTGAACATGTACTTGTATTTAACCCTTAAAATTTGCATAAAATACCGTGAATTCCATTTATAAACAAGGTTTTTTAGTTCGGATTTTTCTTGTTTATAAAGAATAATATCCTAATTTTATAATTCGAAAAGAATAAAAGCATAGTTAGAATAGTACCTTACTAGGATCGAAATTTATTTTTAAAGAATTTCACTAGTATTCAACAATGTCTTCCATTCTTTTTAAATTCTAATCCATAAATTTCACATTTTTACCGTTAGTGATTTTTTTAACTTACGTTATAATTCTGTTGTCCGTATTTACGTTATTAATCCGTATTTAGATTCAAGATAATTTAGTGTGACACAAAAAATTATGAAAAAGTTAGTTCAAGAGAAAAAATAGAAGTTGAAAGCGTTAACCCCTAATTGAAAAGCTTTATCCGCTAAATTTAATAATTGAAAATAAACGATTAACATTACCTGGTGGGAAAAATAATGTAATAAAAAGTAAAATGATGGAAATGCTGAAAAAAACAAGCAAATCGCGTTTGAATTTAATTTAAATTAAAATAAAAATTTCCGCCAAAATTACTAGAAATGAATGTTTCACATACAAACTCTTATTCATTTATAATAGTTTGTCGGGATGTAAATTGCAGTTGATTAAAAATATTAACAAGGAAAATGATGTTGAATATAATTTGCATTATCATGAGCGAAATTTTATCTAACATACCAGAACACAGAAAAATTAGTAACAGTTATTTTTGTAAATCTCCTTATCCTAGCCACCGACGCTGGCAGGCTTTTAAACAAAGGTGAATGAAATTTTTAAGTTAATCTTGAAAGTTATTTCTTACATAATGAGAATACAAGATTTACGTCTTTTGCAAATTAAGAGCCCAATTCTCCAAACAAAATGAAGTGGATAATTTATATACTCCCGGTGTATCAGTACCGTCAAAAATCAATTGAAGAAACAACTAAAATGTCAGCTTTCGTAAAAGTTAAGTAATTCATTTATTTCCTGTCAAAGAATCATGTTTTATTTTCAAGCAATATTGATCGTTTGGAAAAACATGTTTTACCACTTTCAACCTTTTCTTCAAAATCAATGAAAAACGACAGAGTTAAACTGTCGAAACAAAATAGTTTACTGCAGTGACAAAAATTATTAGTCTATAGTCAAAAGTAAAAGAATACTGACTCTGTTATTTAATTGTTATTTATTTTCTTTGAACAAAAAGCAGCTGCAAATAAATATATTTCGAAATATAAAAGAAAATGAAATGTATGAAAACAAGTTCCTTTAGATTCCACTCAATGATTTTTGCCACTCATATTTTTTATCAATATATGTATATCTTGACTTATTAGTAATTATTAAACAAATAACTTAAGAATTCACTTGTTAAAATTTCGAATACAGTTATTCAACTAAAGGCTTTCTCAAATTTAAATGCAAAACGGCATTTCATAAAACATTTAATAAATAATTCATAGGGAAAAATAATTAATGAAATTTGTGCATATAATAACATCTTGTTTTTAACGTACACGATATGTTTTTGTTTACTTCAGGCTTATAAATCTCATATTATTTTCTATCAACAAATATTTGTTTAATAGTATAGGAATAGTTATAAATAAAAACTAAAGTACTGAAGAAGAAAATATGATAGAGAAAGTTCTAAAATATTTTTTATCATTAAAGCGGCCAAATCTCGTAATGTTTACCATACCCTGAGGAAAGACGTTCGAGCATAGAATTTTTTTTATTCACTTAGAAAATTAGAGAATAAATGATATTTCAGGAGGAAAATAACAACATGTAAATGTCAAGTTTATGCTCTGTGACGATCTAACACATACTTCGAAGTTTATTTTATGGCAATTTTGTTTTCTTTCATGTGAATTGTCAGCAGTTTACAAAGATAAAACTGCTATCTCAGCGGAATAAAATATGTATTTCTAAGGAAATATTATTAAGGGGGTATTTCTAATTTAATTGTTCCTAATCTCTTCAATGTTTGCAGATTCATAAACCTGCATTTCTAAAACAACCAAGCTTATATTAATGAATAAATATTTGTTTAAAAATTTTAATATACATCGATGAATTTAATGAACTAAACTATATAAAACAAAGTACCGGGAACAAATTAAATTGCAAACATTTATTTGTAGCGATATATACATAATCTTATTTTCTCCTTCTCAAGTGAAGGGCATTTATATGTGCCGAAATATGCAGATGAAAACGTTCCATTATTTTTGTATAGTTACTTCCAATATACTGCACGTGTTTTATAATTAATCAGTTTCGAAATAAATCGTTTTAAAGGGTAAAGGGTCGTGATAAATCTTTCTTATTTAAAATTTTCTTAAATGAAAAATTTTGTTTTTAACATGTTCCACTGGTTTCTAGGGGGGACGTCAATTATCACTTAGTGGTTCATAATAGAAAAAACTTTCAAGTATATTATATATATATATATATATATATATATATATAATATATATATATATATATATATATATATATATATATATATATATATATATATATATATATATATATATAATATATATATATATATATATATATATATATATATATATATATATATATAATATATATATATATATATATATATATATATATATATATATATATATATATATATATACATATATATATATATATATATATATATACATATATATACATATATATATATATACATATATATATATATATATATATATATATATATATATATATATATATATATATATATATATATATCTATATATATATACGTATATATACATATATATATATATATATATATATATGTATATATATATATGTATAGATATATATATATATGCAACACCCTGTAAAACACCCTGTAACAACATGCATTATCGGAGGTGAGATATGCAAATGATTAGAATTTCAGCGCAGACGCACATCACGCGCGCCTGTGGCGCCACTTCAAAGCGCTATTTAAGGCTTGGAAATTTCGACGATTTCAAGTTCGGCAATTGTATTTTTCTTGTGGTTTAAAAAAAAAAAAACGATCAATTATGCCTCGTCGAAAACAGCGATCATCTTTTGATCAAGTATCCGAGTTCGACAGAGGAAGGATAGTGGCCTACCGAGATTGTGGATCATCTTTCAGGGAAATCGGTAGTCGTGTTGGACGAAACCAAACAACTGTAAAGCGGATATGTGATCGTTGGATGCAGGAGGGTACGACGGACCGGCGTGTTCGATCGCATCCACCTCAGCGCACCACTTCACGTGATGACAGGCAAATTGTGCGCATGGCAGTGACGGATCGCTCAGTCACATCACGAACCATAGCACAGCACATGCAGTCTGTAACGCATCATCCAGTGTCTGCGCGTACCATTCGACGCCGTTTACAGCAGAGTGGTCTGTCCGCAAGACGTCCATTGCTTTGTCTACCCTTGACGCAGAACCACAGACATCTCTGCCGCCAATGGTGCGATGACAGAAGGATGTGGACGGCAGAATGGAATGAAATTGTCTTTACTGCGAGTGACGCTTCTTTCTGCAACACCACGATGGTCGCATTCGAGTCTGGAGACTCCGTGAAGAGAGGATGCTGAACAGCTGCGTTATGCACCGCCACACTGGTCCTGCACCGGGTATTATGGTATGGGGCGGTATTGGATATCACTCTCGCACACCTCTAGTACGCATTGCCGGTACTTTAAACAGCCAGCGCTACATCTCCGAGGTGTTGGAGCCAGTTGTCCTTCCTTACCTTCAGGGCTTGCCCACAGCCATATTTCTACAGGATAATGAGTGATCACACGTGGCACGCATAGTCCAACGGTTCTTCGTCAATCGCCAGATTGAATTGCTTCCCTGGCCGCCTCGCTCTCCGGATCTTTCGCCGATAGAAATCATGTGGTCCATGGCTGCTCTACGATTGACCCAGATTCCATCCCCAGCTGCCACAGCAGATCAACTTTGGCAACGTGTGGAAGCTGCTTGATCTGCTGTACCCCAAGAACTCATCCAAAGTCTCTTTGAATCAATGCCGAGGCGTGTGGCAGCGGTGATCTCCAACAATGGCGGCTACTCTGGCTACTGATTTTGGCAGGAACCACACTTCACAGAAGTCTATAAATTTAATCATTTGATACTTGGTCAACATGTTATCTACAAAATAAATTTTGTGTTGATATCTCTTGTCTTTCTTGGTGTTGCAATTTGGTTGGCCAGCAGTGTAATTCTGCTGCTACAACGGCGAATTATCACGATTTATATGACATTGAACGCGCCGTTATAGTCGACGCACGAGAGATCGCACATATCATTTCCGAGGTAGACATGCAATTAGGATTTTCGCGCACTCTCATTTAACGAGTGTACCATTAATATCAGTTATCCAGTGAAACATCAAATCTCCGACAGCGGTTTTGCTGGAAAAAAACTTTGAAAGAACTGCACCATAGAAGACTGACGAAAATTCTTAAACGAGATAGACGTCTACATTTCCTCAAATTGCTTTGAATTTCAATGCTGGGGCATCAAAAAGTGTCAGAGTGAGAAACGTTCAACGGACTGTCATTGGAGCCGCAGGCTCACTCGTGTACCGTTTTTGAATGCACTGCTAAAATCTTTACCCCTCGCTGGGCTCATTTAAACCTCCATTGAACTGTTTGTGACTGGAAACAGGTTGCCTGGTCTGACGAGTATTGTTTCAATTGTATCGGGTGGATGCACGTGTGCGGGTACAGAAATAACCTCAGGACTCCATGGACTAAACATGTCAACAGGAAACTGCTAAGGCTGGTGGATAAGTTGTGTCGAAAAAAAAAATAAACATTTTTTTTTCCGAAACACTTTAGTGCGGAAAAGTTATCTATTGTAATAAGAAGAAAAACGGCATAAAAAAATCAAAATTGGTTAATATCTTTAATTCGTGCATCGTAATTGAAGTTATGAAAAATTGCAAAATTCACGATATTTTTGCAATTTTTTCTGTTAGATAAAACTTTGAAAATGAACATATTTTAGCTTTTCATGCTTGTTGCATGGTTTAAATGACCTAAATAAATTAAATTCTGATCATAAATCTAATTTTTGTGTTCGCGCAACGTCTTTGAAAACACAGAAAATTAGCAATTTTTTGCAATTTTCCCTGTGCAACTTTTCGCTCGATTTGCTAGAACAAAACAACCCAGAACTCACCAGGCGGAGATGATTGCATGTCGAGTTCCACCCACAATCTACCCAACCAGCCATCCAATTGTTGTGTGTGGTGTTTACATTATATATAACACCACACACATTATCATTATACTTAGATCATTATCATTATCATTATCATTATACTTAGATCTATTTACAAAGATTTTCCATAGAGTAGGATTATTTGGCTTACTCTGTTTTTATTTTTTTTTTATATCTATACATATTTAACGTCTGATTTTTTTGAGAAATGATGCATAACAGATCTAGACTCCAGAGTTACTCGGATATAGCCATCTCTAGCTTCATGTCCACATTTTATTTGAGGCCTTTGTCACAATTTTGACGCACATTTCCACAGCCTGTGTGTGACCGGGAAACTTTAGTATTTCTCTCATTGGCATAGTATCAGGATTGATGAATGATTTAATATCATCTTCACTTAGGTTCCGCACTGTAGCGAACTGAGGTTCGTAGTTTCAACCAGTAGATGAACTAAACACACCAGGTATACATCACTCATTACATAAACAAAACAAATGTAATTTATTGAGAAAATTGATGATGATGAGATATGTACACTGCACAGATGTAAGATGAACTTCGTAAACTTAGGAAATCACACTAGATTTAATCGGCGTGGGGCGGAGTAAGAACACAGAAGTCCGCTAGGCTAGCAGAAACTGGCTCTGCTTCAATGATGAAGAAACGGCAATTCGTCCTGATGGGAAAGGGGCTCCCCAATAATATCAACGGCGGTGACCACTGCACGCACCCGGTAGCGATGAAAATATTAAAATAAGGAGAAGGGACTCCTCACTGGAAAATAAGGTAGCAAAGGCTACTTCCACGAAGACTGGTCTCCGAACAAATTAGAGGAGTATGTTTACTCCTGCAGGAACTAAATCGTCGCTGCAAACAGTCACAAGGGACTCTGAACCTCTAAGGGCGGCAAACCCGGCTGCTCTTAAACTGAATCCGCTACGTGTCAGGAACAAAAAGACGCAAGCCACGGGCAAGAGATCCATTCTCTTTTATAGGAGAGCCTCCACCGGGTATTGCATCACTCTCCAGAAAGGTCGAACGATCTAGAACAAGTGAGCAACGGAAATGGGTTTCCCGGGGCGATAATGAAATATTTTCCCCGGGTCTAAAGCGGCCGCCTTTTTAGTTTGTCCTCAAAGCCACTTCAAAGAGTCTCAAAGGGCCGCTTCTGTAAAATGCGAAGGGCACGAGTCCTTTTGTTTAGGCACGCGGAGCCTCCAGGATGCTGCTTAACAACTGATAGTTCATGCATGAAAAGCACCTGGAGTCTCCTGTCATTATACTGACGTCAACCGGTGTCACCCGGTGGCGATGACTAAATCAAGAAAAATGACCGAGGCCTCCTAACGTTCTGTGGAACAAGTCTATCTGATGAACAAAGGGAAAATGCCGTCAGCATTTTGCCACCTGAGCTGTCGGGATTCTTTTGATGACTCTCAGGCCGAGATAGAAGAATTTCTTTTGTTAACAGAGAGGTTGAAATGCAATACTCTACATAACCCCCCTGCCGTTAAAGTTTTCAATGTGGTTGCATATTGAAAACCAACGTTTCGTGTGGGTGGTTCCCAATTCTGCTATCTAATGTACCAGTTCCAACAGTTTTTTTCTACTACACAAAAAAATACACAATTCTAACAATTACTTACACATGCACTGACTGGATTACTAAAAACAAACACAAATAAATTCATGGTACTAACAATTAATTCTCTATGCTACTACACTTACAAATCTAAGGTAATTCGCGGACGTTTAAGGAATGCATCTGCTTAATGCGTCAGCGTTTGTATTCTGTCTTCCCGGCTTGTGTTCTACCCGAAAACAAAATTGCTGCAACATAAGTTGCCACCCAAAAAGACGGCCATTTGAACTGGCATTCTTCTTGAGCCATACCAATGGATTATGGTCGGTCACAATTTTGAATTCGCTTCCGTCCAGATAGTAATGAAGTTTTTTTAACGCGAATATGATCGCCAAGCACTCTTTTTTCTGTGGTGCTGTATTTCCTTTCGGGCTCAGAGAACTTCCTACTCAGGTACAGGATAGGATGTTCCTTATCGCCTATTTGTTGGGCCAACACTACCCCGGCTCCCAGATCGGATGCGTCCGTTTGTACAATAAATGGAACAGAAAAATCAGGAGCTCGTAGCACAGGTGTTTTTATAAGAGCGTTTTTCAAAGTGGTGAACGCTGCCTCGCAAGTTTCGTCCCACACAACCGCCGCGCGTTTCTCCCGCCCTTTTAACGCATCGGTTAAGGGGGCCGCTATCATAGAATAATTTGGAATATAGTGCGCGTAATACCGAGCGAGACCCAGAAATGCCCGGATACTCGTCTTTGTCTCTAGCCCGGGAAATTCCCTAATGCATTTTACCTTTAATTCGGCGGGATTTCGATAACCTCCGCCGACCATGTGCCCCAAGTATTTTACATGGTTTTGGGCGAACCGACATTTCGATGATTTGATTGTGAGCTGCGCTTGCGCTACACGACTTAACACGATATCTAAATACTTCAGATGCTCGTCCCAGGTCTTAGAAAATATCGCGATGTCGTCGATATATGGAACGGCATACTCCTCACACCCATTTAGGACGTCAGCCATGAGCTTACTGAAAAAGAAACGTGCGTTTTTAAGCCCGAAAGGCATCCGCAAAGGCCTGAATGTCCCGAATGAGGTGACAAAAGTCGCAATGCGTTGGGCCCTTTCTGTCAAGGGGATTTGCCAATACCCCTTTGCAAGATCGAGTATTGTTATGAAATCAGATCCTGCAACCTGTTCAACCCTTTCCTCTATGTTGGGGAGGGGGTAATATTCGGTGCGAATTATTTCGTTCTACCTACGATAATCAATACAGGGTCTCGGCTCACGACCATCGGTTTCTACCAAAATGATAGGCGAGGTATAATCAGACTCACCTACTTCTATCACTCCTAACTTTAACATTTTGTCAATCTCCAACTTCAAGATTTCATTCTGTCGGTGTGACGTTTTGTATGGTCTAGACCTAACGACCTTATCCGAGATCAGCTCTATGTCATGCGTAACTTTCTCGGTTTTTCCTGGGTTATTAGAAAAAATATTTGCATGGCTAAACAATAATTTCTTTAATTCACTTTGTTGAGTGAGATTTAGACGAGCGTCAAGTTCGCTCTCGCGCACAATCTCCTCGTAATCGAAATCGGTAGCACCGGTTTCAAAAACGTGGATTGCGAAATCCTCCTCAGTACCAATTTCGACTTTACCTTCATAAACCCAATTTATAGTTTCAGGACGCCTGATATAGGGCATCAGCATATTAATATGGTAAATGCTGGATTTCTGTCTAAGTCCGGGAGTTTGCACTCGATAATTCGTCTCGGATATGCGAGCTTCAATTTTCCCTGGCCCTATCCACTTCGGTGCCATTTTGCTAGGCCGGGATAAAGAGAAAATCAGAACTAAATCTCCAACCTCGAAATGCCTTTTAACTGTGCTCTTATCATACGCTTCCTTACGCTTAGATTGTTCTTCACCCATTTTCTGAGCAGCTAACTCTCGCGTTCTTTTTAATCTATGCACTAGGGTAAGGACGTGCTCTGTCACGGGTCTCTCTTCCTCACAACCTCCCATCCAACCTTCGTACAATAAAACTTCAGGTGTTCGTAGGTTTTTTCCATACAACAGTTCGGCCGGTGAGAATCCCGTACTATTATGCGTTATAGTCCGAATCGCGAGGAGCGAGGCTGGTAAATGACGTTCCCAAATCTCCCCGTTTTCCAAACACAGGACTTTTAACAGTCTCTTAAGTGTTCGGTGGAATCTCTCTACAGGGTTGCTTTGTGGGTGCCCCACTGAACTATGCGTCACCTTGATGCCGAATTTCTCAAAAAATTCGCACGTTAACTCGCTCGTAAAAGACGTGCCATTGTCGCATTGCACCTCTTTCGGGAACCCGATTCTACTGAATACCTGCAATAAGGTATCCGTGACAGATAATGACCTTAGGTTTTTCACGGGAATTGCTTCAGGGAACTTTGAAGCTAAACATATAACGGTGATTAGGTACTTATTCCCATTCTCAGATTCTAGTAAAGGTCCTCAAGCATCGATGTTTATTTTGACAAATGGCTCGCTAATTATAGGCGTTAATCGCATGGGGAATCTCTTAGTATCTTGAGCATTTCCTATGCGCTGACATGCGTCGCACGACCTCACGTATTCCTCCATTTCTTGGTAACATCGGGGCCAAAAAAACGATTTGGCTAGCCTCTGTTTCGATTTCGTTGCGCCTAAATGAGCATTTGTTGACTCATGGCATACTGCCAACAGTTTCTCCCTGAATACCTGGGGGACAACTAAAAGACTTCGTGTATCCCGGACTCGGACTTCGGACTCGGTTGTCCGCTGATAGCCATCTGGTATGGGACAAAGGACAGGGTCCCTATTTGCCAAGTCTTCTGGACATTGTCCCAAGGTGAATGCATTTGAAATGTCAAACACATGCTGTTGGTCTTTGCTCAACAATTTCCTGTCTATGTCAGGAATCGAACAATCTATGGGTTCATAATGATCCACAGGGAGTTTTTCACAGCAAGTGAGCTGCTGCCCGATCGGCCCACTAACAGAATTAGGTCCTGCAGTTTGACCGTCAATATGATGGAAAATGAGGCGAAAAGGAAGCTCATTAAAATGCAGGAGGCATATGCACCACTGTAGCAGGCATCGTACATGATTTTCTAGTCGGTGGATGACACTTTTCTTCCACCCAGACTTGGTTACATTGCCATTACACCCTACTACTTGTAGTTTTTCTAGTGATATTAATAATTCAGACAAACGAGAAATAATGCTTTGAGTTATATCATTTGATAGACTCGAGGAAGAAGATACATGTTCAATGTAAGTTGATCCACGTTCTTGAATAAGAGAATAGTGTTCTTCATTCCCATTCCTGCGAAATTACTTGGCATTCTATGTTTCAACGAACAAAGTATCATCTTTTTGTCCTTCAAAGAAAAGACCTCAACTGTCCTCAGTAGGTGTGAATTGACTTCAATTGAGTTTAAACCAGTTCAACCTATTTCAAGTGAGTTCTGATGCGTTTTGTTCTAGCAAAACGAACGAAGAGTTGCTCAGTGAAAATTGCAAAATATTGATAAATTTCTGTTTCTTCTAAGACGTTGCGCGAACGGAAAAAAAAAGATTATTGATAAGAATTTAATTTATTTAGATTATTTAACCGATAAAACAAGCATAAAAAACTAAAGCATGTTTATTTTAAAAGTTTTAACACACAGAAAAAAAGTTGCAAAAAAATCGTGATTTTTGAAATTTTTCATAAACTTCAAGTACGATAAGCGAACAGAAGTGGTTAACAGATTTTAACTTTTTTTTGCCGTTTTTCTTCTTTTTACAATAGGGAACTTTTCCGCACTAAAGCGTTCCGAAAAAAAAAGTTTTTTTTTCTCGACCCACCCTACTAGTGTAGTCTCTGCCATGTTATAGGGCGTGTGCAGATGGTGTGATATGGGACCCCTGGTACATGTGACTACGACAGGTGACGGGTATATAAGGATAATTTCTGATCATCTTCCTCCATTCATGCCCATTGTGCATTGCGTCGGACTTGGTCAATTCCAGCAGGGCAATACGACGCCCCGCATGTCTAGAGTTGTGTCGTGGAGACACGACATGTGTTCAGAAAAGGGGCGATAGAGAATGCAATTCAAAGAATCAGACAAAAGAGATGCCTTGAACAGCGGGATAATGTACTGCGTATGCGAATGGCAAGGAGAGATAACAAGTTGAGAGGGGGCAATTGAAATGAGAAAACGGTCAACAGCTGCGTTTAACGAAGGGCCCAGCTGGTGATAATGAGCTGAGGAAAATCTGAAAACGGAGTCACAGTTAGGAGAAGAAAAGGGGTAAGGCAATTTACGAGGTTGACCGGCGTTAGAAAAACCACAGAAGGCCCAGGCGAGAGCGTGAGAAGTTAAAAATGTAAGAAACCCCAGACAGATGCAAGGGCGAACGCCCCCGTCAATATTGATTGGAGAAAATAGGAATATTAAATGGGTGATCGGCCAATGAAGGGGCCCCGGATCGACCCATAGGACAGAAGGTGGCCACCAATGAGGGCCTGAATAAATAATGATGGAAGTTGAGCTCGAGAGAAAAAGTTTTTAGAGAGAGCAGAATGATTTCAGATTTTTCACTAAGAACACATAAGCCCCTGTAGACGGCGAAGGAAGAGAGAAGGAGATGACGGGCTGCTAACTAAATACCGGAGAGACAAGCCAAGTCCTCGGTACCCGAAAAAGCAAACCGATATAAGATAGATGCAGAGCCCAATACCAGAGAGGCCGACCGACTAACCTGTCATTTAGCGAGAGAGGAGCAGCCATTCCCCTGGACCAACGCGGCCCCGAAGCAAATGCCTAGATGCGGAGAAGAGCACCCTGAGTCCGCCGCATGCCGATGATCGCAGCTGTTACCCTGGACCAGAGAGACCGATGACCCCCCAGCCATGCTTGTGATGAGGTACGGACCTTCGGATTGACGAACGCTCCCCCGACGCCAGTGTATTCTCGGAGACGTGCGCCCTGAGGCCGCCGCAACAGATAGTGACCGCGGTTCCCCCGGACCCGACAGCCCGCTTCCCGAAAGAGCCCTATGTTTCTCCCAGCAAGGCTTGTGATGTGGATGTGTCGTCAGAAAAGGTAGGAGAGTATTTTGACTTATCCTAGCAATGCCCAATGCCTACTAGAGAGCGCAGTTAATTAGATAGGGCAGATTAGGTGAAATCTTTAGATTTATGCATAGAATATCTATCATAAAATAGTGCTTGTGTATATCCATATTTATTGAAGTAGTATCTTCCAATAATTTTGTAATGTGCTTATGTATAGCAATTAAGAATGTAGGATAATCTAACAAT
The DNA here is from genome assembly GCA_907164885.2 of Dolomedes plantarius. Classification (NCBI taxonomy): domain Eukaryota; kingdom Metazoa; phylum Arthropoda; class Arachnida; order Araneae; family Dolomedidae; genus Dolomedes; species Dolomedes plantarius. The sequence continues at coordinate 54,446,976 of OU015500.1, read as the reverse complement.
GTTAGGGAGTAGATAAAAATGTTAGTAGTTGATATTGATGAGAATGAAGGTTAGATAAATAATCAGAATTAATGTATTGATAAGATATAGGAAGAAAGATAATTTGAAATGTATATATAGATATAGGGTGTTAATGAAATAGAAATTCGGAAATCTTCAATGAATAATGTTGTTTGTATATGTTTTATGATTGGTTTAATAAATTGAGTTGGATCTATACATAGGAGCATCACTTTCTAATTACTCGTACTACCACTAATAGTATAACTAATAAATACATTACGGTGACAAGTTGCTACTGGAGGGATGCAGGATAACTCATCTGAATTTAGAAATTTACATTGACAACCTAAATCCCCAGACATGAATATTATTGAGAATATCTGAGATTCCTTCCAATGCAGTGTTCAGAAGAGATCTCCTCCATCTCGCACTCCTATGGATTTATGGATTTCCCTGCAGGATTCATGTTGGTAATTGCCTCCTGGATATATTCAGACATTAGTCGAGTCCATTCCACGACGTGTTGCTGCAATTTTGCGTAATCCTGGGGGCCTTGCGTGATATTACGCAGGTGTAGCAGTTTTTTTGGTTCTTCAGTATATATATATATATATATATATATATATATATATATATATATATATATATATATATATATATATATACTCCTCAAAATTAAAATGGCAACACTATGAAGGAATGTGCATAGCGATGTGAAATTAACAGGATCGGTAGATGCCAGAGACATATGCAAATTATTAAATGCGCGTGAGCATCTGGTCACATGATAACCAGGTTCTAGCTGTAAAAGCCACTAGCTGGCCCGCTCTGTATATGCTATCAGTGACAGATTATTGTTGTCACGTACCTTGAAGAAGTATAGAAAATGCTTGGGAGACATCGGTGAGCTGAATACCAGCAGTTATCGTCTTAGGAACAAGAACGTATCCTAGAACTGCATGAGCACGGTTTGTTGATGCGTGCAATTGCCAATCGTGTTGGACGGGACTTCACAACAATTCAGCGATGTCTTGCACGATGGCCGCATGACCATCTCAGAACACGCCAAAGAGGCAGTGGATCATCCAGGTGCACGTCAGATCGTACTGATAGACAAATTCGGTGAATGTTTTGTGGGGACCCGTTCGCCCCGGCAAGTCATATTCAAACCTACCTACCATTACCAGATGGGGCATATGTCTCTTGCCAAACCATCCGTATCCGTTTGCATGAGGCATGGATTCGCGCATGCGGGCAGCCACTGGTGTTCCTTTAACCACTCGACACAGGGCTATCCGTCTGGCTTCGTGTCGAAGTTATCGTCAGTGGACGAACGAATGGCATCGGGTATTGTTTTCATTTGGATCCCGATTTTGTTTATGGCGGAAAACGATTTTGGTTATGGGGGAATGACGGTCGTGCACATTCTTAGCGGCTTCAAGGAGAACGTTACCTGCAACCCATATCCTAGAACGTCACACTGGCCCGAAACCAGGTATCATGGTTTAGGGTGGAATCATGTTTGTAACAGCAGACAACCCTTGTGCACATTACAGGCAGTTTAACATCGGCCCGGTATGTAACACATGTTGTTATGCCTGTGGTTCGGTCACTTGTGCAGGCCGCCCCTTGCACGCTATTCCAACAGGTCAATACCCGGCTTAACATCACACTCTGAACAGCCTGAATGGAATTCACATTCTTCGCTGGCCAGCAGCCTCACACGATCCCTCTCCCTTTAGAGCATGTGTGGTGTGACGGGGAAATTGGTTTAAATTTAATTATATATATTTAGGAAGATTTCTATATATATATATAATTCAATTTCTATATATATATAATATCTCAATATGCTACGTAGAATCAAAATATTCCCTTCTCGTATACCGTTAGCACATAGTCATTATTACATTACAATAGCGTTGTGTCCTGTCACGATTGGAAGCAACTCTGGCTTGAACTGACAGATTAATTTATTAATTAACACACATAATATGATACAATACACTCCTACTAATTCTTTCATAATTCACCTACACATATTACTTACAAATCCATTCCTACTAAGTTAATTATCTACAACACATATATTTAACTCATTCAATCATTATGTTATCATCTTATACACATATCACTCATATTAACCTGGTTAAATTTACTGACATGATAATAAATCATAAATATCCTTCATATAAACCTGACTCAATTTACTGACACGCTAATAATTCATCCATATTACTCATATTAACCTGGATCAATTTATTGACATAATAATAATTCCACTCATTTATATATTTTAATGCAATCTCACCCTACCAGTTTAATTCTTAGTATTAACTATCCTTAATTGATAGAAGCAGTGGTTGTGTATACAAATGTGAGAAAAGGGGAAGCACGGTACCTTAATTGCTGATGCGAGATTGCAGGGACTTTGGTCCTTCGTCTGGGAATGGCATAATCTTGAGGCACAAGGAATGTTCATATAAATTCACTAGTTCGGTGACGAACAACTAATATCGGCTAGCGGGTCATTCAGAATAGGTAACCTCTCCCTCAACTGGCATCACCATCCTTTTAGGGCGGAACTATCTTGAGGCACAAGGATTGTTCCTATAAATTCACTAGTTCGGTGTCGAACAACTAATATCTCCTGGCGAGTCATACCGGATCGGGAACATCTCTTGCATCGGGCGTCAACATCTTTTCAGGGAGGAACTCCGTTGCATCAGGATTTCTTCAACAATCGCCCGTTATTTTTTTATTTCAGTGGCAGAACGATACTATTGAGCCCTATTGCTACTTCTTTTCTATCGACTCACTTCATACATGACTCTACATCTATACGTATTCGACGTGTTTTTCTGAGTAATCGCTTCGACTATCATCCCAACAAAACTACTTGCTAAGTCTGCTGATTCAGTTCTTTCATCTCCATATCATTCTCTTTCTAACTCTAGGACACCGCCTCCATTGCTTTCCTATTGGCTATATTGTCTCTACAATTTACCATCTGATTGGCCTGCCGTTTATCCTTCATATTTACTCCATTCATTGGGCTTCGTGGGCGTATCCCCTCGTCGTGACCCCTCTCTCCTCGCTCCGCGGGCCTGGACCCTTTTACAACCTGGCCCGGGGCTAAAGACTTTTGGGTGTGGGTTCCCCTTTTATTACGGCTATAAATTTACTCTTCATTTTTACCTTTTCTTCTTATTCTCTACACAATCCACCCTCTTGCATATTTATTTTATGTCCATCTGTCTGTAAATGCATCTCTCTTCTGTATCTATTTCTGTTATCTTTATAGCTCTCTTTACAATTGGCGCTTCTTAACTTTACCACATTTTGCTCTAGTTTCCTGCAATTAGTTTATTCTTTGCACTTCCTTCTTCCAATTTCTAATTCCGTGGACACAATGTCGTTGTACTCTATGAAATGTGGGCTGACATCAGACTTCTACGGTGCACAGGGCACCGCAGCCGCATAACATAGAGCAGGGGTTCCCAACCTTTTTATAGTACCGTACCTGTACGTTGTAAACAATTTGATGACGTATCGGTAGACCAAAAGTTTTGAAATGGGGAATAAAATGCAATAGAGAACATTTGTAATAAAGACAAGTAACTTGGGATATATTTTTATTGCGAACACATACGTAAAATATAATGATCACTTTTTAAAATATGTATAATTAGTGAGAAGGTTGGGCCTGTTTATAATTATCTAAAGAAGTAATATCGGGCTCAATGTTTGTCAGTTTAAGGCGAATATCCGATTCAATGTCCAGCAAAGCTCTATATTTGGTTTTCATCGCAGTCATTGCAGAAAAACCTTTTTCACATAAATATGTGGTCGCAAATGGCATTAAAAATTTTACTGCTTGGCAAGAAACTTCTCAGACACAGTTATAATTCACAAACACAGTTATAGACACAGTTATAATTCGCAAACACAGTTATAGACACAGTTATAATTTGCAGGCGAGTGCCAAATTGTTATGGGGCGGTCATAGATAACATATTCAGGTGTAGACGGCTTCTTTTGAGATTAGGTAAATCCCAATAAAGTATTACGACACAAACAATGGATAAGAAATTCCAAACTAAAATATTAAAACGTATGGACTATTAGTTATTATAGTCATTTGTTTTCTTTTTTCGTAATACATATTTTTAATAGATTTTTGTTTTAAATTGTAAAATCATTCGCGTACCGGTAGCTGCTTGTCCGCGTACCGGTACTGGTACGCCTACCCAAGGTTGGGAACAACTGCAATAGAGGAACTGGGAGCTGCAGTGGACTCGGCATCGAAAGGAATATCTAAGGAGACCATTAATTGCCTCATAGACAGTAGGCCGCGCCGTTTAGTGGCCTGTATAGCTGCCCTTGGTGCTCCATTAGATACTGCATAAACGGTTTATTGTTTCATAACTTTCTTTAGTCCTTTAATCATCTGCATATGTGTCTTAACTCTACCGATCCTGTTATTTTTACATCGCTACGCGCATTTCTTCATGGTGTTGTAATTTCTCATTTGACGAGTGTGTATATATATATATATACAGATGGTTATAAAAATAATGGAAACACCAAAAAATAACATGAAATACTTTATTAGTATGGAGTAGGAACATTTTTTGCATGTAATACAGCTTGAAATCGCCTAGGAACAGATTTGTACAAGACATGAATAGTGGTTAAGGGAAAATTATACTACTCGTCATGGAGAACTCGTGAAAATTAATGTAGAGTTGGTGTTGGTGGATATCGATACTTGAATCTATTCTCTAAAACAAATCGCAGTGTTTCGATGATATTGGAATTAGGGGACTAGGGTGGTTAGGTAACAGATTTGTCTATGTTTTCATGTTCATCAAACCACAATATGACAAGACTGGCTGTATGGACAGGAACTTTATCATCCTGGGAAACAACCCTCTCCAATCGGAAACAATGTTTACATCATAGGATGAAGGCGGTTGGAAAAAAGTTCAACATAGTCCTTCCCACTGTATTTCCCTTTTAGGGTTACAAGGCGTATTGCTGAAAACCATGAGATAGCAGCCATGTCAGATATGTTTCCATGATTGATAGTTTCCAAAAGACAATCAGGATCATATGTTTGTATGGTTGTTTTCTAGTAATGCGCACGTCCTTTTGTGGGGAACAATGGGACCGATAATCATTATGACCCTACGACATGGCTGATACGGGAACCTGTAGATGTAGATCAAACTCTATGGTCAATTTGGTTGCAGTTGTTTTATTTTTACAAGTCACAATCCGCTTCAATTCCCGTCCATCTCTTTCACTCAGCTCACCCTTTCTTCCCCAATTCTCTTTCGCAGACGATGTTTATCCGTGCACTCTGTATGCTGTCATGACATTCGATGCCATAGTTCTGGAAACTCTCAAATCCCAGGTGGTTGCAGCAAGAGATATTCCCATTTGACGCGCTACAAAAATTTTCCTTCTCTGCAAGGTCTGCAAGTTTTAACATCTTACGTTATCCCCCCAAAACCATGATGTCTGTAGCTACATTAGTGCTACCTGACGGTAGAATAAAATATAAAATATATTCTATAGAAAATACTGGGAGTCATACGTGTATTTTAAGGAATACGAGGAACTTTCCTGAACACCACTATATATATATATATATATATATATATATATATATATCTGCTGTTAATTCAGTTTATGGAATCTAGCATATTTTTCTCTAAAATATTCGTCATGATTGTGAACACAATTTTTTTAGTATAAAATCAATATATATAAAAAAATGATTTTGATAATGTTTTGACTTTGCAACACAGATCGGAACTATGTATGCTTTTAAATTCCATTTGAACAAGATTTTAACTATTACAAAAAAAATATAGGAATCCACTGTTGAAAATAAATTTGGAAGGATTTTCTTAAAATTACTCCGAATTTCTTTAGGATTTGCATTTTTCAGGGTACTTCCAAGCACTGTAGCGAAACTATAGCCAGAAAAAAAACAAAGCTATTCAAACTTATCTTTTTTTCAACACAAGAACGAAAAGGAAACTAGAACCTTCAAATAGAGGTTATTTCGTATCTTCAAGTAAATGTAAACAGAAAAGTCTTCTAAGACAGATATTACTTTCACAAGATAAACATGTTACTGGAACAGATAAGATATCAGCTAAGGCTCGAGTAAAATGAGTTTCTTACAACAAAGTATCTAAGTAAACTCGACTTGAAGATGAGACCCATCTGTCCAAATTTAAAAATAATAAGTTACGTTTAGATTTGGAAAGAGTTCGGGCTCGAATTTTAGATGTTATTTAATTCTTACTGTGTGTATATTACAGCGAATCATTTATTCAAAACTATATTTGGGAAGTGAACAAGTGCATAAAAGGTCTTAGTATTTATTTGAGGTAAAAAATTACTATATTTGAAGAAATACATTACCAAAATAAATTTCTTTTGAAAAAGGGAAAAATATTTTAAATTTTGAGTAATGGAAGGAAAAATGTAACAGGAATTTTCTTTCGAAAACCATTTTTATGAAAAAAATAATCGGGTTTGCTTTTGATTTTGCTAGCATACACATAAAAGTTAATATGGTGAACTTAAAAGATATATTTTTTTAGTAGTGTACAAAACACATCTAACTGTAGATTCCTTTAAACTTATATAGGCTTTGCGTTCCACTCAGGAATCTTATATTGACACTGGAATCTCGAAATGTATACTGAAGATATTCCCTGGGAAATTCCTTGTTAAATAAAGTGTTGGTAGAGATTAGTATTTTTAGTTTGCGAGAAGCGGATTTCAAAATCAAGTGTTCTCCCTCTACAGGAATGCTTAACTGCATAATGCTTCCGATCAGAATACTTTTGTTTTCCAATATTCCCTTCCAGACGTTTTGAATAATGTTCAGACATTTCGAAAGAATTAGCAATGACCGTTAGAGATAAACATATGAATAAAAAATCAAGGTAGGGAAACATTTAGCATTCCTGAAAGAAATTATTTTTAAAAATATATAATGCCAGCATGACATAACATATGTCAGGGTTTTATGTCTTTTTAAACAATAACTGATAATATTAAAATGTAATGCTAGCATGGCAACACAGATGTAAGGGTGGTATGTCTTTTTTCACAATAACTGATGTATTAAAATGCAATTCCAGCATGATATCGCAGATGTAAGGGTAGTAGGTCTCTTCACATAATAAGTGATATGTTAAAATGTAATGCCAGCATGAGACAATAAATGGAAGGGTAGTATGTCGTTTTAAACAATAATTGAAACAATATTAAAATGAAATGCTAGCATCACAACTTTGATATAAGTGGTTTTGAACAATAATGTTTTTGATCAGAAGAAATATGAATCGAAAATAATTAATATTATTATAGCTAGCATAATAATATTACTGTGTCGTGTGATCTGTGTTGCCATGCTAGCATTACATTTTAATATTATCAGTTATTGTTTAAAAAGACATAACACATCTTTAAACAATAAGTGACATGTTAAAATGTAATGCCAGCATAGCATAACAAATGTAAGGGTAGCATGTCATTTTAAACAATAATTGATAAATTAAAATGTAATGCTAGCATCACAACTTTGATATAAGTAGGTTCGAACAATAATATTTTTGATCAGAAGAAATATATATAGAAATTAATTAATATTATTATTGCTAGTGTATAACTCCTCCATGACTGACAATATCTCGCGTATTTGAGGTTTTATTGGAATATTTAGATGTCTACCTATGAATAAATGAATAAATAAATAAATAAATAAATAAATATATATATATATATATATATATATATATATATATATATATATATATATATATATATATATATGGGGGGATGGGGACGTGTATATATAAACACTTTTAAAGTTATAAATAATTAATTTTTACATAACATACATCTAAAATCCTGGTTAGGAAATTTATAATTGCCGTCGTACATAATAATTACGTAGTTAACAAAATGGATTTTCGAATATTTTTCCACAGGAGAACTGGACATTTTATTGGCTACCATGTAAAACTAGTTTCTAACTGAAAAGAAAATTTATATTGAACATATTTGCATTGAACATTTTTAAACAATAACCTAAAATAGGTCAGATAAAATATTTCAAACAACTGCTTTTGACAATGAAACATAATTTATTTAAATCACCTTTTACTTTTATTCATACTTTTCATCAAAAACTTAAACACTAATTGTGAGAGTAAAATAAAAATAGTGAAAATTGTTTTAATCATAAAAATTGTGTTGACGCATTTTCTATAACGAATCTTGAAAACTCAATTTTCATTCTTTAATTTTCTGTGTCAAAACATGTCCCAGAAGAGGCAATTAATTTTCGAGAATTATAAAATAAATTAATTAAATTCTTCATCGAGAATATATAGGTATGTCAGCAAGACATTCACCTGTCTCAGCGGTATTAATTGCCGTATACGAAACACGTACACACAAAATTATTAGGGATATGTTTTATTCTTTGAAAAATACATTTCAAGAAATGAAAAATATTTAATCTTTTTATAGACTTAATTTATTATATTTCTTTCCGTTTCAAATTTTTCGGTAATAACTGAAACAAGAATGGTTAACTGTGTTATAAGCTACTACGTATATGCCTTATAGCCTGCACAAAAAGTAAAATTGCTTTATATTTTATGGGATCGAAACATACTCAACGAAATACGTTCTTTTTCGTAGTTTAAATTCAAATTTTTCTTAAGTATAAATTTTTCATATTAAGAATTTTAAAAAAATAAATCAGTCAACATATTAAGTTAACAATTTTAGAGATTCTAAGAAAATCAAATTAATGATATCAAACTGAGTTCATATTCCCTTTCACTAAAGACTTTAATTTTAAATCTTCAAAATGAATTAATGTTACATAAATGCTATACTTAACAATTTGCCTAATTATAATTTTTAAACAAAATAAATAAAAAAATGTCGGAAAACCTATTCTTCGATAAGCAACTTAGTCATTGGATCTCTGTTGCAATAATATTAAGTTTTATAAATATTTTTTGTGTGTGTTTTAAAACTTTAAAATTAGCTTTTTGAACTTCAAAATGAATTATTGTTACATAAGTGTTTAAGTATAGGGTTGTCCATAGAATATGATTATGAGTTCCGCTACTTTTGAAAAAAAGTAGAAATGTGTCGAACTGAACGAGGATACAACTGTTATACACACATTTCATTTTGATACGTTTTTCACAGTCGTGTTCCTAATTTCTCTGAACAATTTATCCTACAAAGATGTTACTATCTTCAATAATGCGCAACAATACGCCCAGAAGAATCTGCGGACGAATAGAGGCGTCGGGAACAAACATACGCCTTTTTATAGGGGCGTCAGATTGGACTCCCCTATTTCTGAAGGTCACTGGAAAGGGGGGGGGGGAGATTGAAGCACCGCGGGAGTAGGGAACAATTCGAGTGGATTTTTGAGTTGCCAGTACGCACCATGAGTTGGTCCGGTCAACATCGGTGTTTTGTTATGAACGCGTTCTCCAAAAGCAACGTTTCTGCAACCGTGACATAAAGCGCAATTAGGTCGCTCTTCGGGCGCTATGCAAATGATGGCGTTCCTGATCGAAAAACGAACCTGCAATAGTTTTCAAACGCAAGAACAAGTATTAACAAGGAAATTAATGGTCGTCCTTGGAGCATAAGAACACCTGAAAATGGGCAACAAGTCGTAAGCCCACTGTTTGTGAGGAAGTTACCACCATTCCTCTAGAGATGACCAAGAGAGTGATGGAAAAACTTTAGAAAACGTCATCGACAGTGTATCGTGTGGCTGTGAAAAAGAAATTAATTGGATGGGGTATTATATAAATAAATATATTATTAATGATAATAATGATGATTTGGAATTCATTGATTGAGCTTGATTAAGATTGTGGTTAGTACATTGCATTATTCGTTGTGATTCCCAAATGATGGAAACAACTCTGGTTTTCACTGACAAATCAATTTATTGAGTATTAAACCTATAAATAATACGATACAATACTACTAAATATTTCATCCTTCATGTACACATTACTCACAACTTCATTACTACTAAATTAATTCACCACGACACATATATTTAATTCATTCAATTACTATGACAATATTTCGTATTTCATTTACACATATTACTCTCCACTTCATTACTACTAAATCTTCACTCATTGCAAGCCCTCGGCACGGGATACTGGGGCGCTCTCTTCCTAGGTAATAGTGAACAATTTCCAGCTCCTTTGCATGGGCCATGACTCTACGACTCAAATATTTAATTCATTCACTTATTATAATAACATTTTATAAACATAATCACTCATATGACCATGTTCTATTACTACCAATATTTACTCATATATAAGCGTAACATCATATTAATTAAATTGTTTTTTACGAATTATCGGTCATCTCTTTAACATTTTATACTCAAATAACATCCTCATCGCGCTCTATATTAGTTATTAAGGCTACACACTGAGAAGAAATGACGGTAATATCAAAAGGAAACGCAAAAGTCGGTACCTCGAAAGATGACTGTTGGATCACTATGATGGGCAGCTGGCACTCGTAACGACGAACTTCGTTGTATTATCATCGCACGGGAACTAAGGCGCTCTCTTCGTCTGGTACACGGCTTCCTCAATCGTGGCAGGCACTCAACACAGTAAACTGGGACACTCTCATCATAGGTTATATGGCTCCTTCACTCATTCCAGGCCCTCAGCACGGGATACTGGGGCTCTCTTTTCCTAGGTAATAGGGCGCCTTTGCATGGGCCATGACTTATATTTATATCATCGGGGGTTCTTCGTACATATTCATCGGGTTGGCATTACTACTTTTTTAAACTTCTAACTAACTCTCCTTCTTCTGTGCCTTCCTATCTTATTTCATATTATTTTCTCTTATTAATGCTGACTACGCCTCTTACAATTTCCATTGGTCATATTATTACCTTTCCATCGTCATTCGTCCGTGGCTGCCTCCTGTCAATCCCCTTTTCACCAATGCGAATCGAGGGCGGGATTTATAAAATTCTCCTTCTAATTAAACTTTTTCCCACTCTCCGGCATCAAGCAGGGTGGCCTGTTTTATAGCGATCATAAATTTAGTCTTCCCTTTCTTCTTTTCTTCTATTCGTTGCCACTCCCTCTCTTGAACTTTTATCTTATACTTCTTGCTACAAGCACAATCTATATATTTAGTTTCGCTATATAGTTGGCTTTCTACCCTTCTCTTTTATTGCCCGTCTTTTGCCATATTTATTTCTTACATTTAGCAATTATTTTAATTCGTCCTGTAATTTTCAATTCTCCTGCCCCTGGCCGTGACACTATTGTCATGTCCCTATGACATATCGCAAACAACAGGCACCACCTGAGTAATGTTATTTTGAATACCTAGAGGAATAAAAAAATCATTTTATTAGTACTTTTTGAAAGCGTAATTTTTTTTCTGTAAATTGTTTCGTTAGTTTTTTTTTAATTAGTCTTTGAAATGTGGGAGTCTATTCTCCCACAATCTGCAACACTTTTGAAACTCTGTGTCTCTCCGGTAGGAAAAAAAAATCTGGTACTGCTAGTGGAATGGTGACAGATTGATTCTGTCTTGCAAATCAATGCTGCCTCAACATTCTTAGTATGTTACAGTTGAGGTCTTAGTATGGTGCGAAAACAAATGTTCCGAACAAAAGTTTAAATATTCGAATATAGCATCAAAACCAGTGAAAGATGACAGGGAAGAAATCAACCTACAAAATGTCAACAGTAAAAGGAAACTATGGAAAAGTAAAAGGAGACATGCCTTAAAAATGAATTTCTTACGTATATACGAATTTCTTCTTTAGGAGCTGATAAAGAAATCAAACATTATGAAAACATTACCAGGCAAAATGGTTTGTTTGACGAATGTGTTACTTAACACAATAGAAAAGCAGTTAAAAGTGGAGGTTTTATTAAGAAGAAAAGAAAGTAAAAAATTAGTAATCAGAAATGCAAAAGAACTGGATTTAGCTGTAAAGTTCTCGATAAAATACGTGTAAGCAATGTTAAGAATAACTCTTTTGTGCCTTAAATTTTTTTCAGCCTTGTTGGCTGTTATGTATTAATTTTTCCTAATTTAATTTTTCCTACGCTTACCAATTTTCTTTTTTTATCTAATTATTACTTTTTTGCCTACTTTTTTCTTTTAATTGTCTGTAATATCCTTCCTATACAGTTTTTCTAGAGTGAAATTTCAACACTCTTTGCTCGCAATTTTGTCTATTGTTTGATGTGTGTGATCAGCTCTCAATATAGAAAAAATGCTGTATCGGTTTTTGATAGTAGCTATTGTATACCGAGGATTTTTTTAATCATATCTATTATTATAAGGCTGCTTCCTTTGTCCAGAATTTTTGAATATTCAAATAAATTCCCGTTGGATGTAAGCATTTAATTAGTGTTGGAATGTTTATTATGCTATTATATACGTATGTAATTATTTGGTTTCAGTATTAAAGTGCATATTCTATTCAAATAATTTGTATTATACCATTTAAGTAGAGAATTATTTTTCGCAATTATCTAATGGTTGTGTACATAAAAAAGTAATTTTAATTCACCTCTTCAAAGAAGAAATATGTATTTTTTTTATCCAAATCATTCAAAGAAAAAATAGTTTTCTCCCGTGTTCAAGCTTCTTTCTACAAAAAAGCAATTAATATGTCTCATTTTACTTTATTTCCCGTCCCATTCAAAAAGTAGATGGATTATAAGCTTGATTAAATAGGTTTTGTATAAGATTTTTAATACCTAAACTTGTGATCAGTTTTAAATTACAATTAAACGCATGTTAACCTCATAAGTTACATGAATAAGGAAAAAATATTCAGAGCAAAAGTAATTTCTGAACTTCTTGCGTAATTCAAACGTATCTAATTAAAATGCTTTGTAGTTGTATTTTTCTCTGTCTGTCCCCGCTCAGGTTTAACGGTAAAACTTAGAATGAAAGTATTTATGTATTTTTTGTTTGAGAAATGAAAATATTTATTAATTACGTAATCAATAATATCACATTAGGATCAAATGAAGCTATCATATCATTACGAAGATAGTTTCTGAAGATGTCTTATCTCAGTGTGCTATCTTGAAATTCAATCTTTGTAGAGAACATTTTATTTTTTATCCTAAATACAATTTGTATGTACAAAAAACCGGACGCCTAGGAATATAAATCAGTCAATCAATCAATCAATCAAACACTATGTATATATATATATATATATATATATATATATATATATATATATATATATATACTCGTCCAACCTCTTGTTTGTGGGACTATGGTCGTATCATATAATGTACATTTGATTGTTCTGTACATTTCTGCTTTCATCAGTTAAAGACTACGACAAAGCTATGAGCTTATGCCATCTCATAGCAAATTTTGACAAGTATGGCTTGCTGTTTGTCGATACGCATTTCAATCAACTCAGGGGTATTGACAGAATAACTAGTAACCGAATATCAAGCGGGATAAAGTTTACGATGGACGCGAATATTATTTCGTTTTTTCTGAATACATTTCTTTCTCCACCTGCTGTAGATAGAACCTAATAGAATTTATAATATAATTCTGTATCTCTAGTTTTGCTACATTGCTCCATAATCATTTTTCAATCCCGGCAAGGATATTCCCCCATCACACGAGGACTTTATAAAATTAATTTTTTATAAAAGCACTATATACTTATAGTTGAAATAACGCTGCTCCGTATGATTGATCAGCCCAGGAACGATCGGGTCTTATCCGTTATTCGAACCCATGCCCAAACTGTGCAAGCTCTAGAAGATAACTACCACATGAAGGAAAGCTTTGATCAGTACACGTTGGAAAGTCATGTCCAAGTTCCCATGTGACTCTCAACGCTATACAATTATTGAATCTGTTACATTTACTTCCACCCACCTCTAATTACACGTTACACACGTAATGTTGGCGTTTTCGAAAAATTTGACTCTATCCAAAAACTTTCAGTAACTTCCAAAAACTTTCAGTCATGTTCATACAAGTCATTTCTATCTTATTTTTAAACTGGTACACCTTCAACTTATTTCTGCTGTCTACAGAGGGCGCTACAAATCAGACTTCAGCAGTGATTGCTCTGCATTCAACAGACTTTAAGACTCTATCTCAAAATGAACAAGAATGGAGTTGGACCACTATCCAAATAAGGCCATGATATAAACATCAATCTGAACAAAAGCTGAATATGTCGTGTATTGGGAACTTACGCATCTTCAGAAAGTGATCGCACAGTTTCATAGTACTGCGAGAAAGTAGTATTGGAGAAATTCCCTGTCACTTCCGAGATACCAGAGCGACTCCATTTTAAAATCCAATGTGTTTGCGAATGTGATAAATTTTATTTAAACAGGCTATTTATTAAACCTTCAGATGAAAAGATAAAATTGATGCTGAATATGATAATAAATAAACGTTTTCTGCAATTATTTTTTTTTATTTTACTTTTGTGATATAGGTTTAAAATGCATGTATATGCATTTATCTAAATAATGTATTTAAAACACGTATAAATAATATAAGCATGTAGAAATGCATAGATATATAAATTTACGTACTTGGATGGGTATATTTCATTAAAAATATATTGATATTAGCAGACTTGTGTGATAAATATATTATTACCCAATTACGATTCTAAATACTGAATATCACTTAAGGATGAGACAAATTTTTGTTTCAATATGTTATGCTGTTGAAATAAATCACATCTCCTGTCTACTGGGATTTTATTAATTATATAGCGTAGAAACTAATACGTTTAATTAAAATGAAATCGATCAATATTTTTCCTGTAGCTTTGTAACTCAGAGCCACCAAACTTTACATACACGACTAGATATTTCCTGAAACTAAAGAAAAAATATTTCAATCTCATGGGATGTTATTGCAAGAATTGTTTCTAAACGTGTTTTGTATGTAATTACAATATAAAAGACGTTTGTATTATTCTTTTTCCTTACCTTTGTCTATTAAAATATCTAAACTTTGAGTAAAATAATTATTAAAAGAACTGGTTATAAAGACAGATTTTTTTTTCTCCCAAAAGAATAATTGCTGGGGTTATCGAAAGCTTTCCATATTGTAATAATTAGATATATTATTCACTTTTCAGTAATTTAGAAATTTACTTTAACTTAATTTATCTCTTCATTGTTTATGTACCGTTATATTTTATTTTAACGTGTACGAATTTTATTCAGACATTATATGTTCACGTTTATGATATATACTTATTTTGAGTTCAGTTAACTACTGTAGATAAAGAAAAAATTTCAAATTTTGAATATAGTTAATTGTATGATATTATAATGCCTTTATTCATATAAATGAATGCGTTGTATTTCCTTATTAATCTAGCATAAGTCTTTAGTAACGGTTTGTCGTAAAAAACATAAATGTATTAATTTACTGAGTAATGTACTACAATACTTTTTACAATCTAAGGATTTTTTGCCTTATATAATATATATCTATATTTCAAATGAAAATTGTAAATCATTATTCACATAGCTATCCAAGTCTTAAGTAAACGAAAATCCAGGCGCCTAGCTGCTCACAAATTCTGTTAGTAAATAGGAATTAGAAATCATAAAAATCAAAGAAATATGGGGAACAAAGCTTCAAGACAAGATGATACCCACACACATTTCACATATGTTGAACCATGAAAGCCTTAATAGGATTTTAGACGAATTGGATGGCGTTGTAGTTCATGACAGGCGGAAGTTGTAACCCCCTCTCCAATTGAACATGTTTTACGCCTGGGCAACACTC
The DNA here is from genome assembly GCA_907164885.2 of Dolomedes plantarius. Classification (NCBI taxonomy): domain Eukaryota; kingdom Metazoa; phylum Arthropoda; class Arachnida; order Araneae; family Dolomedidae; genus Dolomedes; species Dolomedes plantarius. Next base: position 54,431,076 of record OU015500.1, on the reverse strand, counting down.
CCTGAGATCAGCTTCAACACCACAATCTACATATCAAGTAAAATAATATAAACATGGAAAAACAACAGATTAACATATTATAATAAATATAAAAACGTCAAATACCAAAACAACATAGAACAACAATATAAACTTACAACATAATATATATATATATATATATATATATATATATATATATATATACTAGAAGGTAACCCGTCATTTTGATGTCATAATACTGATAAAGACGTCATAATGGAAAATGAATATGAAAGTTAAAAAATAATCCCGAATTTTCTAACAATATTGCATTTAATCCACACCTTGTAAAAGCAAACCCTTTCATTATTTTTTATTTATTTAGTTTTTCATGTGATTGGAGTAGTTGATTGCCATCCAGTTTTTTACAGCTCACTACGCGATATGAATACTTGAGCTACTTGAACCATTCGCATTCAAGTTTGTTTACTTTCAGAATTCATCGCAAAAATAAACAGATTTTTAAAAACTGTTAAATATACAGCTAAAAACATCCAATTTTTTTAGTTCTGAATGTTTTATAGAAAAATAATCTGAACAAAAGTGATTTGATGGAGAAGATATTAGTTTTTAGGTAAGAAAAAATTCTGATCCACATCTAAATTGAAATTAAGCCTAATCGGCATTTTGTTTACTGAGGGCTTCAATTGAACGATGAGTACAGCCCGGAAGCGTTATACAGAGACAACGGCTATTATATAGATAATATATACACATACAGATGGTGGACAAAATAATACGAACACCTGGGAAATAATGAAAAATCTTTATTAATAGGGGGTTGGACTACCCTTTGACAGAAGTACAGATTTAATACGACGTGGGATAGATGCATAAAGGTCATGGACAATATTTAAAGGAATATTATGGCATTCCTCCTGCAGAGCGGTCTCTAATTCCGAAAGTCCGGATGGAGGTGGAAATCGGGAACGAAGTTTGGACTCCAAATATTGCCATAAATGATCAATAATATTCAAGTCCGGAGACTGAGATGTTCAACTGCATCGTTATGCTCTTCGAACTATTCTTGAACACACCTAGCAGTGTGGATAGGGGCGTTTTCTTCTTGAAAAAGCGGTCGCTCTCCAGGGAATACAGTCTGGACAAAAAGATGGACATGATCCCCTAGAACGCTTAGATAGTGTTTGGATTTGATCCTCCCATGCAGAATAACAAGTGGCCCAAGACCGCGCCAAGATATTGCACCCCATACCATAATGGAGACACCCCCATGTTTCACAGTCGGCAAGAGGCATTCAGGAGGAAACGCTTCTTTGGGCGTTTTCCAGACATAAACGCGTCCGGTCGTCTGAAATAGGGTGAATGACGATTCATCTGACAATATTACCTGTTGCCACTGCTGTGGGGACCAGCCTTTGTGATCTGTGCACCATTGGCGTTGCTTGAAAGCATTAGTTGCTGTCACCAAGGGTTTACGAATTGCCACTCTGACATAAATGTTCGCAGCATGAAGTTCTCTTTTGACAGTTTTTGTTGAAACGGGGTCCTGGAGATGACTGTTCATATCGGATGTTATGTCGGATAACGATTGCTTGTGCTTTCAGGCTCCTATGCGCTTCAAGACCCGTCTATCCCTATCAGCAAGTTTGGACTTTCGGCCACTGTTGTGCTTTGAAGACGTCGTCTTACCCTCTTTCGTATACGCTGTCATAACGGCTGATCCCGTACTCCTTGCAAAGCCCAAAAGTTTTGCTGTTTCCCTAAACGATGCTCCACTTAGACGCGCTCCAACAATCATTCCTCTTTGGAACTCTGACAGGTCTGACATTTCAACTTATCACACACAGTTCGATAGAAGCATGCAACGTAGTTGACTGCTGTTGAGAGACTGATACCTTCCTCTTCCCGCTCACTAGGTGGCAGACTTCTGTTGCAGGTGGCGCGGCTGTACTGCAGGTGTGAAATTCATACTTTTTCACAGGTGTTCGTATTATTTTGTACTCCATCTATATATATATATATATATATATATATATATATATATATATATATATATATAAATATATAATATATATATATATATATATTTATTTATTTATTTATTTATATACTAAACATGTTAACATATATAGTAACATATATGTGTATATAACATATATGTTACTATATATGTCTCGTCTGGGATATGTTATATATAACATATATAACATAAGCAGTTTTACGTCATTGAAAGTAATATCTACCTAACAAAAATTCTCCGCCAGCAATCTGTAGATTTTATCTTTAATGTAGTCCGCGAAGTTATAAGCATTTTAGATTACATTCTCTCGTGAGAAGCATCAATATCTGTCGGAAAGTTTACGTGATGGGAAGCATTACCCAAATTAAAACTTCCCCGGTGTATTAAAGAGGACATTGTTATACCCTTAGACGAAAAATGAAAAATGTACAAGTACTTTGGTTATAAAATTACTTTAATTTTATGTCGCGACCCTATAGTGAGGTATTAACAAGAGACCAAATTCTACTAGAAACATATATAGATTTGTAATTTTCTTATAACTACTTAAAATGGAAACTGTTTTTTTCTTCTAATTTTGTGTTTCAATCATGTGAAAGTTATGAACTCTTAATGTATATAAAACTGTGAGTTATAATAATTAAGTCTACGGATTATTAGTTGAAATGTCATTAAGTTAAATCCGTGTAATTGTATTTTTCATATTATGCAATTTAATGAAATGAACAAGGCATAAATGATATATTTTCCTTTTTTTAATTCTAAAATAATGTTTAATTGTAGATTTATTTATTTTTTTTAACAGACTGTCATTTCATAAAAGGTTATTCTTACATATAATATTTTTACATACTGTTTAAGCTGCTGACTAATAGAATTTGTATAACAAACAGTAGTTTCAATGCATACCATCCCTTGTAATGTAAATATTTGACCTCAGAAAATTGCGTTGTATTCAGCATTAAATTTTCCTTTATTTCATATATGAATCATTGCACTGCGTGAAGTGTGGAAGTTTTTATAAGCATTTAAATTATAAATACCTTGAAATTTCAAAAGTGAATTTTCAATATACGACTATATATAAATATATATATATATATATATATATATATATATATATATATATATATATATATATATATATATATATATATATATATATATATATATATATATATATATATATATATATATATATATATATATATATATATATATATATATATATTTATTTATTTATTTATTTATTTATATATAGGTATGTGTGTGTTCGCGGCGTTTATATCGGGAGGTTTCTTGCATACATCATTATGCAAGTTAATTATTACTTATTATTACCTATATGATGTATCATTAGTTCTCATGTATTCAATTATACTGCATTAAAATTTTTAAAAATGACATGTCTGACAGAATTAGGACAAAATTAAAACAAAGTATCATTCAAAGTGTAACTACAACTTCTCCAGTGACATCAGACGAGGTTAATGCCATGATGCAACTACAATCTATCGAACTGGAAAAGTCTAATTTGGTCACTTGTCTCTGATGTTACATTGTGATTACACTGTGTCGTTGCTCGAAGACTTTATGATATTAAAGTCACAAATGGTAGGGGAGACCGGGAATAGTTGGCATAAGGGGCTAGTTGGCACACTGTTTTTATTTCCTGCGACTGTGGAGCTAGAGCGATGTCATCTTGCTAGTATAGAGTGTATGTTAAGGTGCACCATCCACCGAAATTTCTGTCTGCTTGAAAGCATTGCAAAGGTAGGACCCCTGTTTTATTGTTTTTCTGACTGGTGAGTAAATTTTTTCATCGTAACTTTTTTTTGATCTGGTGAAACTGTAGATCAAATTGAGGTGCTGCTGATGACGGTTTTCGAAAGAGTGGTTAACTGTGGTTACATGCACGTATCATAATCTTTTGTTTCTGATGGTTGGGATTTTGTGGTATCCATCTTGTTTTGGATTTCCCTGTGGGGCTAGTTGGCATAGTTAGGTATGGGTCAGTTGTCATAGCTATATACAAGAGAGAAACAGACCGAGCAAATCGACCAATGGAGAGGGTGACCGAGGCCGTTCAAGCTCACAATTTGAAGGCAAAAGCTTGGCTCAACATGATGGCTGGACTTGATTGACATTCTTATTTTATGAACAGAAAAAAATCCTTATCTATTCGAACACCTGAGGCCACTAGCCTAGCTCAAGCCATCAGTTCCAACGACTAACGTCGGAATCTTTTTCACTTTACTCCAAACATTACTGAACAGGCATGGATTTGAGCCACAGGACATCTACAATATGGACGAGACTGGGATTACAACCGTTCAAAAGCCAGACAAGGTAATAGCACGGAAAGGGTTTTAGCAAATTGGACAGATCACCTCTGCTGAAAGAGATACCCTTGTTACTTTGGCTATTTGCGTCTCGGCCGGAGGAAGTGCTATTCCTCCATTATTCATTTTTCCATGAGCCACGTTCAATGAACATTTCGTGCAATCCAGACCAGAGGGCTCCAGCAGCGATGCTAACAAGACAGGTTGGATGGTCGGACGCAATTTTGTGAAGTTTGCCCAACATTTTATCCACTTTACCAGATGTTCACAAGCGCGACCTGTGCTGCTTCTCCTCGATAACCATGACTCGCCGTTGTCCATCGAGGCCCTCGATTTTTTCAAAGGACATGCTGTCACTGTCCTATCGTTTCCTCCACACTTCAGCCATAAATTGCAACCATTGGACAGAACTGTATTTGGACTCCTTAAAAAATACGTCAACACGGCTTGTGACACTTGGATGACTAGTCATCCAGGCTAAACACTAATCATATACGATATCCCAGCAATTGTGAAAACAGCCTTTTAATCAGCTGTGATTCCTTCCAACATTACATCTGGATTTCAAGTGAGTGGGATCTGTCCATTCAACCCAGACATATTTGAGGACTCAGACTTTTTGCCATCTTCCGTCATCTATCGCCCAGCTCAAGAGGCTACACAAACTGCCGATGAAACAGTGAAAAGGGAACACAAAGAACCCGCTCAAATGACAAATGACCTTCCATGATGACCGACATTGGTGGCCACTCCATCATCTTCCCGACACATCACCCCAGAGGAAATTCGCCCTTTCCCCAAAGCCGGGCCACGACAGCAATCCAACCGTGGCCGAAAAAGGAGGTTTTCTGCTATTTTAACAGACACTCCTACCAAAAATAGAATCGTGGTTGAAAGAGAAATTAAGAAAAAACCATGCTACCCCAAGTTTTGATAAAATAAAATGTTTTTTCCCAAAACATGCTATGATTGGCTTAAGTATCCATATCCATATCACGTTATACCAACTTACCCCTAAGGGTATGCCAACTAACCCCGCACCCGGGGTTAGTTGGCATAGTTGGAAGCTTTTAGGAAAAGTGTTTTTGGGGTTACCTAAGCACGGATTTAATTACTGGATACTACATGATTTTGTAGTCAAAGAGTCAAGATATCCGCCGCAAGATATCCGAGTCAAGATATCCGCAGAATCTCTCCAAGTATTGCACAAAAAAATAGAAAAATCAAAAACCAAAATCTATGCCAACTAGCCCCGGTCTTCCCTAAATATTAACAAAAGCTGCATTCTGAAACTTTCCTAAATCATCTTTTTGTTCTAAAGAACTTTTACATTTGGGATATTAGGTGACATGTATATTATGGTTTGAAGGTTTGAAATATTTATCACAATTTTTTTGTGAGTTTCGTGATATATCAACGAACTCAAATTAAGTGTTACAAGGACTTTTCTGTCAAGATGCAAAAGGTCTTGATAATGGAAATTGTTGAATAAAATTAAGCGAATTAAAAGAGATATAGAATACTACCAGGCATGTTATGAATGTAGTAATTAAAAAATAAATGGAGCTCCCAAACTAAAAAAAATCTATTTTACTAGAATATGAGACACATAATTGAACATTTCACAAAAGCTGGAAAGGCAAAAATCATTCCTGTAACTAAAAAATTTATAACGCAACATCGTTTATAGTTTAGAGTCTGGGAGGAACTGAGTTTCAAACGGCATAAACTTTAACTTCTGGTTATTCCAGAATAAAGCACTGTTGTGGAAAATAGCTTATCATATAAACCATCACTTAATCCCTAGGTATTCAAAATAAATGGGATGTATAAATCAATGTTTCCTTCATAAATGAAATAGCGTTATCAAACTATCGTAAATAATCTATAATTCAATTTAGTATATTACCTTATTTAAACACCCAATCTCGATTAAATGTATCATATATCTCTCATCTAATACTTAAATATCGGTAATTGTGTATCTGTCTGTCATTGGCATCGTTAAAACTCATATGTAACTTAAATTCCATATATTCTTTCTAAAATTTTAAAATTCATATGTAACTCGAATTCCATTTATTCTTTCTAAAATTTTAAAATTAATATATTTGTATGAATTATATCAATGATCGAAGAAGTTGTATTATATGCTGCAATTTTTCTACTGTGTTCTTAAACCTAACAGGTAGTAAAATACTGATACATTAATTATAGACATTGTCTTTTGCTTCCGGATATGAATGGATTTTCTACTAACTTTTTGCTTTTATGTTCTTACATAGTTACACATATGCCTTCAATGAAATTTATCTATTTATCCTTTATCACAGTAGGTAATAGACATTTCTAGTAAAATTCTTAAAATTCCGCACATCACATTATGGAAATATTGAAAAATTCATTTAGGAATTTTGATTAAATTTGCCAATTTATCCTTTATCACAGTAGGTAATAGACATTTATATGAAAATTCTTAAAATTTTGGACATCACATTATGGAAATATTAAAAATTTCATTTATAAATTATAATTAAATTTATCAATTTTTCTTTTACCACAGTAGGTAATAGACATTTCAAGGAAAATTCTTAAAATTTCGGACATCTTATTATGGAAATATTAAAAATTTAATTTTTCATCATATTCGTTACTAGTTTGAAACCAGTTTCCCCTTTTTTACCATCAAACGTTTAATAAAACTGTGTTTTCTGATTCAAGTACCTATGAAAAATTTGGTCCAAGTTTGTTAAATAAGTTAATACTGTAGAAATAATAAAGTTACTAACGAAATTCCAAAAGAATGAGAAAAAGAAAGTAAGAGAAATTTATAAATAGTTAAAGCGAGATTTGAGGCTAAGACGGGATTTTATTTTCCAACAACATGGATTACGTTTATTGGCTCAAGGTCCAGGAAGGACAAGCCCAACAAGATGGACTCACTGACGTCGTGGTGCAAATTTCTAACTTGGCGAAAACTCCTGGATAAAGATGAGTTGGACAAAGACGGGGTATTTTATATTACACCGTTTATCTAAATATATATATTTTTATCTTTTTTTGTTGTTTGCTTTTATCTTGTTTTGTGTGTGTTTGTGTTTTGTAAATACATTACGGTTACCAAAAAACCATTTATACCGAGTATTGAAGTAGATAGCAACAAATAAATAGTTTAGTAATAACCGTAAACTTAAATTTATCCCGTTATAAGCAGTTTCTGGAGCACGGTCATGATTTCAGAACATGATAATACTCCTAAAACATTTTTATGCCAATTTTAGAATAATTTTCCAAAACCTTAAAACTATCTCAATAAACATTAGTTTTAAAATCATCCAGAATTCGTTAAAGTGTTTCGGGAAAGTCTTTATATAAAGATCCGCAATCTCTCTAAATAAATTAGGTAAAAAAATATGACTAACAATACCTTATCGGTATCTTTCAAAAGTAGAATTCGTTAATTTTTCTATTGCATTTAAAAGTAAGTTTACAGAATTGTTCAAAAATGGATATTTACAATAAAATAGTCAAACATGTAATTTTACGTCTCAATATACCAATATGTATCAGCAGATGTCTCTAAATACCTCGTTATCTACCATCTGTTTAAGCCTAAGAGTTTTTCACTATTAATAAAAAAACTAAAGACTTAGACATTTATTTGAGAAAAATCAATGGATTTTCTTCTTCCTCATTACGACCAAGTAAATTCAATTTGGAGGAGTTTCAATTGATAAAAAATATTTCTGAAAAGTTTTAATTAAATTTTGAGCAGTATCACGAGAGAAAAAATTTCTTTACTGTTTACAGCAAATTTAGAAAACTCTCTATTGAACAGCGGGAGTGAAAAATTCTTTTCATTCATGACAAACTTCTTTTCTGCAATTCCTTTCTGCTGTGCTTCGTATAATTAAATAAACGTATAAAGGGCTCTTTTACTTCATTTAAACTGAAATCTGAAGAAATTTAATATTTAGATCTAGAAGACCATAATTTCCGCAACAGTATTTTTTTGTGTGATGGAACATTTTGGGTGTATTAGTGATTGATGATACCGCGTTTTCTTTAAAATAATCTCCAGGGTAAAATAAGCACATTCAGAATTTCGTATCGCTGTATGCAGTTATAAATTTTTTACGTCACATCATTGAAACGTATACTAAGCTTTTTTCCTCGTTTTCTTAAATAGAGTCTCAGAAGGTTTTAACATCCGATTTTTTTAAAAATTATCTTGATTCCTCCTGCATAGAATGATAAATGCATTATTCATGCTCGAAAATGCAATGAATATTTAAAAGAAAGTTTGGAATACATAAAAACTTTTTATTTTTATTTTTATTTTTGAGCATAAAAACGATTTCATTTTTAATGTGGCTACTACACTGAATAACTAAAGAGGCCAAGAATTTATATGCTTTAAATTAAATGATCATATGAAACATTGTAGAATTCTGCAACAAACTGATTTATTCCTTACTGTTACAAGTTCATTGATACGAGACCGAGCTTTAAATTAAATTTCCAACAAACATCTTAAAAGCTAGACCAAAACTTTCAATTTATATATATATATATATATATATATATATATATATAATATATATATATATATATATATATATATATATATATATATATATATATATATGTTACGGTAGAAGTAATAAATTTATATATAATAACCGGCAATTATACATAATCACCATTAATGTCGGTAAATATGATAAATAGATGAAAATTTATCAAATTAACCGGTTTGCTTACATAATTTCCAACTCGTAATGGCAAAGGTAATAAATATCGTGACTGATAGAGCCAGTAGAATACAGTGCAGTTTTTGAGTAGTTACTAGTCAGAAGGATATTTTTTCCTTGGACACTATGGCTTGAGAGGCCTCAAATAACAATATTTTATAATTTACAATTAAAAAGTCAATAAATTGTTATTTTAAGTCACATGGATGTAGCCTGAATGAAATTTGAATAAGGGACTGATAGGTGTTGTCAAATAAAAGACATGAGATTTGAAATTTTCAATATTTTCTTTGCCTGGGAATCTAAACCTTCTTAAGTACTCATACTATGTTTTTTTACTTTTTCTTGCCTGCTAACAAGTAAAGATATCTGGATTAAAGGTACTACTGCTTCATCCTCTTTCAGAGTGTCAAATTTAACTTCAGGTGGAGAGTCATTTTGCGATAGATCGTTACTGTCCATATGAGAATCATCTTTTATTTCGCTATTGGGGTTTTCGGAAGCTTTATTAACTGTTTCGATTAAAGCCTGAATCTCTTCTTCCGTTCTATGATATTCGATAGAATCATTCGAGAATAAATACGTTTTCAAGCCTAATTTTACAGGCGTCCCAATGATTGCTTCATGAGGAGTACACTATATGCCTTCATGAAATGTTCTATTTTTCATAAGTGGCAGAAAGCGAAACCCTTCGGACCATTTACTAGTTTGATTGCTTTCCAACCAAGAACTTAGCATATTTTCAATATCCTTGTTTGCACTATCGTCCGAACCTTGAGTATGGCTGTGCCTAGGTTTTCCGTGCACAATTTTCAGATCTGGCCACATTGCACAAGCTTCTTCTACGATTTTGTTACTAACCTCACGGCCATTGTCACTTTGCGAAAAACAAGGGGCTCCAAATATAGTAAAAATATCAATTAGGTGATATGCAACCTCTTCTGCACGTTTACTTTTTATGGAACACAATTGTACGAACTTCGTCAAGTGGTCTTCATAGACAAATATAAACGAAAAGTCATTATCTGGTTGCGACTGCATGTCAATTAGTAGGTCTACTTGGCATCTTGAGTTCATCTCTTGAAATACCATTGTTCTAACAACAAGTCATTTCTTGGGTACCTTGAATTTAATTGACAACTTTCACAAAAATTTAAATAAATCATCATTTCTTCGGTAGTAATGTTTTTGTACTTTTTTTAAGTTCTTTTAACACCCTGTTTCTACCACCCTGGCCTATTAATAAGTATGCCTCGTGAATTATGGCAAAAAAGTTCTTCAAAGTACACGTAAAATCTAATATTACAGCTGGAGCTGTCTTTACTTACAGGAAATATAAGTTTTTCAACATCGCCTATTTTCATTACGTCTTATCTTTTTAGTCCTTCATAATCTTCCGGTGTTCTCCCACTAGTTTTGTTTTTATTATTATTCACTTTTTTCAACAAGTCATCATATCTTTCTTTCGTCAGAAAACCACCGTTTTCTTTCTTAGTATCCATAATATTAACTAACTTGGAATTAAAAATCTCAAGCATACCAGCCATTATTCAATATTTTATAAAATACGAGATGGTAGCAAAAAAAAGTCTATTATTAAACGAGATAAGATCTACTACTGGAATCACGTGGTTGTCACGTGTTGATAGAAGCCAAGCAGCTGCGCAAACTGAACGAATTTTGGTAAAGTTAGGGTCATTTATTCCATTTACCATTACAAGTTGGGAATTATGTAAACAAACTGGTTAATTTGAAAAAATTACATTTATTTATCTTATTTACCAAATTTAGTGGTAATTATGTATAATAACCGGCAATTATCTATAATCACCGGATTAATCACATTTAAAGTAACACACACACGCACACGCACACACACACACACACACACACACACACACACACACACACACACACACACACACACACACACACATGTATATATATATATATATATATATATGATTTTATAGGCTGTTTCACCATTAATCTAAAATTTTCTAATTATTCTTTCATTAACATGCTTTTTCCCGTATATGTTATTTCTCTTATAATTTTATTTTTGTTTAGAAATGTGCATGACGTTTATTTCAATAGGATATCTCAGGAAGTTTATTCATAGTGGCCATTTGTACGAAAATAGTTGTTCTTTCAGGAGATTTGGTTTTTTACCTAAGAAAATAAAGCCCCTTTAAACGTACCACTCTGTTCAGCCGCTTATTTCATAGATTATACATAAAGTTTATCATATATATTTTTTGCTAATGCATCATGTAATCACAGGCATACAAAGGTACTGGAACTCCGGAGTTTCGTGATACCGTCCTGTTAGGTATAATCAAGAACAATATCATAATCTCCCTTTTGCATGTCTATGCTATATGCCAGGATAAAGCTCTATATCGATTTTGAATGAAATTTGTCATACTTGCCCTTGAAGAATTTCATTTGCTTCATCCCTGTCTCGCTCCCTCTCTCTCTCTCTCTCTCACTCTCTTTCAATACTTGAGCAGCGATATTATCTTAAAAGCAACGTATCATAAAAATAGTTGAGAGTTGTATACATTATCATTTTTTCTTATACTTTATCTTTCATTGAAACTACTTATCTTGGAAATATAGTACTCGTCATGCCATGCGAGATTTCATTTTTCATCGAAAAGAAAGATAAAAACTACGAAAGTTGAGTACACTGATACAAATGGATAATTTTCAGGTTCATTACTGGTGATCCATTTATGTTGCTCTCTAAAATGTTCAATTATTGTTAGAGCTGTCTTAAGTCTGTTGGGTTGTAGCTCAATTGAATTTTCTTAGATCAAAGTTAACCTATGGAGAAAAAATTTCAATGATTGTCGACTTAGATTTAAAGATGATTTTTTCAATTGTACTACGTAATGAGGGGAAAAATACTTGTGTATATTTTTTATTCTTTGAAATTAATATACCACTCGTGATGCTGTATGATATTTCAATTTTCATCTTAAAGAAAGACAGAAATTTTGAAAGTTAGGTACATTCTTGCAAACGGAAAACTTTCAGGTTTATTACTGGTGATCCATTTTTATTGCTCTCAAAAGTGTTCATTTATTGACAGAGCTCAGTCTTTTACCTGTTGTGCAGTAACCCTATTGGATTCACCTAGCTCAAAGTAAGCTTAAATAAATCCTTAAATCTAGGTCGACAATCATTGAAAATAATTTCTCAATAGGTTTACTTTGAGCTAGGCGAATCCAATAGGGTTACTACCCAACAAGCATAAGACTGAGCTCTGTCAATAAATGAACACTTTTGAGAGCAATATAGATGCATCACCAGTAATGAACCTGAAAATTATTCGTTTGCAAGAATGTACCTAGCTTTCAAATTTTCTGCCTTTCTTTAAGATGAAAATTGAAATATCATACAGCATTATAGACTCTCTATTGAACTCTCTATATAGTGGTATATTAATTTCAAAGAATAAAAAAGAAACACAAGTATTTGTTTCCCTCACTGCGTAGTGCAAATGAAAAAATTATATTTAAATCTAAGAGAAAAATCGCAGAAAATTTTTTCAATGATTGTCGACCTAGATTTAAACATTTATTTTTTTCATTTGTACTAAGTAATAAAAAAATATTTCGGTATCTTTTTTTATTCTTTAAAGTTAAAAACGCAAATATTTTCAAATTTGAATTATTTGAGGAAAAAAAGTGATATTTCATAAACATACTTTAGTGTAGTATTCAAAATACATTTTTTCTCATTTACGTTTTTGATTGAAACGACGTATCTTGGAAATACATCATTCGTGCTGCTGTATGAGATTTCAATTTTCATCGTAAATAAAGACAGAAATTTTGAAATTTCGGTACAATCTTGCAAACAAACAAGGTTTATTACTGATGATCCATTTATATTGCTCTGAAAAGTGTTCATTAATTGGCTTAGCTCAGTCTTATGGCGGTTGTGTAGTAACCCTATTGGATTCGCTTTTCTCAATGATTGCCGACCTAGATTTAAAGATTTATTTTTTCAATTGGACTTCGTAATACAAAAAAAAAAAATACTTGTGTATCTTTTTTTCTTCTATAAAGTTAAAAACGCAAATAAGATTTTGAAATTTGAATTATTTGAGAAAAAATGTGGTATATCATAGACGTACTTAGAGTAGTATGCATTATACTTTTTTTTCTCACTTGCGTTTTTTATTGAAATGACGTATCTTGGAAATATAGTACTCGTGCTGCTGTATGAGATTCAAATTTTCATCGTAAAGAAAGGCGGAAATGTTTAAATTTTGGTACATTCTTGCAAACGGAAACTTTTCAGGTTTATTACTGGGGATCTCTTTATATTGCTCTCAAAAGTGATCATTTATTGACCAAGCTCAGTCTTTTGTAAGTTGAGTAGTAATCCCATTAGATTCGTTTAGCTCAAAGTTAACCTATGGAGGAAATTTTTCAGTGATTGTCTACCTAGATTTAAAGATTTATTCTTTTCAATTCTACTACGTAATAAAAAATACTTGGGAATATTTTTTTTGTTCTTTAAAGTTGAAAACGAAAATAAGATTTTTAAATTTGAATTATTTGAGAACAAAATACGACATATCATAAACGTATTTAGAGTAAACTTTATACTTTTTTTCATTTACGTTTTTCACTGAAACGACGTATCTTGGAAATATAGCTCTCGTGATGCTGTATGAAATTTCCATTTTTATCGTAAAATTCTGATATTTAAGTAAATTTTTTTAAACGGAAAATGTTCATGTTTATTACTGGTGATGCATTTATTTGCTCTCAAAAGTGTTCATTTATTGACAGAGCTCAGTCTTATGGCGGTTGGGTAGTAACCATACTGGATTTGCTTAGAACAAATTTAACCTATGGAGAAAAATTTTCAATGATTGTCGACCTAGATTTAAAAATTATTTTTTTCAATTGTACTACGTAATTAAAATAATACTTGATTATTTTTTTATTCTTTAAAGATGTAAACGCAAAGAATATTTTTAAATTTTAATTATTTGAGAAAAAATTTGATATATCATAAACGTGCTTTAGAGTAGTATGCATTATATATTTTTTTTCTCATCTACGTTTTTCACTGAAACGGTGTATTTTGGAAATATAGCTCTCGTGATGCTGTATGGAATTTCAAATTTATCGTAAAATTCTGATATTTAGGTACATTCTTGCAAACGGAAAATTTTCGTGTTTATTATTGTTGATGCCTTTATATTGCTCTCATTTATTGACAGAGCTCAGTCTTATGTCTGTTGGTTAGTAACCCTATTGGATTCGCCTAGCTCAAAATTAACCTGTTGAGAAAATATTTTCAATAATTATCGACCTAGATTTGAAGATTTATTTTTTCAACTATAGTGCGTAATAAAAAAAATACTTAGCTATCTCTTTTTATTCTTTAAAGTTATAAACGCAAAGAAGTTTTTAAATTTTAATTATTTGAATAAAAAATGTGGTTTGTCATAAACGTACTTTAGGGTAGTACTTTAGAGTAGGATGCATTATACTTTTTTCTCTCACTTGCGTTTTTCAGTGAATCGACGTATCTTGGAACCATGGATCTGGTGTTGCTGTATGAGATTTGAATTTTCCTCGTAAAGAAAGACAGAAATTTTGTGAGGTATGTTCTTGCAAACGGATAATTTTGAGGTTTATTACTGGTGATCCATTTATATTGCTCTCAAATTGTTCTTTTATTGACAGAGCTCAGTCTTATGCCTGTTATGTACCAACCCTATTGGATTCACCTAGCTCAAAGTTAAACTATGAAGAAAGTTTTTTTCAATGATTGTCGACCTGTATTTAAAGATTTATTTTTCAAGTGTACTACGTATAAAAAAATAATTTGGTATTTTTATTTATTCTCTAAAATTAAAAACGGAAATAATATTTTTATATTTGAATTGTTTTAAGAAAAAAATGTGATTTTTTCATAAACGTAGTTCATAATTGTACATGTTGTTTATAATTGTACAATTGGAATAGTAGTGGTATTCATTATACTTTTTTCTGATTTGTGTTTTTCATTGAAACTACTTACGTGGGAAGTATAGACCTCGTAATGCTACACAAGATCTCAATGTTCACCGTAAAGATAGATAAAAATGTGGAAAGTTAAGTACATTATTGCAAATGTATTATTTTCAGGTTCATTACGGGTGATCCATATATATTTCTTTCTAAAATGATCATTTATTGACGCAGCTCATTTGTAAGGATACTGGGTAATAGCAGTTCTGTATAAACTCAGACGAATGTTAACCTGTGGAGAGTTTTTTTCTATGATTTCCAAATTAGATTTAATTTTTTTTAATTGTACTTCGTAACAGAGAGAAAAATTTTTTACTCCCTTTTCTCTGTCCTTATTTAAAAACACATATAATATTTTTAATTTGAATTATTCCAGAAAAAATGGGTTATATTGTGATTTAAAATCAAATAATTTAATTTGGTGCTAGACACTTCTAAAATTATTGTTGTTGTTTCTAATGCCCTTGGCCGGAAGTTCCAGAACAGGTCCATATAGGCTCCAAGCAGATGTATAGGTCTACAAGGGTTGGAGTCCGTCTTGGATATTTTCCACTTCAATTTTTAACTGAGAACATCCCATTGTCGACATCTGGGGGGACCGGATCCTCTCCCACCCCTCTCTGGCCTCATAGAGGACTTCCTGTTCTACGGATTTAACCTGCCTATATCCGGCCTAGACAAGAAGGTATTCAATGGCATGTGTCAGGATTCGATCTGTGCACCCTCAGAACCAAAAGCCGGCTTGCTACCACCAGGCTACCTTGAGCCCTCTAAAATTAATAAGGTAGCATAGTAAAAATTTTCTTTTTATATAACGAAGTACAATTAAAAAAATCTTTAAATACAAGCCGACAATTATGTGGTTGGTTGGTTGGTTCGTTGATTGAGGTTTAATAGCGCAAGGTCCAGATAGGACATGCTGTCCAAACACAAGGTAAAACCCGACAAACTTACGTCAGCATTTTAAATAGGCAAAACCAGTGATACCCAGAAAGATAAAAGGCAAATCATGTAAAACAGAGATAGACAAAATGTGATAGGAACAAAGATGGAATAGGTGATAAAAACAATTTATAAACAATTGTAAAAAGGGTAATAAGAACAATAAAGGTAAAAACACTGATATGTAGACGGTGATAAAACCGACAATTAGAGAAAAAAAATTCCCCATAGGTGAACATTAATAGTTAAACGAATCCAACTTGGTTACTTCCGATCAACCTTCACAGCTGTTTCTGTTATATATTTATAAACGATTCATGTAAGCTATGACTAAACGTCTAAATTTTCTCAGTAGTTTTTTTCTATTAACTGAATCCAGTACTTCTCGTAAAATAAATACTTTCAAATACGAAAAAATACCTTTGGGAGAAATTTCAGAAAAAAATGTGTATTTACGAAAGTTATTTGTTTGAAATATTTTTTCAGTTAAAAAAATAATATACTATCAAATTTTATTTTACGACATAAACATCGTGTTTTGGAAGTAATCAATATCCGAAAACGTTTGATCTGAATTTTGACTGTATAGCTCAGATAATAATGATAAATTCTAATATTTTTTTTTCTTTTTAATGTTCAGTTTGATGTAGAACATTCTTGTAGCAGTGCTTAGATACCTAATGTAAGCATTTAATCGTAATTTGTTTGTAAATGATTTTACTTAAAGAATTTGATCTTGAATTCGAGTTTTTATTTATCTGTGAAATTGTATAGTGCAAACTTTATGATTGTAGTGATATGCTATATAATTGGGTACCGAAAATGGTGCCAAATTGGTTATATCCACCAATAAAATAGAGCATTGGAACCCTTTTGACGTAAGTAAGTCCTGAAAATTTTCGTAATGAAACTTTTTTATTAAAATAATGACAACGTATAACATCCGTTAATCTACAGAAAATTTTCATTGTCCAATTACGATCACTAGCATAAGTTTCTGAACTTGATATTTCACATATCAGCGGTTTATATATAAAAGAAAAGAAAATTTAATTTTTGAAAACAAACTCTTTTTGAGCCCGTTTAATATTTCAAACTCCACCATTTAAGTATTCTGTTTCGATTTCTTTCATTTTTTAAAATTCTTTAAATGTGTATAAATATTTGTATTTTGCTTTTCATGCATTTGTAAACCATTACAGTAACACAGGCATTTAAGAGTGAATTTGGAAAGAAAATACAATTCCAAAATTTGATGTCAAAACTTCTCAAGAACGTACATTTTAAAAGTAAAATTAATTAACTGTGAAACTGTGTTGATTACGTTTGAAACTTAGAGGACACAGAGATAATTACGTATTTCTCCCAAAAATGTACCCTTCTCTGTTCCTCCAATTTTGCTGTAGCAGACATATCTTTCCTTGCGTTGGTATTCCTTCAACATTGAAAGTTCTTGCGTTTGCAATTACTCAAGTCCTTTGTGCATTATTTCTACAATTCTAAGGTTTTATTTACTTAACCACTTATGGTATTTGTCTTACTAAGTGTAATAACGACAGTTCCCCGCGTTCTTATTCGATTACAGCATAACACAAATAATTAGTTGTTTCTACTGTTAATGAAAAGATCCCTAAAGACACTGCATTTTTCAGTTTTTTTTATGCGCAATCATGCATGTTTCTAATCTTATTCTTTTAAAAACAGTTCAGTGAGATTTTCGCACTCTCTGAGTCTTTTACTTAAACCAGACAGACGTTTTGTTGAAGCGTAACTTACTAATTTAATTCTTCCTGAAGGCTATTCATTTTCTTTCAAAACGACCGCATGAGGTCAATGGACAGGTTAGCTAAAATCTGTCTTATATAAACAACTCAAATTCCTAATCAGTGTAGTTTTGCAATATATTTTCTTTTAATACAGGCGATGACCACAACTCGACAAAAATATTTTTTAATATAAACCATCGATTTTCTGTTAACACAAGATTTGTGTTCATAAATTAGACCTAATGGTTGTAGCATATTCAGAAACTGCGTTCTAGCTATTGGCAGCTTTGATGGCTGAAGTATTAGTCCTTTAAATAAATAACACGTAATTTTAAAACTGATTGTTAAACTACCAGAATCTGGTTTTATTAGCAGTTTGATAAGCTGAATTCATAATATCTAAATTTCAGTTCCGTAGGCTGAGATTTCGCGGTAATGTTTTCATTTTTACTTTAGTTAGACTTTTTTTCCTTTCAAATTAAATGTATTAGAAATAACCTTTTATTGAAATGACATAACCACGACTTTTACACCGCTTTATAATTTGTTGATACGATTATTTTTCCTCGGAAAGCACAATCACGTAATCTTCGAGCCATCTATTAATTTTAGGAGCCATTTTCAAATTAAATCTTTTGTTTTACATTCCAATCAATACAAAACAGTAGCAGAGGATTATTCCGAAGTTGCCTATTTTATATCTCAAAATGCAAAAGCCAAAAATAAATTAGAATACCGTTTCCATAAAGTGCGAATGACCTTCTGTATATCAAGAGAAGAAATATATTTGTCCAGATATACACAAACGATAGTATTTAGTCAAATAAAATTCTAAATTAATACAATTTTTTCTAACAAATTCTTTTCAGAGATCCCTTATCTAACATAATGGAATTTCTCTTAAAACTAGACTAGGTAGATTAAATTACATTAACCAGGAGGACTTTTCAGAGTTAGCATGAAATTGCATTTGGAGAAATATCATCATGACAATGCATTAATGCACAAAAGAAGTGATATAAACTGGCCTACTATCAATACTAACTATGTTGTAAAATCGTTTGTTTTCACTTATTAGACATTAAACGTGAACTATGATATTCATTTGCAGTGGGTTCCCTCTCATGTGGGCTTATTTAGCAATGAGACGGCTGACACCGTAGCAAAGGAGGGTACCGCTGAACATCCACCAACTTCTTTAGCTCTTAATTATCCGAAGATCTATTCCGCAACGTAGTCTTTTATCCAGAGTACTTGGAATTCTTCCTCGGTTAATGACTGGTACTTTGGTGTCTGCCCTGGTAGAGCTCTCATGTCCAAGGATGACAGAGGTGAGTTGACTTCAATCTCTATGTTTGCCAGTAGCCACTTGAAGTGCCTAAATTTTGATCGACTAAACAAAACTTTTCCCACTTCTAAGAAGGGTAACACTGAGCAGTCCACTCCTGGCTGCATCATAACTTACTTAACCTTCCGTCGGGCGCAACTAATCTGTGAGAGGAAGTCACAAGTTTTTTTTTTTTTTTTTTGCACCAATCAGCGAGATCAGAGGGGAGTGGAATGAGTCTCCTAGTAGCTTCCTGTTTCCCTCCCACTTACAGAAGATCGCCTTCGGTTTTTTTCCAGTACTTCGCTGAGTGTCGTGAGAGATGTATCAATCTCTCAGATAAATTGCGCCCGATCTTGCAAGTATTTTTGACTATCGAATTTTCACTTTTTTGTTTATATTTCTTTTTTTATACCTAAAATAGCATGTGTAACAAGTGCTAGACCCTAATTCAGTGATATTGACCTTTATTTACCTTTATTTTACTTTCAATGCAACGAGTTGTGTTTGGAACAACTCCAAAGGAGGAACATTCAAACAAGGGAAATACCTATTCAACTACAAAATGAACTACGTGAGTTCCAGCCTACCTCACAACATCAGGAGGTGCCTGCATCTGCATGCCACGACGAACAGAGGAAGAGGTTTTCCAAATGTCGTCAAATGAAAAAAGTTCGCTATTCAAAATATAAATGTCTGAAATGTAATGTTTGGAGCATGCCAAGATGATATGTGAAAAATGTTATGATTCAGCTTTTACAGTGCCTCAACCTGGCTAATGAATAACTTTTTATTATTTTGATTTTTTGATTTTTATGATTATGTGGACTTGTTCTATGAAATTAAAGTGAATTTTGAGTTATGTTTTTGAGAAAAAAAAATTTGGAAAAATTTGATGATTTGTTCAAATTTGTAAATGAAAACTTCAAAGAAATATTAAAATATTATCTGAAAGCATAATTATACGCAAATATAAGTGAAAAGTTCAGTTTGATACGTTTTTCTTTACCTACACTCAAAAATTGCATTAATTGCATACATTAATCTATCAGATGAATTGCGCCCGATCGTGGTAGGATTTGCATTGTGCTCGACGGAGGGTTAAATTTATCTAGGTAGGAATTTGTTACCGAACCTCGCCAATAAGTGGACATCTTAGGATTTATGAGGTCATGGACATGGTCTAGGGCTGCTGGACAAGGAGGGATTATAAACAACAGCAACAACAACTGAGATAGGTTTAACTACCATGACTCGTAAATATATTTGTCCCGCGAAAAAAATTCATTTAATACGAAATGTAATTGAAAAATGTTAATTATAGATTTCTCAGTAATGATAAGTTAGTTATGGCCTATAAAACAGGGTGATTATTTTAACCCTTCTAATACCATGGGGTCACCAGTGACCCCATTCCGTCTTTGTTAAACAGCTCTAATTAGTGTATGATTTCTAAAATTCTGAAATTTTTTTTTCTCATTTAGACCCTAACATTCCATACATCATAAAAATTTCATTATACTCTTAAATTCAAATTAATTTTGCCAATTTATACACTGAGTACCATTGGGGTCACATGCGACCCCACAAATAATTTAGCATGAATTTCAAAAACAAAAAAATTTATTTAGAGTAATATTATAATTGAGGGATATTTATAAAATATTTCTGGTTCTGTCTATAAATGGCAGCACTAGTCAGGTAAAAACAATTCCAATCAATATAGAACGTTTTATAGCATACTCAGTTAGAAGTGTTTCAAAATGGCGCGCATAAAGCAGAAATATCTAACTGAAGAAGAAATTTCGAGAATTATGAATGAAGAAAAGGATTCTGGATTATAAGCCGAGGGGTTAGACAACCAACGAAGTTTCAGATGAGGATGGAGTGGTCGATTTTGTTGAATATATTGACGATCACAATCATCTATAAGATGACACATCATCAAAGACAAAAGAACATGATGTTGCTAAAAATAATAACTTTGTGTAAGTAAAAAAACTTCTTTTGTATAATTATATAATGCTAGTAAAATATTTGAAATAAAATTAATCTAAAATTATATAAAAAGTATCTAAAAGTATCTAAAATTTAAAAAATCTACATTATTTACTACTTTATTGAGAATATCGTAGAAAATATATTTCTTACAATTTTCTGTATCCTAACTGACTAAGAAATCTTAGATTATAAATATATTTTTATTTATAAGTCAAGAAATAAAAATGAACTATGGTATGAAACTCCACAAAGAGACACACAAGGTAGACAGCCGAGTCGGAATTTGATGGAAACTCCACCAGGGCATACACTTTACATGGTAAGAAATGTAGGCACTATACAATCTACTTTTGAACTCTTCATAAAAGCAAATATCGTTGATGAAATCATGAAATGGACAAATAAAGAATGAAAAATAGTATATGGGGAAAGTTGGGCTAACACAGATAAAGAAGAAACCTTGTGCTTTTTTACACTGCTTATAGTTGCTGAAGTGTATAAAGCACGTAATGAAGCAATAACAAACCTGTGAAATGAAAATGATTGTCTCCCGATTTTCAATAAATATATGGCTAGGAATAGATTTATAGAAATATCCCGTTGCATTCGATATGACGATGCTGAGAATAGGCGCAAAAATCGATCTGATGATAAGCCTTCACCAATCAGAAATACACTGCTGGCCACCCAAATTGCAACACCAAGAAAGACAAGAGATATCACAACAAAATTTATTTTGTAGATAACATGTTGACCAAGTATCAAATGATTAAATTTATAGAGTTCTGTGAAGTGTGGTTCCTGCCAAAATGAGTAGCCAGAGTAGCCGCCATTGTTGGAGATCACCGCTGCCACACGCCTCGGCATTGATTCAAAGAGATTTTGGATGAGTTCTTGGGGTACAGCAGACCAAGCAGCTTCCACACGTTGCCAAAGTTGATCTGCTGTGGCAGCTGGGGATGGAATCTGGGTCAATCGTAGATCAACCATGGGCCACATGTTTTCTATCGGTGAAAGATCCGGAGAGCGCGGCGGCCAGGGAAGCAATTCAATCAGGCGATTGACGAAGAACCGTTGGACAATGCGTGTCACGTGTGGTCGCGCATTATCCTGTTAAAATATGATTGTGGGCAAGCCCTGAAGGTAAGGAAGGACAACTGGCTCCAACACCTCGGAGATGTAGCGCTGGCTGTTTAAAGTACCGGCAATGCGTACAAGAGGTGTGCGAGAGTGATATCCAATACCGCCCCATACAATAATACCCGGTGCAGGACCAGTCTGGCGGTGCATAACGCAGCTGTTCAGCATCCTGTCTTCACGGTGTCTCCAGACTCGTATGCGACCATCGTGGTGTTGCAGACAGAAGCGTGACTCGTCAGTAAAGACAATTTCATTCCATTCTGCCGTCCACATCCTTCTGTCATCGCACCATTGGCGGCGGAGACGTCTGTGGTTCTGCGTCAAGGGTAGACAAAGCAATGGACGTCTTGCGGACAGACCACTCTGCTGTAAACAGCGTCGAATGGTACGCGCAGACACTGGATGATGCGTTACAGACTGCATGTGCTGTGCTATGGTTCGTGATGTGACTGAGCGATCCGACACTGCCATGCGCACAATTTGCCTGTCATCACGTGAAGTGGTGCGCTGAGGTGGATGCAATCGAACACGCCGGTCCGTCGTACCCTCCTGCATCCAACGATCACATATCCGCATTACAGTTGTTTGGTTTCGTCCAACACGACTACCGATTTCCCTGAAAGATAATCCACAATCTCGGTAGGCCACTATCCTTCCTCTGTCGAACTCGGATACTTGATCAAAAGATGATCGCTGTTTTCAACGAGGCATAATTGATCGTTTTTTTGAAAAAACCACAAGAAAAACACAATTGCCGAACTTGAAATCGTCGAAATCTCCAAGCCTTAAATAGCGCTTTGAAGTGGCGCCACAGGCGCGCGTGATGTGCGTCTGCGCTGAAATTCTAATCATTTGCATATCTCACCTCTGCTAATGCATCATGTTGTAAATTTCATGTTATTTGCATGTTTCCTTCAGGGTGTTTCATTTACAGTGGCCAGCAGTGTATATTTGAGCTTTGGACAGTCACATTACAAGATGCTTACATTCCTCATGAGAATATCACCGTCGATGAACAATTGGTTACCTATAAGGGCAAATGGCCATTTACACAGTACATTCCGTCAAAACCAGGAAAATATGGAATAAAGCTGGCTGCTTGTTATATTAAAACTTCTTATGCATGCAATTTTCAGGCATACACAGGAAAAGGACAATAAATGCCAAGGGAAGTTAATCAAGGAAAGAGAGTAGTTCTGTATATGGTGAAAGGAATGGAGAATAGTGGAAGAAATATCACAGCAGAAAACTTTTTTATTAGCTTAAATCTAGCAAAAGAGCTAGAGAATAAAAATTTTACACTCTTGGATACCATAAGAAAATATCGATCGGAATTACCTCAGGAGTTTCTTCACATGCAAAGGAAGACAGGCCAACTCTTCAATATTTGGATTTCAAAAGTCAGCGACAATTGTATACTATTGTCCAAAGAAAGGAAAATTTGAAATTATTTTGAGCACATTGCATTTTTCTCTCGAAATTGAGAATACGCAGACATCGAAGCCAGCTATGATTCAAGATTATAATAACAGAAAATCAGGAGTTGATACGATGGATCAGCTAGTGCGAACATATACAACAAAGCGAAGGACGAGAAGATGGGCAATGGCCATTATTACAATATGTTAGATGTGCAGAAGTTCATTGAATGGCTTTATTATTCGGTTACTCCCTAACCCAAAGTGGAAAAAAATAAATTATAAGAGAAGAGTGTTTCTTTTGGAATTAGGCAAGTCTTTAGTTGAAAGGCAACTGAAGAAGCGGGTACCTGTTCAAAGACACTTGAAGCCGGCATGAGCGTGAAAGGGAAATAAAGGGGTAGATGTTTTTATTGTGAACGTTTAACGGACCGAAAATATACTCATAAGTGCAGTAAATATTCAGTATTTGTGGGTAAACTACATTCAAACACTTTATGTCCAAATTGTGCATAATGCATATTTCAATATACCCTCAACTAATTGTGCCTAATTACAATTTTTAAAGGTTCAATATATTGATAACTGTATAAAATGTGTCTGTTAATTAATAAAATTATTGTAAATAATATGTTTGTCATAAAGTATAAGTATTAGAATAAAAAAAACTAATGGGGTCACTGGTGACCCTTATGGTACTCAGTGCTACAAAAAAAAGTTGGTAGTAGAAGTGTTAAACTAACATTACTCAGAGCCATCTGTAGCGCGATCTATCAGCTGGAATTCCACCAAAATTGAAAGAGGGGATAAGGACGACATGGGAAAGAGTTTCCGTGAAAAAACAAAGTTCCAAAAGTCACCGTTAGGGGAACATATGGTGTTTTTGTTGTCTGTGAACACTCGAATTTGCATAACAGGCAAGTAAAACAACAAAATACAAATTCACGACTATGCAGTCGACAGCATGTAGTGCCAGTTTTTCGGGCTATAAAGATAAGGAAAAAATACCGAAAAGTGCTAAGCATCAAATTAATAACAAAGAAATTTCTCTGCAGCACCACTTTCTGCAGCAAATTCACTTCTCCCTCCTTCAATGTGACCACAGTCGTGGTGGAAGACACATTGCATCCTGAACACTACGTTCTCAACGGCCAAGCATAACATTTCACCAGTAATATTCATCAAAGTCTGGGATATGTTGTCCTTTAGGGGCGCCAAGTTCTAAACTCCACCAAGATACACCTTAGACTTTCAATAACCCCACAGAAAAATGTCAAATGGGTTAGGTGAGGGAAGCGAGGTTACCATGCCAGTGGAAAAAAGCGACTGATGACACGTTCTTTTGTAAAGCGAAGGCGCAACAGATTCGGTACCGATCTTTATAGTCCTAAATACTGCCGCAGCTGTCGTCTACATAGTCATGAATTTGCTTTTTGATGTTTTACTTACCTTTAATGCAAATTCTCGCGTGCGCCAACGAGAACAGTCATTTCCTGTCGTTGACTTTTGGATTTTTCTTTCGCGGAAACTCTTTCCCATGTCGTCCTTAGTACCTCTATCAATTTCGGTGGAATTCCGCCTGATAGATAGCGCTACAGATGCCTCTGAGTAGTGTCAGTTTTTAAAAAAATTGTCCTGTATATCATTTACACTAGTTATAGGTTCTTTATTCAAACCCTCTTTTTTTACATATATTACATGTCATATATAAATGTACAAAATGCAATCTCAATCAAATTCATTGAAATAAAATTCTTTGCCACTCCGACTACTTAAGCGTCTTATTATACGGCTTCCCTACAAATACCAATTGAGTAGTTTGATAAAGCATTTTTTATAACTCACTATGAATAGAACACGATTACATCGAATCATCAATTTTTTTTTTAAATTCTCCATTTTAAATGTAACTATGACTGAATTTTCTGCTATGAAGTATGATATAGAATTCCAAAAAGCAATTTACAATGATTTGACACGTTTTTAGGTTTATCCGCAGTAGAAAAGTACTTTATATATAAATGATAATCTGATTTTTTCCAAATCCTCTTTAACATATTTTATCAGAGCTATTTTGAAACTGGTTTTATAAAATCTAACACAAATACTGATATAAATATTATACAAAAAATAAAACTAATAGTTATTTAAAAAATATCTGCTTTTTTGTTTTATGAATTGAAAAAACTAATAATTAATATCACATTTAACAATATAGATAATAATTAATATCACATTTAACATTATGGAGATTTTTAATTAAAAAAGGCCACCTCTAACCATAAGGGCAACACCACAAGATAAAAAAAAACGGGAACCATTAAAAAAAAATTGCACAAAACAACATGAAACAGTAATCACAAAACAAACTCCACAAAAACAGGAAAGAAACTTCAATTAAATTCCATAAGTATTTTTCAAAACTCTAAAAAGGTATATACATTCAATCAACAACAAAACTATCAAGTTTACAAAAAAATCTAACTTTACAAAAAAAAAAAGTTTGTAAGACTGTCTTGTAAGAATTCTTGTATGTCCTTTACATTCACATATAAAGTTAAATACAGATTCATATGTTTATGGATTATGATCTAAATTTGCAACACATAATTAAATATAAATATTTTAAATCTTGAAGACTGCAATTAGAGAAATTAGGCCATGATACTAGTTTTTAAAGATACTGTGACTGAATTTAAATAAAAAATGCTAACTTGATCATTTTTAATACATTTGAAAATTATTTAGGAATGAATAATTTTTTTAAGAATTAATGTACTTAGTGTACTTCTTATAAGTTGGACCAAAATAAATGTATACGTTTCTCATTTATATATATATATATATATATGCAGAGAATTTACTCTTAGTCCTTAATCTTTTATAAAAAGAAATGTCCTTTATAAAGTAGATTGATATGCACAAAAACTAGAAAAGAAAATTCTTAAAACTTAAATATTTTGGTCCGCGTTTTCTATTCCGCATTAAGTCAAAAATGATTGATTGGTCTTTTCCGCTGTTCAGGAATTTGTAATCATTGGATAAATTCTAATCCACCCAAAAACCACACGCATTAAAAATATATTTTTTCGCTTCCTTAGGTATATTATCCATTCTCAAATCATCATCTATTCTTATGATGACATGTCATTAAAAAAATGACATCGTACATTTTGAAAATGGTTAGGCAGTAAGAAATACGACGAAAAAGAGTGGGATGGGGGTAAACATCACGGAAAGATTTATAAATTTACGCACAAATACTTCCTTCGGGCTAGTACGTGATTTTTTAGGCGACAAGGAAAAATGGCAACCTCGTCTGTTATAGAATAAAAAAGGAAAAATGAATATACGCTCAGTGGTTAGATCAATGTACCAAATGTCCGATGAGTTTGAATGCGAGGAAAGTAATGGAAACAAATCATCGTTAATTATGCAGTATGAAATAAGGTAAAATAAAAGTAATCTGTGAGGTAAAAATTATCAATAAAAATAATATATGTATATATATATATATATACACAGGGTGTTTATTTATTTTTTGACTGACAGTATCAGAGCCATCTGTAGCGCGATCTATCAACCGGAATTCCACCAAAATTGATAGAGGGATTAAGGACGACATGGGAAAAAGTTTCCGTGAAAAATAGTATTAGTTCCAAAAGTCGCCGGTAGGGGAAGATATGGCGCTTTTGTTGTCGGCGCACCCGAGATTTTGCATAATAGGCCAGTAAAACATCAAAACACTAATTCACGAATATATAGGCGACAACAGCGCCAGTATTTCGGGTTATAAAGGGGGGAATCTGTTGCGCCTTCACTTTGCAGAAGAAAGGGGCATCAGTCGTTTTTTTCTACTTACATGGCCAACTCGTTCCCCGGATCTAACCCATGTGACATTTTTCTGTGGAATTATTTAAAGTCTAAGGTGTATCTTGGTGGAGTCTTGAACACGGCTGCCCTAAAGGATAACATTACTCGGACATTGATGAACATTCCTGGTGACATGTTACGCTCGGCCGTTGAGAACGTAGTGTTCAGGATGCAATGTGTCGTCCTCAAGAACCGTTGTCACATTGAAAGAGGGAGAAGTGAATTTGTTGCATAAAGTGGTGTTGCAAGGAAATTTCTTGGTTATTAATTTGCCTGCTTAGAACTTTTTCGGTATTCATCTCTAATCTTTACAGCCGAAATACTGGAGTTGCTGTTGACTACATATTCGTGAATTTGCATTTTGATATTTTACTTGCCTTTTATGCAAATTCTCGGGTGCACCGACAATAAGAGTGCCCTATCTTCCGCTGTCGACTACTTTTGGAACTATTTTATTTTCACAGAAAACTCTCTCCCATATCGTCCTTGGTGCCGCTATCTATTTTGGTGGAATTCCGGCTGACAGATCGCACTACAGATGTCTCTGAGGACTGTCAGTTTAAAAAAAATCACATTTTATATATATATATATATATATGTATATATATATATATATATATATATATATATATATATATATATATACATATATACTTATACTACAATAACTAGGATGAATGAATGTGTTCAGAATGATAAAATTACTAATATAGATCAGTATATCAATAGTTTATCTGAACTGTATTTACGGAAATATTTGCAATAACAGAAAGGAGAGTTCCTATTTTTTCCTATTAATAGAAGTGTTAATATTATAAGCGGAGAAAATTGCATGTAATATATATGTATGGATTATGTTTGCTATTAATTCTTAATACAGGAATGTTTTACTGTGTAAACTGTGAATAAAAGTTATTAAATTGATTTATTACCCTAATTTTAATACATTTCCCATTGTGCTCTGTTTGCCCATCGTGCTATTTTGCCTCAAATAATAACCTATCAAATGACTACAATGTTCTCATAAATCACTAAAGGTTTTCGCATATTGGTGCAAATATATATTAAAATTTGTACCGAAATGCAAATATTTCAGGGTCCAGCTCTATAATAAGTTGAGAGAGAAGTTGTCTCTATTATTATATAAATATTTTGCCCAACGAAATATGTCGATTCATTGAATATAACACATGTAACAAAAATTTTCTTTTATACATATATGCAGAGATAAATAGATATACATAGATATATTAATACATAAGAAATTGTAAACAAAATTCTTGAAATAACCTCTAACTGTATATTTTACGCATTTCGCATCAAGCTTTAATATTTCGTCTCAAATAATAGCCCTTAGATTTTCTTAGAAACTATTACAGACACACTGACACAAATACGTACTAAAATTTGCAGTCTTAATGCAAATTTTTCAGAGTCCCAGCTTTATAATCCCTTGAAAGAGAACTTGCCTCTCATCACTGCACAAATCTTTTGTCGGACGAAATATGTCACACTCACTGAATATAACAAAATTTCTCTCATACTGTGAATAGCCTCTTTCATTATTGTTCTCCGAGTTCATAATAGAAGGATAGCTTTATATTGCCACGTATAACCCGGCAATCCGTGAACGTAAATCCTCGAGGCATTTACTTTCAATCATTGACTTGAATTAACCGTCGTTAATTTCGCTGATGGTTTGACGTTAAATGAAGGGGAATTCGATTCGTGATATACGTTTACGGTATCTGGTGGAGTAATCCCTCTTTTCAGGAGGATCCTCCCAAATGGTGCTCTGCAGTTTAAATGCTAAACTTACTTGCATAGATTGAATTTCAGAAATTCTCCCCGGATAAACTATTATAATTAAGAGTAAATAACTATACGTTTTAATGGAAAGGCCAGGGGAGGTGAGTTTATTTTAACTGGGATCCTTGTTACAATGGGCAAATGTTTGGCATGCTTCATAAAATGAGATATGATTCAGGCGTTTTCTTACAAAATAAAGAGTTATATTATACAATAGGGTCAAATCTAAAATTTTGGTTATAAATTAATTTAATCTGGTGAAAGGGAATAATATATTTATATATATATATATATATATATATATATATATATATATATATATATATATATATATATATATATATATATATGTATATATATACACAGTGGTACCTCCGAAAAGCGGACAGTCTCAGGACCGAAAGTTTTGTCTGTTATTAGGAGGTGTCCGCTATTGGAGAGGACAACCTTTTTATAAAAGATATTTTACACTTCTGTTTGACATTTGATTGAAAATTACGGTTGCAATTTTAATTAAAAAGGATAAATTAATTAAGGGAGTAAGGGACACAATTTGAATTTTTTTTTATTTATTGAGTTAAAATTTTGAATTTTTTTGAGATGGTTAACCATATAATTTGTAAACAAAATCACATCATAAAACTTCTCAAAAAGTTTTAAAATAATTAAAATTTTTTAATAAGAGTGGGGTAATTTAAAATCGTTATAACTCGAAATATTATCTGTCGAATTTCAATTTTTTTAATTTAATTAAACATAAATATTTAAGTTTTAATTTTGATTCATCATTTTTTTAAATATTAATTTTCAAACAAAATTAAAAATATTTAGATTAAAAATTACGAAAAAAATTATGTAACTTATTTTTAGAAAATCATATTTTCAAAAGTAAATAATTTCTTCAAATTTTCTGAATTAAAATTAAAGTAAAATAGTTGAAAAAGACATGTTACAAGTTTCAATCATTCGTCTTTAACGGTTCTTGACTTATAACAATTTAAAAATGAGAAATGGGGAAAATACCATTATGCAGAAAAATGCATTTACAGATTTAAACAGCGATTGGCTACTATTAGAATGTTGCAAATAAAATAAAAAATAATTCTCCTGTTCTAATTAAGACAGAGATATGATTTAAACATCATTTTAAGCACAAAAAAACACAAAAACTTTTAATGCAATAAATTCTTTTTTCGAAAATTCGAACAATTTTGTGTCCTGGACCCCCTTAAGTAACAAAAGAATAACTATTTACAACTTTACCTTTTAATTATGTGCTAATACTTTTATCTTGCGTTAAATAATCCCAAAATACAATGTATAGGACCTAATTATTTTAACTACTACTAAAAAAAATCTGTTAACAAAGTTTGATTTCTATTTTCAACACACAGCAAACCTGTTTTTCAAGGTGAATCTTCATAGGATTTAGCTTTGCTAGTCCATCCGAATCTTCCATTGTTCAGAAAGAACTGTTTTAATTGTTCGCTGTATTTCAGTGCTTCCTAATAATCTTTAATTTTGCAGTCTACTATTGGAGATTCCTCCTCATCTTCATCCCCAGAAAGGGCCTGTATTTCAGTGGTGTGCCGATGGATGAAATTGGAAAAATTTAGGTTTTCTTCCTCAATGGATAAATCGTCGTCGATATTGATATACTCTTCGACATTTACATTTGAATCCCAATTGGCTACTAGATACGCAATTACTTTTTCGGGTTTTTCAGTAGAACTGTAAGTTGCCACTTCGATTGTACTAAAAAAATCCGCCTTTTTAAAACATTTTAGAACACACCCAGGTTCCACCTTTTTAAGGGCTGACATAGTTCAGGAAATTGCATCCTAAACATATCCCGATTTTGTCAAATCTTCGCTAAATTTGCAGGAAATTATCCGTGAAAGCACATGTCTCAGAAGCAGCTTTCTGTATCGTACTTTAAAGCTGCGGATAATTCCCTGATCAAGTGTGCTGTAGCATCAAAGTGTGTTAGGAGGTAAGAAAACTAAATTAACATTGAGCTTTAAATCATCAGGATGGGAATAGCATTGTCCCTGAACAGAATGATTTTCTCTTTTGTTTTTCATTTTGTTGTCTAACTCCACCAACCAATCGCTCCCAGTGTCGGTCACCAACCAATTATCCCAGTGGTCATCCACGCTTTTTTATTTCACTTCCACGAAACACTAAGTTTTCGTACATCAATGTTCGTGAAACATCTAGGCTTCTTAGCTTTTCCAATAAAAACTGTAGTTTCGAAGTCTCCCAGAATGTTGCAACACAGCAAAAGCGTGAGACGCTCTTTTGAAAATTTTCCCGCCACTACATTTCTCACATTTAAAACATAAGGTCTTGTCCGAAAAAAAGGTAAAAGAGGCCAGTCTCATTGGCAATTGAAAATGTCTCTGTTATCATATCATTTCCACAAAGATTTTAGCTTTCCAATCCAATCTGTTACTTTATTTGAATTCGCAGATTTTTCTTCGCCACAAATCTATTTAAAAGATATTTTGTGACGTGTCCAGAATTTTTCCAGCCATCCATTTGAGGCCTTAAAAGTTTCTAACCCCAGACTTTCACCAACTTCTCTGGCTTTTTCTTTGAGCAAAACACCACTTACGGAAATTCTCTTTCACGAGCAGAAAGGAACCATTTCATCAACACTTTATAAATTTCGCTTGTTTCTGTCTTACGAAACTTCAGTTTTTTTCAAACTCCCGTACGAATTCAGGACCCACGTTTTTCGAATTCCTTCTTTATCCTTCGATAGTTCACTAATCTGCGTTTTACCAAAGTGGAAACGTTTGGCAAGGCTACGAACGCTCAGCTTTTTCTTTTCAGCAACTTCCAAAACGCATTTTTTTCATTCAAATTCAATCTCTTCCTTTTCGAAGCCATTTTAACACGGTCTGAATCAGTTTGCACTGTCGCACTAAAGTGAATAGACAAGTAACGTTTCAGCCTCGCCAGTAACCAACTATCCAGCTCCCAAAACAGGTTTCCCCCTCTAAATTCCAAGAAATACGGGGAGTTTTGGAAGAATTGGAAGAAAGAAAGGGGGAGGGGGGGCAGAAGAATGCCATTGTGCACATTTTAGGGTTGAATTCCATTATGTCAAGCAAGGAAGGAGGGGTCGGGAAAAGTTCGTTGTAAAGACGCATAAGCATATACTTTTAGCTTGTTCTTGTTAGAATAATTTTGAAATGTTTGCCAAAATAATTGAAAGTTTTTCAAAAATGCCTTTCCGCTATCCAGAGGGAATAATATGGATTGTCCTATATAAAAGGACAGGGACTCGTAAAAATGTCCGTTAATTCGAGGTGTCCGTTATGGGAGGTACCACTGTATATACACTGCTGGCCACTGTAAATGCAACACCCTGAAGGAAACATGCAAATAACATGAAATTTACAACATGCATTAGGGGAGGTGAGATATGAAAATGATTAGAATTTCAGCGCAGACGCACAACACGCGCGCCTGTGGCGCCACTTCAAAGCGCTATTTAAGGCTTGGAGATTTCGACGATTTCAAGTTCGGCAATTGTGTTTTTCTTGTGGTTTTTTCAAAAAAACGATCAATTATGCCTCGTCGAAAACAGCGATCATCTTTTGATCAAGTATCCGAGTTCGACAGAGGAAGGATAGTGGCCTACCGAGATTGTGGATTATCTTTCAGAGAAATCGGTAGTCGTGTTGGACGAAACCAAACAACTGTAATGCGGATATGTGATCGCTGGATGCAGGAGGGTACGACGGACCGGCGTGTTCGATTCCATCCACCTCAGCGCACCACTTCACGTGATGACAGGCAAATTGTGCGCATGGCAGTGACGGATCGCTCAGTCACATCACGAACCATAGCACAGCACATGCAGTCTGTAACGCATCATCCAGTGTCTGCGCGTACCATTCGACGCCGTTTACAGCAGAGTGGTCTGTCCGCAAGACGTCCATTGCTTTGTCTACCCTTGACGCAGAACCACAGACGTCTCCGCCGCCAATGGTGCGATGACAGAAGGATGTGGACGGCAGAATGGAATGAAATTGTCTTTACTGACGAGTCACGCTTCTGTCTGCAACACCACGATGGTCGCATTCGAGTCTGGAGACACCGTGAAGAGAGGATGCTAAACAGCTGCGTTATGCACCGCCACACTGGTCATGCACCGGGTATTATGGTATGGGGCGGTATTGGATATCACTCTCGCACACCTATAGTACGCATTGCCGGTACTTTAAACAGCCAGCGCTACATCTCCGAGGTGTTGGAGACAGTTGTACGAGGTACCAGTTGTCCTTCCTTACCTTCAGGGCTTGTCCACAGCCATATTTCAACAGGATAATGCGCGACCACACGTGGCACGCATTGTCCAACGGTTCTTCGTCAATCGCCAGATTGAATTGCTTCCCTGGCCGCCTCGCTCTCCGGATCTTTCGCCGATAGAAAACATGTGGTCCATGGTTGCTCTACGATTGACCTAGATTCCATCCCCAGCTGCCACAGCAGATCAACTTTGGCAACGTGTGGAAGCTGCTTGGTCTGCTGTGCTTGGCTGCGGTGATCTCCAACAATGGCGGTTACTCTGGCTACTGATCTTAGCAGGAACCACACTTCACAGACGTCTAGAAATTTAATCAGTTGATACTTGGTCAACATGTTATCTACAAAATAAATTTTGTTGTGATATCTCTTGTCTTTCTTGGTGTTGCAATTTGGGTGGCTAGCAGTGTATATATATATGCATGTATACATTAATTAATTAAAATGTACAGCATACCTTCACAACAAAGCAGCGAAAAAATGCACATGAGTAGCTGACATGTGACAAGGGAATTATTATTAGACAAAGCTATTGTATTTGAATTTAGAGATAAATGACCTGTTGGTATACCAATATGCGTGGTGCAGCATAAAGCTAAAAGTTAGGGCAAACTAATGCGTAAAAAACAGTCTAACTAAAAAAAATCACGGGGAGCAAACACCTAAAATATGAGTAGGTGAACTAACGCCCAGTAGGCAGTAGGTGAAAAAACGAGTTAAAATACATTTTTGGATGTTAGTTCACACTATATGCTATGTTGCGCCACACACATTGGTGTACTACATCTTTATATACTATCCATTTTGCAATCACATATCTACGTTTACTTCTTTGTTTGACAAACTGATATTTTTTTGAGTGAAATCGTCAGAAATAATGATACAGAATTTATACTTTAAAAAATTGCCATATAGCTTTTATTACTTTAAATACTATATATACAGGCAAGAGAAAAAAATACGTATTTCAAACCCAGAGTACATATGCAACTCGAATTTGTCACCCTTTTGCATTCAGGGAAAAGAAGCCGGGAAAACAAGTTTCAGTTACAGAATATTTCATGACGGCATTCGATATATACTGCTGATAAGAAGCAAATGCTCAGAAACTTCTCTTTAGCGGTTAATCATGAATAAAAAAAAAGTGGCTGATTTTAGGTGTGGCCTTAAAAAGAGGTTTCTTCTACAACATTAGCTGTAGTGAGTCTTTTATATGTTCTGAGCAAAATATGGTCATTTAGAGATGTAGCCGGCTGAAAAAGTTTAACAGTTTATCTCTTTATTCATATGTGTTGATTGTCTTTGATGATTCAAAATATTCAAATCAGATTTCTATCTCTAATATTTATAACAAAATACACTAACAGCTTTACCTTCTGAAATTAATCTAATTTATATCATTTTTACTGTACATGGTGATTTTTTTTAACTGACAGTACTTAGTGACATCTGTAGCGCGATCTATCAGCCAGAATCCCACCAAAATTGATAGAGGGATTAAGGACGACATGGGAAGCAGTTTTCCGTGAAAAAAAATCAGTTCCAAAAGACGCCGATAGGGGAAGATATGGAGCTCTTGTTGTCGGCGCACCGGAGAATAAAGATTAGGGAGGAATACTGAAAAAGTTGTAAGCAGACAAATGAATAACAAAGAAATTTCACTGCAACACCACTTTATGCATCAAATTCACTTCTCCCTCCTTGAATGTGACCACAGTCTTGGTGGATGACTCATTGCATCCTGAACACTACGTTCTCAACGACCGAGCGTAACATGTCATCAGGAATGTTCATCAATGTCCGTAAAATGTTGTCCTTTAGGGCAGCCAAGTTCGAGAATCCACCAAGATACACCTTAGACTTTAAATAGTCCCACAGAAAAATGTCACATGGATTAGGTCCGGGGAGCGAGTTGGCCATGTAAGTGGAAAAAAGCGACTGATGCCCCTTTCTTCTGTAAAGTGAAGGCACAACAGATTCCGCCCTTTACAGCCCTAAATACTGGCGCTGCTGTCGACTACATAGTCATGAATTAGTATTTTGATGTTTCACTGGCCTTTTATGAAAATTCTACGGTGCGCCGACAACAAGAGCGCCTTATCTTCCTCTATCGGCAACTTTTGAACCTATTTTTTTCACGAAAACTCTTTCCCATGTCGTCCTTAGTCCCTCTATCAATTTTGGTGGAATTCCGGCTGATGGATGTCGCTACAGATGGCTCTGAGTACTGTCAGTTTAAAAAAAAATCACCCTGTATATAGATAAATGATAATAAATGTAATTTGTGAAATTTCTGGATGCTTTAGCTTCGTCTTTTACCTTTTAGTAGTTGTCCTGTATGAATTCTATTGTAAGATTATAATAGATTAAGTTCAACTCTACGTTGTCTCAAAGTATTCAGTAGGTTTATAAAATTGTTTAATTAAAACATAGGTCATGACTAAGCTAATAGGGTATGATAAAAATTAATGCTTCCAAGAACTAACTCAAGTTCCGTGTACATCGTGTAAAAGCGTATAATTCAAAGATGAGCAAAGTACAGCATAATGCATTATGAAGGAAAATTTAAAAAAGTATAATTTTGCTTCCATTATTTTCTGTAAACAAGGCTTTAAAAATTCAAATTTTACTTCCATTGTTTGTAAAATTGTGTTTCTGTTTCTTTTTAATTCGTTTGACTGTGACAATACATACCCATCATCTTAGCATGTTATTATTTATGTATGTAATATGTTTATGTACTTTCCTACAACGATGCAGTTAAACAATAAGATGTAAGACTAGGAATATGTAAGAAAATTTTAGTACATTACTACTGATGTCTCAAATGTTTTAGGCACGCTTCGTATTTAGTTTTTTTGTTATGTTTTGCTTTGTATTTACTTCCCCCTTAATGAAACATTACATAAATATATTGTTATAATGTGAATTAAAACATGCAATTTTCAGAATATTTGGATATACAGTGGTGCCCTGACTTACGAGTTTAATTCTCTCCGTGACAGAGCTCATAACTCGAATTACTCGTATGTCTAATCAGTTTTCGCCATTGAAATGAATTGAAATGACATTCATCCGTTTCACCCCCACCCAACAAACGCCAATTTTTTACATGTTTTTAAAAAAGAAAAATGTATTTATAAATGATATATATTGTATAAAAATTCAATACAATAAACTGATTTTATTAAGTATAATGTACAATATTAACTGTGGAGATCAGAAGACTTCAAGATACTGATGTAGGTGGAAGAGAAAGGCTGAACTGAATAATTAAATCTTACTCGCCGAATTTTGCCCTTTTGGCCACGCTTTCCTTACTTTCATATGCATGGGGTTTTCGACAAATTATTGTCCAATGAGGTCAGTTTCATCCCATCTATCATAATGTTTTTCAAATGAGAGATTGATCGTTCGGTTCTGGAAGGTGAGTCAATTGTGAACATAGCAAGCTGCCCCGTGTGATAATTGTTCAGAGTTAATCTCTCTGTTTAAGACTGGAAAGTAGTCTTAGAATAATATGTATATAAGTGTATAATAATTGTACATATATGTTGTAAATGTAATATGTTTCTCGTGTGTTCATTTAACTAGAACGTTACATGGCATTCGTTAATTCGCGTGGGGTATCTGAAGCTGGCTCATAACTTGAATTTTAGTTCGCAGCTCAAGGCAAAAAATCGGCCGAAAGACTGCTCGTATCTGAAAAAAACTCGTAAGTTAGGACACTCGTAAGTCTAGGTGGTACCACGATATTAACCTACTTAGCTTTTTTCCAGTTATGTTTATTAGAAAAATTAAACGTTGATACAAACAGATGTATGTCATTCTAACCTCTATTATCTATTATGCTTTCCATTAGTTGGAAACGTGTGTAATAGAGGAACCGTGTGGTGGAAATATTTGGTGAAGCAACTTCAATATAACTTTAGTAAATTCATGCGAATTTTAAATGCTAGAAGGTAACTCCCTTTAACTCTCAACAATTAATGAATTAGTATTAGATCTTTACATTATATTTAAAATTGGTGTTTTCTATAGGTTGCAATATAACCTTAATTGATGCGTAAATATGTTGGGGCAAGCAAGGAAACATAGAGAATTGGCCTTTATTATATATTTATTCGCCAATACTAAAAAAATGTTTTTAAGTGAAATTGATAATAGACTAAGATTCCCCTTCATATTATCACTTAATACATGAGGAATCAGGAGCAGAGACAAACTATTCGGTCAAAGCAATTATTTCTAGGATCTTTCAGGAGACACTTACTACTGTTCAAGAATACAGTAATGAAAGATTCCTTTGAAAGGTGCCCACATTAGGCCATGTTCAGCACCATCAGATCCCATGACTTCCGCTAGACTTCACGACAAATCAATCGGCTCTCTATATCGCCCGAGCTCTATGGAACAAGAAGCGTAATCTGTCAATCTTCTCTCTTTTTGTTTTGAGAAGCTGTTGTCCGTTTACCGGGGCTATTTTGGCCCGCCCCTTTTTGTATCTCATTGGACAGTGGGCTGCCTTTCTCTTATCAGTTCCTGCCCCAATTGGTCCCTTATTTCACTGATCATGTTCACTGTCTGCCAAATACATCCCCACCATAATTTTCGTTTGACATACTACTTTGACCATTATCTGAAAGTTTTATTGTGGGCCCTGAAATAACGTCATCATATATCTTGCAACATTTATAGTCTTTTGATCGCTATCAATGTTCACCTAGACAGCTTTTCTTTTACGCCACCTTAGTATTCGTCAAGTCTTTATTTACTTTTTGCCTCTAGAGTTGTTATAAGAGTTTTATTATTGACTGTCTCTCGATCACACACCGTGGTGAATTATAACATCCAGCACTTCTACAACTTCTTTTGTTAGTTTTTTATATTGGAATATTTGCTTATGAGGAAATTTCTCTTTTCATATCTCTAGGTGAACTAATCGGTATAAACATGAGAAGTACTTCACTAATTTACGCTATTCAGTTAATGCATTATCATACATTTCTTAGCCTCTATGCATTTTTATTGTTAATTCTTGTTATCGTCGAAACATTATATTAAGAATGGTTAGACAAATGAGTTTTCTAAGAGCATTTTTCCTTAAGCTTATAATGAGTATATAGTAGAGGTTCATTATATTCTAAAAACGTAATGTTTTAAACATTTTCTATACATTAGAATTTAATCTCTCCGTGTGAGCTTTCAATAGTGTACAAAATAATGATTAGACACGTTCCGTTATTAATGGTTACTAAAGAGTTTTAACTTAAGGTGACTACCTACGTTGAAAATGTAATTCTTTTTTACTATTTTGGTAATTTTTTTGGCAAGAATCGTGTAAATCAATCTTTTCTCTTTTCAAAACTATTTTTATTGTCATTCTACATCAATTAGAAGCAGAGTTATAGCTATTTAAAAAAACATCTGCTACAAAATTGAAGTGACAAGCAACTTTACATGCGTTTTTCTCAGAATCATGTTTTTTAGCATAATTCTCTGCTGTTATCATGATATCTCACATAATAATGTATATAATTTGATAAAAATTTTCAAGAAATGTTTTAGATGCTATTGTTAATAAAATGATGCACAATAATTGGTGTATCATAAATAGTTCTTTATTTTGGACTGTTTTTATAAGGAAAGGAATGACGAATCGGGGAAAATTTTAATATTGTAACATAAAATTGCGTATATTATTTTTGCATTTTAAAATTTCTCTTAGATTGTAGCTCATTTTGAAGATAACTGTCATATGTATCATGTGTGAGAAGGAAATTAAAATAATATCATTAGGATTTTGTGCAGAGTGATAGGTGTTTTAGCTAAATTTCATTAAAAATTACTTCAAATTGACCAATTTATTAAAAAGATTGCTATTTACAGGTAAGCTTTTGTTCTTTTTAAAAAAAAATTTAAGTGCTATTTTACCATAAAACACCCCAAAAATCCTTTATTTATTTTTTAATTGACTCCGAACGTAGGGAGTCATCTTAAATTTTTCTTGTGGCAATTCAAGTAATTGAATTATCTCTTATCACTCTCGGGGGGGGGGGAATCCCCCCAAAAAACTAGTTGTTGAATACATGAGAGTGAATAGTGACTAGCGTATAATGACTGCTGTGTATAACAGTAGTCATTTCTCACAACGGAAATATTTGTAAAGTTCTGAATGTTATGTCAACATTCTTAAGAATTCCAAAGCAAGATTTATTCAAACCACATACTTTGATAAAAATACATAATTTTGCACTTTCTGTGTAGCGTCTTAAATGCATAACAATTTTTTTTGAGTTGCTACAAACTATAATTATTATTTTTGATGTCGTTTCTGCTATATTTACGTTCACAAATTGTGAGTTATTTAGAATAACACTGGGCAAATGGAAAATAAGTATTCCGTTGCACCTTACTAGATTCGAATTAGTAAAGAAACTGGATACAGTTGTGCAGGAATACTGAACATAATGCCTTAACATTTGGTCTGAAATATTTCGGTTTGAATATTTGCATATAAAGTTATTCATATCGTATCCTCAAGGGGACACCCGATAAGTTTATTTCAGGATTTTCTGTATACATAGCTCAAATTTAGCATAGAAGGTATGAAATTTTGAAGGGAAAACTGCAATTACATACTTTTATCTGTGCTCAAGATCTTATATCATGATGGGGCTGTGTGCATATTTAACAACAGTAATATATTTTTGTTCAGGAAATAATTAATAATTCCATTCACCATATGATATTAACTAACATACACTGTATATATATATATGTATACATACATACATACATACATACATACATACATATATATATATATATATATATATATATATATATATATATATATATATATATATATATATATATATATATATATATACACTGGTGCAAGAAATTAAGGAAGTTGCAGACCTGGTTGATTATCTCTAGAACTACTGTCCCGATTTTAATGAAATTTGATATGTACATACATTGATACAATAATAAAACAAATAACCATTCAATACTTGTAATACACACGCATGATCATGCATAAAACTCGTTGGAGTCGGAAGGTATGAAGCAGCGGTTGCAGAATAAACAAAAAAAATGGGTTAATAGATGGGTTAATAGGGTGTATGGTGCCCTCTTAGAGATATACAAGTCTCGCAGCGTGATTTCATACTTGATATAAGGCAGTTTATCATTTCCTGTGGCAATTGGTCCCAATCCATCAGCAACGCGGTTTTCATTCCCTGGATGGTTCTCGGAGGGCGGTTGCGAGTTGCAATTGCCCTCCCCAGAGCGTCCCAGACATGCTCTATATGGTTAAGGTTTGAAGATCTGGCTGTCCAATCTATCCGGCGAATATCCTCACTCTATAGAAATTCGTAGACCAGAAGAGCTCTATGTGGCCTCGCGTTATCGTCCATCAAAATGAACTCAGGGCCAACTGCACCCCTGAAAAGGTGAACATAGGGCTCCAAGACCACATCCCTATACCTCACACCAGTCACATTGACTCTTTCAAAGACATGGAGAGGTGTGCGGCCATCCAGCATGATGCCCGCCCAGTACATTAAACCTCCTCCGCCATAATGGTCGATATTTCGGACATTGGACAGTAGGTAGCGGGTCCCTGGTTCTCTCCATATAAACGTACGGCGAGAATCGGTGTTTAGGCTGAACCGGGACTCATCAGTGAAGAGAACGGTCGCCCATTGATCCATACTCCAATCTCTATGCTCTCTGTACCATGATAAACGGATTCTCCTGTTCGTAGAAGTGAGCGGGACGCAAACAGTAGGTCTTCTTGCAAACAACCCTCTCTCATAAAGTCTTTCGGAAACAGTCACCCTTGATACACGGGTTCTTGTGGCTGCATACAAATCACGAGAGAGCTGAGAAGCTGTAGCACTGCTGTTACGCCTCGCTATAACCGACAAATTGCGATCTTCTCTGGGCGTCGTGGCTCTTGGACGACCTTGCCCAGGTTTTCTCTCGATGGATCCGGTATCCTGGAACTGTTTCCATAAGTTACACACGACGCTGGGCGTAAATTGATCTCTCTACAAATTTGGACTTGAGATTGGCCTGCTTCTAGCCTCCCCACAATTCGCAACCTTATTCCATCATCTAAACGTTGGTGGTTACTCACTGTTACGATTTGAAATTAACCGATTGCTGCAAAATAACACCAAGAAATTCGCCGAGGTGTGCTAGCGAACGAAATGCGTCTTAGCTTATGCGCGCTTATAAAGTCTTTTTCTCTACTGGCACCGTCTACACTCACGTGTAGGCTTACGTATTCGTCGTACAAGATTTGCTATTTTGTCTAGAAGAAGTGGTTTTACATTCAGTTCAGATCTTTTCATGAAATTCGATAAAATATGCAATTTCTCTTAATTTATTTCACTAGTGTATATATAACTCGAAAATCTATGGTTCGGTGGAATATATAAATTTATCATACCCTACCAAATGCTTCAATAAATGATCTCTGGATACTCCTAAACGTTAAAGTTTAATTAAATTGTTCATCATCTCCGCTATATATTCATCTTGCTGATTAATTTTAATGGGGAATTGGATGTTTTCACAAAAGTGACTTTCGAGAAACATTAATGATACTGCTATAAGTGAATTAGTAGAGCCTCACTTTCTAATTTTCTCCCGTTCTGGGGTCTCGATAAGCATGCCGAGATCAATTATTATTAGAAATGAAATTTATCTGCAATCAAGATTTTTCAGGATATGCACTTAGTGGTATTTCTTTTTAGAATTTGTTGGAAATAGAAATATTCAACGTGTATTTGAGAGTTTTATTTCTTTCTGTATACTGCGGCAGTAGAGGATATCTACAGAACCACCATTGGTCTTGAATACCAGTATATTCTAATATTTATTCTTTTAAAGAAACCAGATAAATTAGTTTAATTGTTTTTACTAAGAAATTTTTTTCTGTTATAATATACGCAGATATACTTGCACACTTACGCATTTAAACAATTTGCTTCTGTCTTTACCTCTCTATATCTATTTATTTATATAAATAGAGAGTTTATAAGTTATCTTTTAAATCTTTATTATTTCATATATCAAAAATTATAGGAATAATAAATTCTTCAGAATGACCAAGGAACATTCGTACAATAAAATAATTATATCAGCCGCGGTTTCTTACTTTTAACGTATTCATATATCAAAAATTATAGGAATAATAAATTATTCAGAATGTCCAAGGAACATTTGTACAATAAAATAATTATATCAGCCGCGGTTTCTTACTTTTAACGTATTATTACGTACCTCAATAACAGTCCTTCGAAAAAAAAATTGTCCTGCGTCGCAAGTTATAATTTTGTTAGCGTGCCAATCCCTGTAGTAGTAAACAGTTTAACAGAAAAGTACCAAAATGCATTAAAAAAAAGTAAGCAAACCTACGTTAATAATGCACAGTAGTTTCGTTGGAGGAGACTACCTGAAGTATTTTTTTTCCAGATTGGAGGAACATAATACATTTTTTATCAATTTTAAACCAAAAGATTGTCTTTAAAATATTTCAGATTTATCCAATATTGGCATTCACGTAAACAGTAAACAGGAGCAGTGTAGAATAAAGCTGTATTTAGAGCTTAGAGATTACCGAAGTTGTGAAATCATGCGGGCATGGATGTTGAAATGAATGTTTAAGGAGATAGGAGATTTGCTGACAATATTATTATCTGAGGATTTT
This sequence comes from Dolomedes plantarius, assembly GCA_907164885.2. Taxonomy (NCBI): domain Eukaryota; kingdom Metazoa; phylum Arthropoda; class Arachnida; order Araneae; family Dolomedidae; genus Dolomedes; species Dolomedes plantarius. The sequence goes on along the minus strand of OU015500.1, from coordinate 54,387,611 downwards.
TCACTATAAAACATGGGATGGAATAGGTAAGACGGTTTTGGCTTCTATTTTTTAAATGAGGTATGGTTAATGAAGGAAATTATGATGGAGATCGTAGAGAATTTTATTGAATACTGATATCATTTTTTTCTCTTTAATCTCAAGATTTTATTATTTTTTTTTAATAATCTTATAACCCGGATCTCAGATTTAGCTGTATGTTGCTCCGTGCATCAATCCGATTAGTAGAAAAATCCGCTCCAGATTACAGAAAAATTGTAAATACAGACAATGGTAATCCATTTCAATTAATAATCCAACATTATTTACGTTGCCAAAATTTACCTTGGCGTAAGCAATCTGGGGAAAACTGGATCGAAACCGCGTTATTTATACATTGTATTAATAAATTTCAGTAATTTTTTAAACCATCAGGAATGACATAACTTTACGTCACATTGGGATAAAACTAAGGAAGCTACTTTTTAATTGCACATTACTTAACATTTACTTCTATAGATGGCGCCATTTAAGCGAGTCCCATGTTACTGTCATGTTGCGATGGCACGACAAAATCATATTGTAACGTCAAGGAGAAGCCTGAAAAAGCCATATTTGTATATCAATAAGGTGATGCATAACGCTGAACTTTACTGTAAACGAGGGTAAATACAATGTCGGTATATCAATTGCAATCTAAACGGGTTTTTAGACATCGTGTCATGATTGGTATTATAGGGTTTAAATCTTAAGTGATATGAATGAGAATGTTCCATATGGTGAATTAGAGGCAATTCATAGTACTGTTAGCAGAAACGAATCACTGAATTGAATTTAGACAGGTTTTGTGTGGTGCAATTAATTGTGGCTTAATTTTAGTATATTAATTTTGAGCTCTATTTTAACGTATTTCACTAACGTGTCCTAGAGTAAATATTTTCATAATAACTAATTTTGAGCGAGAGATTTTCCCTAATTTAATTTTCTATTTGGTCCATTATTTTTTCTAAACTGTCAACTTTCATTAAACCATTTTATGTATAATTACCAAAGGCGGAAAAAAATATCCCAAGCACCTCATTTTCTATTTTACTTTCACTTTTTTTATTTTTAAATCAGTTTTATGTCGAACCTACAAGGACTCTAAACTAATTATTCATCAGTTTTTTAATGATAAAGAAATGCTTTTTTTCTGTCTCGTTCATTGCAGATTCGAAAGCCATTGTTATGTGTGGTGCATTCTTTTTAGAGAGGTCTAAATTAAATAATTCATTAAAGAAAAAAGCTGATGCAATTCAAAAATTTGCTTCTTGCACTTTCACGAGATAAAATTATCTAAAAAAGAGAACACAGCCCGAACACAAGGAAAGGACATTCTTAACTATTTTTCGTTTGAGGTTCGTGTAAGCACAATGTAGTAAAAAAAGATAATTTTTTTGTAGACGGGAGAAAGAAATGTTATTTGCATTTTTGACAATTTTATATTTTTTTATTTCTTTCTTTTGATAATTTAAACTGTTTATGTTATCTTTCATTTATATAGATATATTGCATCATAACATGAGATTTACATGTTTTAAACCTTAAATAGGTGGAATTCTTAGGAATTAAGTATCGCATTTCCCATTTTTTTTCTTTTATCACAATTGCAATAGAAAGTTATCACTGACAGACATTATATAATTATAACAGACCTACATGTCTAGTCAATATTTTAAACTTTTGCTGATCAAAGTAAAGATGGAGGTCTACCAGAACTGGGATTTGAACCCATATCATGAACTTCACTATACTCATCATTAAGTTATTCAGTAATTTCACTTCGAGCTTCACCGCTCACATTTACCCACCTTCATTAGGAGACATCATGCAATTTATTGATTTTTACAACAACAACATAGGTTATTCGGGCTCATAAAATCATATAATATTTTCTAGGTGATAAGGTTTTTTTTCTAATTTCCCTGGGAGATGACGACATTACACCCCAGTCCGGTGTACATATGAATACAAGGGAAATAGAAACACAAATCACACAATCACAGAAGAATTTTTATTAAAAAACGATGACACTGACGATGGAAGATGTGTTGCAGCTCCCCTTTCTAGAAGGGGCTCCTTTTGCAGGCGGAAGAGTGAAGAGTTCCCCAGAATACAACCAAGTCTTATGCGGGAATCGAACCCGCGACCCCGGAGTGGCAGGGTGATGCCTTAACCACTTTGCCACTGGGTGACGTTTAATCTTTCTTCTTGAATGTATCTGTTTTATAATCTCTAATGGTCCGCATATCACTAAAAAACCACCTACTAGAGGAATTATGGCTTAATGTGTTTCAAATAATTTTCACAAAAATTTTATAAAACAAGGCATTAATTATTTGGTAAACAAATAAAACTTTTATCAAAATCTAACGAATTTGTGTGTAGAAGAGGGGGCTGTAAAAGGAATAGTAGAAACAGACACCCCCCTCCCACACACAACTCTGCTCCTAACTTGTTTATAATTTATGGCGAGGGGTTTTCCGGCGTAGATGGGGGGGAGGGTCCATTGTAGGTCATGCCACATCATGTCCTTAATTCTAGGTGGTTTGCATCCGGGTTTGCCATGCTTAGGTCATAAGAGTACTTAGTTACAAAAACTATGAAAATATATCATTTCTCTTGCCAATATCAATACAAAATACTTAACATAATTTAGCTACAAACATCGCAAAAACCTTTTAACACACATGGCCTCAAAAAAAAAATAACAAACACTTCTTAGTAATAAAACAAGGTATTTAAGACAATCTGCTGAGAGGGGTCATTACTTCATAGAAATAAAAAACAAAATCGGATGTTTTGAATACAGCTAACTTTTTTAAAAATCTTCATATTGCTCTAGAAATATTACAAGACAGAGAGAGGATATATTTGGAGCACTCGTCTCTTGATATTCCTCGAAAAACCCCTTCCCCCCAAAAAAAAACTACTTGCTAATACTATCATGCATCTAGATTTACTGAGCCCCTGAAAGACGACCATGAGATCGTGAGACTGAAGGGCTTTGAGACAATCAAAGAACTGAGGAAAGAGAACTGTTGTTTATATGAACTGATGCTTTGATAAATAATTTAACCAGCGTAGTACTGGTGCTCTCTCTATCCCCCCCCCCCAAAAAAAAAAAAATGGTGAAAAAATTTTGAACAAAATTCACTCTTGTTCAATTGTATCAAATTTCACCAGTGAATTAATTACAATTAAGGAAGCAATTTTTATTTATTTGTCCAATCCTTACATTTGCTCAAATAGGGGGCGCGTTATCTTTTCCGACTCAAGATCAGCCTTTTAAGCTATAAGAAATGGGTAAACCTCCTTAATCCTGATCTCTTTCTGAACTTCATTGTATGGAAAAGCCCTGTACCCTTCAATGGATCCTCGCATATATCAATATTCGAGGAAATGAGTGTGCTGATCGGCTGGTGAAGGTAGCGCGGACCTTGGCCCAGGCGTCTTCCTCCAACACACTAGCAAATCTTAACGTAATGGCCAGGTGCAGATTATCCAACTAGCCCCTAAAGAAGCCACTAATTTAGAACTTTAACTGTACCAGAACAATTGTGTCTACAATAGCTAGACTAAGAACCAATCACTCTACGGGTATGAAATTCCACCCTGGTGGCACAAGATAATTTATAAACAGTAGAATATGTCCAGAAACTTATCTTTCTTCAGAACATATATTTCACTATCCGGCCACCCCTTTTCACAACTTGTTTTGTCACCGCAAGAATTCCTCTACTGCCCACAGACTGATATGGGGACAGATCCTGTCCAAGCTTTTGGTACTATCTAAGACTTTTTCTCCTTCATTATACGTAGACAAGAGAACAACAACAACAATATTACAAGGATCACTTTACACTACAATTACATTGTACTCAACAAAGTATGAATCGCCATACAGCTAAAGAAACGGAAATTAAAATTTCTTATAATTCTATCAATATTATTTCTTGGGTCAATCATCCCTGAACAACCTTCACTCCAATACAAAATTAAAGACTTTCTGTTATATTTTGTGGTCAGCGGTCTGACTCTACACCATCCCTCAAATATGGAAGTATCTCAAATTGCGAGTTCATTCTTTTCAGTGTTTATTTTATTAGTAATTGCATCACCAAAACCACTGTAATGTGTTTCTAAAATTTTAAATGGCGAATATTTCGTAAAACTAGTTTCTGTCAGCCTGATGCACTTTATTAAAAAAACTTTCTTCGTATAATGCGAATATCGCCAACAACATGTCGAAGAACTGTATGTTACGGATAACGCCCTCTAATGCAGATATAACTGGCTGTATTTGCTTGTGACAACAAGTATTGTTAAACGTTCTTGAAATATTACTCCAATTTTTTTTTTACATCATAATCGTAACACTTCATTAGGCCAAAGAGATCCCACAGAATCTGTTCAATATTGTTTTTTTTCTTGGGAGGACAAGGTACCAAATATTAAACCTCATGATATCTGACTTCCCTATATGTCCGCCATTATTTACACCCGTTTCTCTGTTTACATTGGGAATGGGTGTCTAATCAATATCTGCCCTCTCCAACGATATCAGGTTTTCACTTACCACTATTCACCATGAAAATTTATAATGCACCACTCTATAACGCATATCTGCTTCCGATACTTGAAATGATCAATTGAACTAGGATATTTCCTCTGAATATCATTCGCAGAAATTAGGAAAAAAATATAAATGAGAAATTAATAGCCTTAAAAACTTGAACAAAGAGTTATGGCGGCTTTAATTTAGAAAGGCACTAGATGACGAATAAAGTATAAACATAACTGATCACAACGATCAAGTTAAAATTGATATAAACATTATTTCATAGTACATAAGTGCAAATGTATCAACTAATCGATACATGAGTGTCCAGATTAAGAAAATTCAGTACCAATGATGAATTTTATATAACCGGGAATTTTAAACCAGCCTAATTAAATAAATTGACCACATTTTTTATTTTTGTAAGTTAAAATTACCCAACGTCAAATGCAATTTAGACCACCTTGCTGTGAAATGTAACTGATGCGAATTTTCGCTCTCCAGTTAAAGTGAAGTAAAACAAAACTCACCGAATGGTGCCATTTGCGTATTTTCAACATTTTAGAACATTAAATGCTAAGCTATAACGACATAACTTTACAGAAAAAATGAAAGAATATATGTAAAAAAATCAGGTTTTCTTTTGGGGTTGTACGTAACGACATGTGTTGGAATAGCATAAAATATTGCTATATTAGCATTTAAAATTGATGTTTACGACACACATTACCACAATTGTGACATCTGATTTATATTTTTATGTGTTGTATGACATTACGTAAGGAATAAATATTATGTATGTATTTTTTTACCTCTAATAGTTATATTATTTTATTTAATTTTTCGTTTAAAACAATTAACTAGAACATTTCTCTCAATCTTTAAAGCGTGGTATAATATTCATGGAACCGCAATCATATTAGTACTTAGTTTAAACTTAGACGCAAAAACTCCATTAAAATAAAATATTCTTAGATCATATATATATATATATATATATATATACAGTGGCTCCCAAAAATATTCGTACACTTACGATTTTCAATGAAATAGGGGTCTATCCATTAATTAAAATGAATATTTCATAATGGGTATTTAATAATAAGGTCTATAATCTATTTTTAACAAAACTACATGAAATATTTTGAGAACATAGTAAAACTTTATTTTTAAGAAACAAGTAATCAAAAAGTAAAAAAAAAAAACTTTATGTCACAAAAGTCATCGTACACTGAAATATTTTCGGATAAATTCATAATTAAAATTATCGTCTGGTGCTTTTTTTTTTTTAATTGTGGTATCATTTAAAATATTGTTTAGCTTTAATTTTTGTTTGCCTACTCCGTAATATTCTATTTATTATTTAAAAATGGCTCGTAGTCGTAAAGAAACAACAAACCGCAATCTAAAATTGAATATTTTTCATCATAGTAGTGGAATATTACTAAATTACTTAATTGAACCCATTCTACTGTGCAGTATGTGATAAAAAGATTTAAAGAAGAAAATTGGATCGAAAACAAGGTAAGAAAAGGTCGTCCGGCAAAGTTAACAAAACGTGATCGGAGATTTTGAATTAGAAAATTTGTCAAAAATCCACGTTTGTGTGTGTAACGGTTTAAGCAGAATTTAATGAAACATTTTCTACTTCAATTTTATCTGAAACTGTTCGACGAGTCTGAATTACAGGGGCGTTTTGCCCGTAGAAAATTTTTGTGAGTGAGAAAAACAGAAACTTAGGCTTTCCTTCGCACTATCAATGATAAATAAGCCCCAAACGTATTGGAATAAAGTATTATTTGCTGATTAAAGCAAGTTTAGCATTTTTAGTTCCGATGGGCGTATAATTGTATGGAGAAGAAAAAATGAGGAACATAATCCCAAGAACTTAGTAGGAAAAGTTACGCATGGCGTAGGAGGTGTCCTTGTGTGGGGGTGCATGTCAGCATCAGGACTACGTAATTTGGTATTTATTGATGGCATAATGAATCATGCTGTTTATATAAAAATTTTAAGAGACAATTTAAAATTATCAGCCCAATATTTGGCTATTAGAAACTACTTTATTTTTTTATCAAGATACGATCCTAAGCACACGGCTCTCAATTTCACCTCTGGTGTCTCTATAATTGTCCACAAGTTTTCAAAACACCTCCTCAATCGTCAGATTTAAACCCAATAGAACATATTTGGAGAGAACTGGAGGTTCGAGTACGAAAACACGACATGCACGCGAAAACCGAACTAAAAATAATTATGATGGAAGAATAGATGACCATTGATGCAGAAATTACAAAAGAACTAGTACAATCCATACCCAGACGTTTAAAAGCTGTTGTGATGCTAAAGGATACCCTACTAAATATTAATTTAACGAAAAATTAGAATATTTACTAATATGTAGAGATTTTTTACAAGTGTACGATGTTTTTTTTGCGATAAAGTTTTTGTTACTTTTTGAGTATTGGTTTTTTTAAAATAAAGTTTTACTATGTTTTTAAAATAATTCATGTAGTTTTTTTAAGAATAGATTATATATCTTATTATTAAATACCCATTCTGAAATATTCATTTTAATTAATGGAGATGCCCCTATTTCATTGAAAATCGTAAGTGTACGAACACTTTTGGGGGGAGCCACTGTATATCTATCTATCTATCTATCTATCTATCTATCTATATATATATATATATATATATATACACTACCTGAAGTACCTGGCACTGCCCTGGATTTTAAGAATGTTTGTTAACCAAAATAAATTTAAAAACTAAACACAGTATAAACAACATAGAAAAAAAAATGTGAAATGTTATACGCATCTCAGAATTTAAGTAGTTCAGATATTCATCATTGTAGTACTAAAATCTAAAAACTAAAACTGTCAAATTGTCGAATGTTTGTTAGACAAAATTAATTTAAAACTAAGCACAGTATAGGAAAAAATCATGTGAAGTGTTATACACTTGAATAAGAAGAAAACCCAATATAAAAAAATATAAATTTATAATAAACACCTCAGAATTCAGCTAGATATATCCGTTCATCATTGGGGGAAAAAAAGCTGAAATCACATGTTTATTAGAATTTTCCTATAGAACCATGAAATTACTCCACTGCCTCTTAAAAAATGAAGTGGTTGGTTGAGAGCTTTAAACCATTTAATTCCTCTCCACGTTAAACTCCTATAAACATCCTTTAATTATTGAATTCATTTTCTTTGCATAATAAACTCCTCAGAATTTAGGTAGATTAAGCCTTTCATCACTGTACCACTAAAAGATGAAAAGTAAAAATGTCAAATTGTCATTTTGCCTAGAGAACTGTACATGATGGAAGGAACTGAAAAAAAAAAGTGTGTTTACGAAAATCCATTAAAAAACTAAACACACTATAAATAACTGAAAAAAAGCATATGAAATGTTATACACATCAATAATATGAAAACACAATTTGCAAGTCCTCACCACATTAAACCCCTATAAACATCCTGTACATATTAAATTCCTTTTCTATCCATAATAAACTCCTCAGAATTTTGGTAGATTCGGCCTTTCATCATTGTACCACTAAAAGCTGAAAAGTGAAAATGTGAGATTGTATTTTTACCTTGAGAACTGTACCTGATGGAAGGAACTGAAAAAAAAATGTTTACCAATATCCATTAAAAAACTAAACACAGTATAAATAACATATAATTAAAGGCATACGAAATGCTATACACATCAATAATATGAAAAAACCATTTAAAATATATAAATTTATAATAAACTCCTCACAATTCAGATAGATTCAGCCTTTTATCATAAAAAAGATGAAATGAAAAATAAAAAATAATAAAATAATAAATAAATAAAAGCTAAAATAAAAAAGCCGAAATCACAGGTTTAGCAGAATTTTACACTGCCCGGATTCGAACCGGGGACGAAAGCTTAAAGAGCTTGTGTGCTGCCAACTGCGTTATGATGTGACGGCTAGGCATGGGCGATGGTGAAGCCGACATCGCCACACCGGTTTCATAATTTTCAAATCAGCAATACTTCGTAACATCGCGATTTCCCGGTGCCATACAACCTATCTGTGTACGCATATGCGCGATTTCCCGATGTCACACAAACGGTTCCGATGTTTCTGTGTGCGCATGCGCGATGTTACGATGTCGCATCGCTTGGTCGATGATTTCCCGGTGTCCGATGTTTGTACGCATGCACGGTTTTACGATATCACATCGCTTAGCTAAAGGGACGATTTTCCGGTTACACACCGTCAATACTTAGACTGACGACTTAAAGTACTTGCTTGAAAATATTTGGCAATTCAAGTTTCACGTGTACCATCAGAGAGAGTATTCAACACAGGCGGGAGTGCTATTACAAGAGAAAGAGCTGCATTGCTTCCAAAAAATGCAGAAATGCAGATATTCTTGGTTGAAAATAAAATATATTTGAATGTTTAATTAGTTTAGTCTGTTGCAGGACAACAACCTGGTCTCATTTTCATGTATGAATCTATGTTACTTTTTTTAGGGAGGCACGCTGCCACCTGCTGGCTACGTTCGTGGTAAACATCTCGATACATTGTCACATTATGATATTAGACTGACGACTGTATCGGGATGTCAAAAATGTAAACATCGCCCAGGCCTAGTGACGGTGACATCAAGGGTAAAGTGAAAGATATTCGCTCTGAGAATATTGGAAAGTTTTTTTATAATTATTCTTGAATTAAATATACATGTGGGAGGAGTTTTAAGTTAGAAACAGGTTACCATGGTAGAAGATAAGTCGTTAGCTCTTCAATAAACACAAATATATAGGCGAGGTCAATTACAGAAGCGATTAGAAAACATCACGTGATACTTAGCATGGTTGATTCGAATTTTCCATCGCCTGTCGAGTGTCAATATACCGTTTGATCACGTCTATTTTAGAGTAAAAGATGATTTGAAAGATTGTTATTTTCATTTATTATTCTTGTTTAATATATGACTTGAAACTTTGAGTATATTTCTTTTTATCTTTTCGCTCGCTGGTTGCTAGTTAACCCTAACGTGGCTGCCATATCCAGAGGGGTGAATCCACAAATTGTAACAGCTTTCATTTACTGGATGTACCCCCTTATAAATTGTTGTTTTATTATTAATTTAAAATTAACGGTAATTAATTTGGATTCCGGAAGTTCATACTGACGGACGTTGTGTTCAACGACGCCTGTATGTAAAATTTCACGATCGTCGCTTCTAAACTATGGATTTCTATACAAAATCAGACAGATAGACAGACAAATTTTCATTTTTATATATTAGATAAGTGCACGTGTTAGATTTTATATATCTAAACAAATAAAAAACAATTTTCTATATGTTCTTTTATGAAGGCAATAAAATTACACTATACTATATTATCTCAGGAAATAAAAATAAAAATAGTCTCTTTTACGATAAGTAATAGAAAAGTATATACTTTTCAACTTTGTAACCAAGTTTAAGTACAAAAAGAAACCATATTGCATCCTTTTACAGAAATGCCTAAGTGATACTTCTAACTGCATCCTTTTAGTGGTAAACAATAAAAAGACACATTTATATATCTTTCCTACCAAGAACACTAAAATGAGTTATATATATACTTCCTATGTAGCAAAATAAAATGGCATCTTATTACTTTAATAATAAGGGACTCCGGTAAAGCGGAAGCGTAAACATTCCCGAGTTAATGTGCTGTCAACTTGCTTGCGTCTGAACCGTTTATCAGACTTAAGATGCATTTGTTTGAAATACCCGCTATTTAGAAGTCCTTAAAGAATTTAATGCCCATGCTGCCATATATTAAGCATTAAATCTGCAACTAACTACATTTTGACTCAATATTTGATTGTTTTATTGCTTAGTTGATTAATCATGTACCGAAAATGTTTCCTTTTTTTTTTTGGTCTAGAAAATATAATTTGACTCCGTGCAATGGTTAATGTTAAGTCGATACTTTTTAGAATTATGTCTATTCCATAGGCGTTTACGTGCCATCCCCATTCAGCACTGACACTTAACCCTTCGTTGGTCGCACCAATTTGAGTGACGCCAGTGGTCGCGCTTGAGCGTTTCTCTCACACTACCAATTTCCGCTGTTTTAAGTTGTTTAACCAACAATAGCACGTTAAAAATGTTTCTTTTCAAAGAATTACATTAATATTTAGCAATCACGAACAAGGAAATTACAATTAAAATAATTATTTTACAGCTATTATTCAGGAAAATTAATAGCGAAAGTGAAATAAAAAAATCATACCTACTTTATGAATTAAATTTATAAAAAGCATATTATTTATACTTTATTACAACGTCAACTGGAAGTCTTATAAATTTGACGACATGGACCTGGTAAATAAAATATTATACTAGAAGTATTTATTAACACAGCATTCGGGGCATAAATAAGTTGAATGTTCGGTACAATAAGGTCGCGCACAGGCGACAGAACCCTTTTTTTACTTCGAGGAAAGAATGCACAAAATTCGGCGATTTCACCATTTCATTTGATTCGTGAGGAACCTTTAAGTCCTGTTATTTGGCTAATTGCACCTCGCAATGCGGGTGACAAGTTTGGAACTGAATAACGGGTCACCAGTAGCGGATTCATGAGTTCCAATGCTAATTCCTTCACGAAGGCTCGTCTAGCCATCGTATTGTTTGTATTTGCAGTATATATAATTTGGCTGTTGATACCACCAATGTTCATGATCGAAACAAATAATGTCAATGGTCATATGCGACTTATTATCGAAACAGAGTACTCACCTTTGAGCTCGTCGACTACGTCGACACCAACCCTTAGTGAGATTATAAAAAAGTAATAATTTCTGGTTTAGAGAGGACGCCAGACTCGTCATCTATTTTTTATCACTGTGAAAAGAGGAATAAAGAAGAACATTCTTCCCTTTCTTTGGAATATAAAACACAAAAGTGCTAGTTGACGAAAACGCAAACACACTGTTTATCAAAAGTAAAGTTCTCAAAAGTAATATTTTCTCAAAAGTAAAGAATAACACTTATCGAAATGCGATGCTTACAAACAAAATTTGCAAATAAAATTAGGCGATAAACGTATCCACATCATAGCGTTATCTATAAAAATAACACAAACGCTGGTGGTCTCTTGGTGAGAAACGCTCTCACGTAATGCAAATGCCAGTGGTCGCGCGATGAGAGAAATGCTCACACAAAAGACATCTAAGCAAATACCAGACTGTTTCAAGGTCAAACACGCCCTTATTCTTATCGGAACTGATAACAAATAGTTAAGGAGATTTTAAAAGTCAGATAGACAGGGGGTGGTGTCCCCAGGGTCACTTTCAACTAAGGGGTGCAATTTATATGACAAGCATGAGAGAAATGCTCATAGCGCGACCAATGACGGGTTAACAGTGTCGTGTACACGTTTCATACTCTGGTCAAAGATGTGAGCCCGTTCTACTGGTGATAAATACTCGAATAACGAATCGATTCAAACAGAAAATTTGGAACTGTGATAGATTAACATATAATGTATAAAAAATTCTACTTATGCTAGAATGGGAAACATAAATTAAAATACAAAATGTTACAAAAGATATAAATACAATATAAAAACAAGTTTGGAATTAAATAAGGTATTTTTACTTTAATCACTTGCTATTTACCGGAAGCCTACTGCAAGCTGCAATTCTAATTTAATTCAAATTCAAAGTCTACTACGTGGCTTATTTAAATTTTAAAATGTAACGCATCCATGGATTTTAGTTTCAAACATAAAAGGCTGAAAATTAGCTTGTTGCCACATAAGACAGTTCCTAGACAAAAATTGTCCTGCAAGTTGGCGGAACCACTGAAATTTATTCACGGACCTCCAAGGGGTCCATGGACCACGGGTTAAGAAACCGTGTCTTATAGGGGCTAAAATTAGTCTACCAACAGTGTTGCCCAGCGGGCGTGTAGAAGTCCTTTGGACACACTAAGGACTTCCTTAAATTACCTTCCACGATGGGAAAAAAATATATGTATCTCCCTTTATTTTCTCTCTCTCTCACACACACACACACACACATTATATATATATATATATATATATATATATATATATATATATATATATATATATATATATATATATATATATATATATATATATATATATATACTGCTGGCCACTGTAAATGCAACACCCTGAAGGAAACATGCAAATAACATGAAATTTACAACATGCATTAGCGGAGGTGAGATATGCAAATTATTAGAATTTCAGCGCAGACGCACATCACGCGCGCCTGTGGCGCCACTTCAAAGCGCTATTTAAGGCTTGGAGATTTCGACGATTTCAAGTTCGGCAATTGTGTTTTTCTTGTGGGTTTTTTCAAAAAAACGATCAATTATGCCTCTTCGAAAACAGCTTTCATCTTTTGATCAAGTATCCGAGTTAGACAGAGGAAGGATAGTGGCCTACCGAGATTGTGGATTATCTTTCAGGGAAATTGGTAGTCGTGTTGGACGAAACCAAACAACTGTAATGCGGATATGTGATCGTTGGATGCAGGAGGGTACGACGGACCGGCGTGTTCGATCGCATCCACCTCAGCGCACCACTTCAACGTGATGACACGCAAATTATGCGCATGGCAGTGACGGATCGCTCAGTCACATCACGAACCATAGCACAGCACATGCAGTCTCTAACGCATCATCCAGTGTCTGCGCGTACCATTCGACGCCGTTTACAGCAGAGTGGTCTGTCCGCAAGACGTCCATTGCTTTGTCTACCCTTGACGCAGAAACACAGACGTCTCCGCCGCCAATGGTGAGATGACAGAAGGATGTAGACGGCAGAATGGAATGAAATTGTCTTTACTGACGAGTCACGCTTCTGTCTGCAACACCACGATGGTCGCATTCGAGTCTGGAGACACCGTGAAGAGAGGATGCTGAACAGCTGCGTTATGCACCGCCACACTGGTCCTGCACCGGGTATTATGGTATGGGGCGGTATTGGATATCACTCTCGCACACCTCTAGTACGCATTGCCGGTACTTTAAACAGTCAGCGCTATATCTCCGAGGTGTTGGAGCCAGTTGTCCTTCCTTACCTTCAGGGCTTGCCCACGGACATATTTCAACAGGATAATGCGCGACCACACGTGGCACGCATTGTCCAACGGTTCTTCGTCAATCACCAGATTGAATTGCTTCCTTGGCGGCCTCGCTCTCCGGATCTTTCGCCGATAGAAAACATGTGGTCCATGGTTGCTCTACGATTGACCCAGATTCCATCCCCAGCTGCCACAGGAGATCAACTTTGGCAACGTGTGGAAGCTGCTTGGTCTGCTGTACCCCAAGAGCTCATCCAAAGTCTCTTTGAATCAATGCCGAGACGTGTGGCAGCGGTGATCACCAACAATGGCGGCTACTCTGGCTACTGATTTTGGCAGGAACCACACTTCACAGAACTCTATAAATTTAATCATTTGATACTTGGTCAACATGTTATCTACAAAATAAATTTTGTTGTGATATCTCTTGTCTTTCTTGGTGTTGCAATTTGGTTGGCCAGCAGTATATATATATATATATATATATATATATATATATATATATATATATATATATATATATATATATATTTCCATATATATATATATATATATATATTTCTTTTATTCATTCTTTTGAAATGATTTTAATTTTACATGTGTAACAGTGTTTGTAAATAAAAAACAATTACATTAAGATTTCTTTATTTTTCTACCCTTTACAAAACTAGGGCTTTTCTATATTACTCAACCAAAATTAAAGTAAAAAGATAATGTATATTATAAACAAATATACTTTTTAAAGGGAAAAGCCTTTGGAGTTACGTTACCCTAGGGGACTGTATTAGTGTGAAACGAACATGTACACATAGCTCCAATTCAAAGAATATTGCATTTAAGCAGTCTAAAGAGCCACGTGAGAAGAACATTACACAGATAAGGCATACATAGGTGGAAAGCACATTGCTTTTAAATCATAACTGATAGAACATTTCACTTCACCTTGACAAGGGATGAACACTTCACTTCACTTCGAATGGAGGATTCAACATTCCGCCCGCCTTGAAACATGAAGGGGATTTCAACGAACAAAACAAAGCACAATATAAAGAATATACATAAACATAAACAGAATTAAATGTTTAAAAAAATGCTGTAAAGCATTTACAGAATTTGGAAGTTTGTACACCTTGTTATAATTTCTTGTCATTTGTCTATGGTTAGTGTTTACAGTCACAACACGAACCTTGTGGTCCTTCCCCGGAATGATCTTACTTATTCGTCCTAGTGTCCATTCTAAGGGAGGAGTATTTTCTCTCTGGACTATGACCATATCTCCAACTTTGAGATTAGGCGTAGATTTCCACCACTTTGAACAAGGCTGAAGTCTATGGAAGTATTCCTTGGACCAGCGGTCCTAGAACAATTTTCGAAGTCGTCGTATAAGACGCCACCTCTCTGTAAGGCAAGTAACCTTCGTCGGCAAAGACGGCTCTGGAAATTGATGAATCGGACCTCCAAGAAATCAGCTGGAGTTAAGGCACTCAATTCGGACGGATCAGATGATAATTCAGTAAGAGGTCTGGAATTAAGAAAGGCCTCTATCTGAAAGTATAGTAGAAAACTCCTCAAAATTAAGAAGCCCAGAGTTAGATGTTTTTATTAATAGTTGATTTGCGCTTTTAACTCCCGGCTCCCACAAACCTCCAAAGTCAGAGGTATATGGAGGAATGAAGGACCATTCAATGCCCTTCATTGAACTGAAGTCTTGCACTTCTGAATGACGGCACAACTCGAACAGTTTTTGAAGGTGTCTAGAGGCACCCTTGAAGTTCGACGCATTGCCTGAAATAATCTTGGACAAGCTCTTCTCGAAATAAATCTGCGAAGTGCAGCTAGAAATGATGCCATGGAAAGGTCGGAGACGAGTTCAAGATGTATAGCCTTCGTTGCTGTACAAATAAAAAGACAAAGATATGACTTGAACTTGGTTTCTTTACGTTTATGCGCACATTTAGTGTAGAATGGACCTGCGAAGTCCAATCCAGTGCTATTGAATGGACGAACTTGAGTAATACGACCAGCAGGCAGAACTCCCATCAACTGGGGAGACGATTTCAGATTTAGATTAAAGCACTTTAAACACATTTTAAGCTCCTTGCGAACAACTGATCGCACATCGACAAACTAAAATTTTTGTCGTATTAAGGATAGTGTTCACTGGGTACCAATGTGAAGATTAGTAAGGTGGTAAAACTTTATAACCTTCCTTGTAAATTCGTGATTCTTTGGTAAGAGCATTGGGTGATTTTGGTCATAGGGAAAATGAAATATGTTTGTAAAGTCTGCCTCCTAGACGAAGAATGTCATCTGAATCACAAAACACATTTAGAAGAAGTAGTTTACTATCACGTGTCAATGGTTTTCCTTCATTGAGGAATTTTCCTTCGAGCGAAAACGCCCCCTTTGAATTAAACGAACAATGTGCATAACTGCGTTACTGAGCTCTGAGGTTGTCAAGCAACCAGACCTATTGGAGGTAAAGGGGCGACTGTTGTGTAAAAATCTAAGAATCCATGCGCACACGCAAATTAAGGGGACTCATCACCCTACCCGTATCGAAATTTCGTAAAAATTTCGATTTTCAGATTTTTGTCTTATCATATACCACATACTGTCGACTACATTCTACAAAATTTCAGACTGATACTGCATATAGAAATATAGTTACGGCTGATTTAACAAACATCTGTTATCGCGTTATCCCTTTAAATGCCACACCCTCTTTATTTACACAAGTCTCTCAGTCAATTTCTTGCTGCATTTCCCCCTTGGTTGACTCAATGTTTTTAAAAATACCCAGAGAAGATGAATCATTGCTGCATTCAGCTTCCCTGTATTTGTAACTGATAACGTTGTTTATTTGCAGTAAGCGTTTTACTCGTCGCTTGTTTTGTATAAAATTTCAGCTTTTTGTGATAAAAACTGTCTGTTTCAAGACAATATTACATTTTATTTTGTATCTAAACGTGATACTTATCGCTTTTGTTAATTATAATTGATAAATATGCCTCGGAAGAGTAAAAAATATACAAAAGCTTTACATATGATCAAAGCACGTTGGTGTGGTAAGAAACATCTTGAAAGAAATACATCTGTGTTAGTTGCAAGTGATACTGACACCAGACAGCAAAACATTTCTTTTTCGAATAAATACGAAGCTGATTTAAGTGATGAATACATTATTAGTTTTAGTAAACTACAGAAGTTGATTGAAACTGTAAAGTGCTCAACACGTGAACAGAACACATTAGTTTTGCAATCTTGTGGTAAAGTTGGATTTTCAACTAATTTAAAAATGAGTTGCACAACCTGCAGTGAGGAAACTGCATCTGTGAATACTTCGTATACATCTACAGAAAATAATTCATCCGATGTAAATCTGCGAATTACACAGGCTTTTTTGCATATTGGCAAAGGTTACTCTGCTATAGAAAAATTTTGCATGGTGATGAATACGGTCCCTTTTAATTCTGCAACTTTTTCCAAGTGTTTATACACTGCTGGCCACCCAAATTGCAACACCAAGAAAGACAAGAGATATCACAACAAAATTTATTTAGTAGATAACATGTTGATCAAGTATCAAATGATTAAATTATAGACTTCTGGGAAGTGTGGTTCCTGCCAAAATCAGTAGCCAGAGTAGCCGCCATTGTTGGAGATCACCGCTGCCACACGAATCGGCATTGATTCAAATTCTCTTTGGATGAGTTCTTGGGGTACAGCAGACCAAGCAGATTCCACACGTTGCCAAAGTTGATCTGCTGTGGCAGCTGGGGATGGAATGTGGGTCAAACGTAGAGCAACCATGGACCACATGTTTTCTTTCGGCGAAAGATCCGGAGAGCGAGGCAGCCAGAGAAGCAATTCAATCTGGTGATTGACGAAGAACCGTTGGACAATGCGTGCCACGTGTGGTCGCGCATTATCCTGTTGAAATATGGCTGTGGGCAAGCCCTGAAGGTAAGGAAGGACAACTGGCTCCAACACCTCGGATATGTAGCGCTGGCTGTTTAAAGTACCGGCAATGCGTACTAGAGGTGTGCGAGAGTGATATCCAATACCGCCCCATACCATAATACCCGGTGCAGGACCAGTGTGGCGGTGCATAACGCAGCTGTTCAGCATCCTCTCTTCACGGTGTCTCCAGACTCGAATGCGACCATCGTGGTGTTGCAGACAGAAGTGTGACTCGTCAGTAAAGACAATTTCATTCCATTCTGCCGTCCAGATCCTTCTGTCATCACACCATTGGTGGCGGAGACGTCTGTGGTTCTGCGTCAAGGGTAGACAAAGCAATGGACGTCTTGCGGTCAGACCACTCTGCTGTAAACGGCGTCGAATGGTACGCGCAGACACTGGATGATGCGTTACAGACTGCATGTTCTGTGCTATGGTTCGTGATGCGACTGAGCGATCCGTCACTGCCATGCGTACAATTTGCCTGTCATCACGTGAAGTGGTGCGCTGAGGTGGATGCGATCGAACACGCCGGTCCGTCGTACCCTCCTGCATCCAACGATCACATATCCGCATTACAGTTGTTTGGTTTCGTCCAACACGACTACCGATTTCCCTGAAAGTTAATCCACAATTTCGGTAGGCCACTATCCTTCCTCTGTCGAACTCGGATACGTGATCAAAAGATGATCGCTGTTTTCGACGAGGCATAATTGATCGTTTCTTTGGAAAAAAACACAAGAAAAACACAATTGCCAAACTTGAAATCGTCGAAATCTCCAAGCCTTAAATAGCGCTTAGAAGTGGCGCCACAGGCGCGCGTGATGTGCGTCTGCGCTGAAATTCTAATCATTTGCATATCTCACCTCCGCTAATGCAGTCGTAAATTTCATGTTAATTGCATGTTTCCTTCAGGGTGTTGCATTTACAGTGGCCAGCAGTATATAAACTAAATGTAGCACAATCAATTGCCTTGAAAAATATTTTCTCAGAAGTTCACAAAGTAAAAAATGCACATGGTTTCGATCTTTCACAAAATCATGTTTGTGACTTAGCGGTATCCTTCGATGGCACATGGCTTACTCGTGGCCATACATCTTTGATTGGGGTAGGGTGCGTCATCGATATTTTAACTGGTTATGTAATTGATTGTGAAGTTATGATTAAAATATGTCGATTATGTAATGATGCTAAAAGGGATAGGAATGAACATAGTGCAGAATTTGGGATTTGTTACGAATGTCATAAATCTGTGTGTGAGCTAAACCATAGCGGGTCATCAGCTTCGATGGAAATGAACGCTGCTTCAATTATATGGAAACGTTCCCTTGATTATGGATTTCGATATACCAGTATATTATCAGAGGGTGATGCAAAAACTTTAATCATTTATTAGACCAGAATATATATGGAAAATATGTTCTGATGAAAAAGGAAGAATGTATAAACCATGTAAGCAAACGATTAGGTACCGGTTTAAGAAATGTGGTAAAAACTGTAGAGCTCAGGGAGTTACATTAGGCGGAAGAAGTTATGGTAGCTTAAAAGAAAATACTATACAAAAACTTACAGTATATTATAAAAAAGCAATTCTCCGCAATAAAGGAAATGCAATTAATATGAAAAAGGACAATTATGCTACTCTTTACCATAGCATTTCTACAGATAAAAAACCACAGCATTCAAAGTGCCCAGTCGGAGTCAATTCATGGTGTTTTTACCAACGAGCCATTGCTAATGGGGGAACACCTGGACCCCATAAGTTAAATATCAGAACACCTGTAAATGAACAATATATTGCCAAGATTTTTCTGTGTATCAAAGATTGGCATCAACCGAACTCTTGGAAAGATGCATTCAGTGTAAGACTCAGAATGCCAATGAGAGTCTTCATAGTATCATATGGTCTAAATGTCCCAAAGAAATTTTTGTTTTCAAACCAAGAGTTCACCGTTCTGTTAGAGAAGCAATATGCGAATTTAATAAGGGTGTAGGATGGAATGTATCACATGTTCAAATATACCTGGGTATTTATCGAGGGAGTCACATTTAGATTGACAAACATATTACAAATGAAAAAAAATAGGTTTCGATTCAGAAGAAATGATGAAATTTAAGCACATGAGACAAGTAATTAAGAAAGCTGTGATGAAAAGAAATATTTTGGCAAGAAAAAGGGAAGGACTTACATATGGTCCAGGTTGCTTCTAAGATTTTTATGAAGAAAAATAATTTGATAGTTTTCCAATCTGCATTTGTATATACAATTTTATTTTTATATCAACCTGGCATTATTTTATTATCAATCAAAATGTCATAAGTGTTATTTTGAACAATATTAGCTGATAATATTCTTTTATCTATTTACAGCTAGTCTTTAAAAAAAGTACAAATTTCTTGAATTATAACTTTTTGCTTGTACTCAGTTAAAAGTCTATAATTAATGTTAAAATAATATATACCCTCCTTAAAAGTGTTTCGAGTTGTTTATGGCTATTGGAGTATGCATAAAAGGATTTTTCTTAAAACTGATAATTTAAAAAAGTTAGGAGCAATTAAACTCTTTAAATGCGTTTATCTCAGTTTGTGTTTTTTCAGATTTTTAAATGTCTTCAAAATGCTAAGGCATTTTTAAATATACATAAGAGTGATTGAAATTTTTTTGGTTCGCACATCATACTATATTTAAGAGATTTAAATAGCGGATTTTTAATATTTTGATAACTTTTTTTAAAATCATGTACAAAAACTAGTCATTTTTTTGTTATTTTCCACGTGTATTATTTTTTTTTTATTGTTTTTTTCTCTAAAACTATTGCTATAAAAAAATCCGCTATTTATAAATTTGTTTAAACTTAAAAATTTAAATTTATTATTACTGACCTGAAATTAAAAAAAAAATCACGTGAAAAATTTTAATGAAATACTAGTGTTGATTTGAAATCGGTGGTTAAAATTGAACTTTTTTTAAATTTTGTGAAAAAAAAATTTAATTTTTGAAACTTTTTTGGATTAAATTATTCGTATTTAACATTTACATAATATCCAAAAATATTTTTTTTAAAGTTGATAATTTTTTTTTGTTTTGGGTGCCGAGTCCCCTTAATTTTGAGAAAGTTGAATATCTAGAAATTAAGAAGTCGGTATCTACACAACCAACGGTTACAGTTACATTTTTTCTTTCCTCTCTTAAAACTTCATCAAAAGGAACTTGAAACTCTTCCTTACAAAAATCAGTTGACGATTTCAACCAATCTGGGCCATTGAGCCACATATCACATTTGAAAAGCTCCGAAGGTAAAAGTTCACGTACAGCCCAATCCGCAGGATTTAGTGAACCTCGGACGAATTTCCATTCCACGCTCGGTATGACTTGCTGAATTTTAGCCACTCTATTCGCGATAAACGTTTGCCATCTGTAGGGTTCTGATGATATCCATGCTCTAACGTTATCCTGGAATCTGACCAGGCACCCACTCTTCGGATCGGAAGTTCTATGTACTGCAACACTGACTTTAAAAGATTTGCAAGCAATAAAGCAGCACAGAACTCCAACCTTGGTAAGGATTGAACCTTTAACGGAGAAACTCTCGTCTTGGGTGTAAGTAAAGAAACCAACATCTGAACTAGATTTCACGCACCGTAAATAAACGACTGTGGAAAAAGCCTTCTCAGAGGCATCACAGAATGCGTGCAATTCGAGTTCAGTATTTATCAGTAAGACACACCTATGGATTTTTATTTTATCGATGAGAACCAGTTCTTTGCGAAACGCTGTCCACCATTTGTTTAATTCATCTCGAATCGGTTGATCCCATGCAAGGTTGAGTTTCCATACCTCTTGAAGTAATATTTTCATAAATACCAAACAGGGGGCCAGAAATCCCTTGGGATCGAATATTCGAGAGATTTCGGATAAGATTTCTCGTTTTGGTATACAACTTTTCCTTCATCGGGGCAACAGAGAAACTGAAACAGTCAGCTTTCGGATTCGATTTGATTCCGAGGACCTTTACTTCATTGTCCGATTGAATGGGTATAAAATCGTGTTCCCCCGGTTCATCTGGAACGTCTGTAATTTTTTAATGGGCCGTTGGAATACCATTTTCGTAGATTGAATCCGCCTTTCTTCATCAAATTGGTTAGTTGAGTCACTAGCTCAACAGCTTCTTCCCTTGATGCAGCTCCAGTAAATAGGTCATCCATGTAGAAATGATAAAGAGTTGCTCGGGAAGCTAGTGGAAAGTCGTCTTTATGGTCTAACGCGAGTTGATTTAGAGTTCTTGTGGAGAGAAATGGGGCACTTGCAGTACCATAGGTGACGGTAGTTAGTCTGTACTCCTTCACGGGAACGTCAGGAGACTCTCTCCAAAGAATTGCCAGTCTTTATCATCTGAGTTAATCTTGATTTGCTGAAACATTTTCTTCATATATAGCGATGGAAAAAGTTCTGAAAGTAAGCAGAATTGAAAATAAATCTTGTTGCACGCGAGGACCAAACATTAGGTCATTCAATGAGTATCCAGAAGATGATTTTGATGACGCATCGAACACCACCCGAAGCTTAGTTGTAGTGCTCGAATCTCTCATGACCGCATGATGAGGGATATAGTATGTTTCCCTTTAAAATACTCGGCCTCGAACAGGTTCCATTGTTGTAACCTAAGATACTCTTGCATAAGTTCTCCGTACTGCTTATATCTTATGGGATTTGAAGATAACGAACGTTCTACAGACTTGAGTCGGCGAAGAGCCGATTGTTTGGATTCTCCAAGTTTCGATGGTGGAAAATGAAACGGCAATTTCACTACATGCCTACCATTCTTGTCCTTGAAATAGTTCTCCCTAAAATGTTCTTCACACGATTTCTCATCATTAGTTAACTAATAGTAGGCACAGAGTCTAATTCCCAGAACTTCCTCACTAACTGATCTGTAACTAGCTGGATGTTATTGACATGAATAGTCGTGGACACGTCATGAGAAGGTACACTGCCAGCAATTATCCATCCTAGTTCCGAACGAACTGCGAAAGTTTTACCTTCGCCGAAGGAAAGAGACTGACCTTTAAGCAATGGAAGAGCAATGTTAATTCCAAAAAATAATATCAATAGGACCGCTTTTGTAAAACATTGCATCAGCCAATTTCAAATCCCTAAATGGTTCCGAACAAGAAGGATCTAAATTGCAATGTGGTAGTGGACCCACGATTTTGTTAACAACATACACTAAAGAGTTGAAGAAAGAAGTTGAGGTAAAATGTGGAGTAAACTTGATTTCAGAAAGTCCATTTGTATAAATTTCTACTGCTCCTAAACATAAAATAGGAACCTTTGCTCTTTGCTTTGGTAAAGCTAGCCTTTGTAAGCAATCGCTAGTAATCGGAGAAACTTGGCTCCCAGGATCAAGAAGAGCTCGACATAAATGAACACCTCCAGAAAAATCAGTAACACTAATTACCGCAGTACATAATACCTGTGCCTTTGAACCAAAATCTGAGCAACAAGAGGTAATGCTAGGGTTATTTATGATTTAGCCGGTTGAAATAGAGGCAAAGCTACTTACACTAGATGCGGGTGGTTGAAACACCCTAGCGCTTGCAGAAAGCCCACTTGGACCATCCTTATCCATCTCATTCATTAGGTTTGGACTCGTGCATATTTTCGAAATGTAACAATGTATGATGAGACCCTTTACATTTACGACACTTATATGTACTTTTACACATTTATTTGCGGTGAAACTGGGTCAAACAATTAAAACAAATATTTGCTTTGACGAAACTCACGCGGCTTTGCACAGACAATTTTAGAAATGAATCACATTTACTGAGTACATGACTACCCTGACAAAAGACAATTAACTTGAAATTCTGAAGCCAACAGTGTTACCTTTTTACACATATTTCTTCTAGCAGTTTGAATACCGCTCATAAGTGATCTAGCATGGTTTGAAAGGAATTGTAAAGTTCATCTAGCGACGGAATTATATCACATTTAAGAGACCTTTCCCACCAAATTCTTGTGGCTGGGTTTAACGTAAATTGAACAATAAACATTAAAATAGTATCTGCAGTTTTTTCGACCTTTATATCTGATGTTTTTAACAGCCTAACAAATTCCTTAGTGGAATCTACCGAATTTGTTCCGAATTTGAATGTGATTCCCCATTTAATGATGGCATATTGAAGAATTTCTTCATCAAGGAACATAATATTTCCCGCTTATAAAAATATCTTTCTGATAAAAGATCCCAAGCAATTTTAAAATTACTATCTGTAATCGGAAGTGATTGTAAAATTTTTTGTGCATCTCCTTTTACAGCACCTTTTTAATACTGCAATTTCTAAGCTCCCGATAAATTTTGATTTTTTGTAACTGCAGCTTCAAATAAATCTGAAAATGTTAACCATTCTTCACTACTGCCAGAAAAAGAAGGAAGTGTCAAAGTGGGAAGTTTAACTTCTACAGAATCGGGCGTCTTTGGAACTATTACCTTCGATTCATCCTTTTTACCATTATAATTAAAAATTACCGTATCTATCCTAGCCAACATTTTATTTAAAGATTCAATAATCTCATCCCTTTCAATACCATATGGTTCAACTTCCTCATACTTACACAAGCCAAATAAGTTATCAAAAATGTCCTTGAAATCCTCACCAAATGTTGCAAACCAAGTTCTTCGAACATTGAGCTCATCTAAATTTAACTCGTTTATATCTTCTATAGTCCTCTTTTTTAGACAAGTCAGAGATGATTTCAGGACTTTCTTGCCATTTAGAAAACCCTTTAAATCCATAACTGATTATTTAAGAATCAACTATAAACCACTGATAACTTACGTTAAATAACAAGAACGCTCAAGTAAAACCAAATGTACCGAATTGGAATAAAATTCAACAATTCAACCTTACTCTAAGTATTATTAATGGAAGTATAATTCAAATGCACCAATACAACTAACGTAAGTAGAATGCGATAAATCACTAATCAAAGACAAATACTTCAGAAAATCTAAAACTACAGAAAAACTAAACAGACAAGAATACTACAGAATCTAATGCTACAGAATCAATCACCATAAATGAAGCTACATGAAATCAACCACATCGAAAGTTATTTTATCTCAAGTGAAATATATACATTCAAAATAAATAGAATGAACTCACCCAAGTTGAATTAACAACACTGACTAGAATTAGAACCACACTTCAAGAATAATGCACACGAAAGGCGATGGCCGCCGAATATTTCACAACCTTGAATTCGACTACACAAAACAGACAAACATTCGTAAACTCCGGTCGACTTGACCACAAAAATGGAGTTACTTTGCCCTAGCGTACTGTATTAGTGTGAAACGAACACGTACACATAGCTCCAGTTCAAAGAATATTGCATTTAAGCAGTCTAAAGAGCCACTTCAGAAGAACATGACACAGATAAGGCATAAATAGGTGGAAAGCACGTTGCTTTTAAATCATGACTGATAGAACATTTCACTTCACTTCGACAAGGGATGAACATTTCACTTCACTTCGAATGAAGGATTCAACAGCCTTCTAAAATAAACGAATATGCAAAGAAAAAGATAATTCCACACAAGTGTTTTAAACATTTAATTCTCAGAATTCCTTAACTTTATAATCTTTCGACCGGATACTACACTCCTTAAAGTATTCTATTTAATATATAATGCCGTATATTAAAATAAGTTTAAGAAATGCATATTTTTTTCAATGAATATATTTACATTTTTTATTTAAAAAAAACCTTGAACAAGTGCATTTTATGTCTAACTTACCAGTCAAAGCATGTTTTGAACAGCACTATTATTTCTTTTTTTTTCTTTCTCTCAAACAAGAATTTTCAACCTCAGTTTTTAGATATGTTTCCTAATTCGTAATAAAAAAATTCGCTTTTTTTCCTTCTTTGTGAAGCGGAGTGCTTTAATTTTTTATGCCCCTTTGTTGATTTTGATATGAAATCATGTATTAATGAAATTTATAACCCCCAAGCGAAGCAGGAAAATATATGTTTTTTTATTATGTTTTCTGTACTAACATGTCCTTAAAAACTGATGAGCAAAGAATGAAATATGCTTGTAAAGTTTTTGTCATAAAATAAAGAATAGAGTTAAAAGTTGTTTTTTCTCTAAACATTTTAAGAGGCTTGTTCAACAAAAACTAGGATTATTGACTTTGTAAAATAAGTTTTTAGTGATGATACTTTTTATCTTATAGATTTGAATTTGACAAACATTCTAGGACATTAATGCTGTTTGTCGCACTCTTAAAAGCTAACCCTAAAATGTCTTTTTTAGCGAGCAAAAGGAGCATTTTGAGTAAACAAAATCAGAAAGAAAAAAAATGTACCGAGGGTTAATTTTGTTTAGAGTACAGGAACAAGAGCTTCAAAAGCATTTGCTATTTTATAATAAAACCCTTCTAATGATGTACAGGTTTTCTCCACTTCAGATCAGTAGGAAAATGCTATAACCAAAATTTGTCTCCCATGTACCTAAGGAATACTGTGAAGAAGTTAAAAATGAAAAGAAGGCGTTTACAAACATGCAGGAGATCCAAATGCAAGTGCTTCAAGAAAATAAGTTACCAGTCTGGTTTTAAATATTCATTGTTTTAAATTCCTGCCAGGTTTGCAAACATACTAGTTGTTAGTGTGTCTTTTGGCCCCAAAGAGTCTCAGTTTTAATCCCGACTTGCACCACCGCATGCCTGTGTTTACGCCGGGTATGGGCGCATTAAATCTGTAGGCCTGAAAGTCCGTCTGTGGTATGGGTATGCAGAAGAGTACAAGACCACCAGATTTCCTCCCTAGGTGTTTTAGGTAAACATTACGTTGTAGTAAAACCCTTGTGATTCCATAAAACCGGAACATAGTTGCGATCCCAAGACTTTTTCTATGACCAGGACGGTAACATTCCTAGTGGAGGGGGGGGGGCATAAGATGCAACAATAACAACAACAACAACAAATCGCCTTAAAAATCGCCAGATTTTGATTAAAACTGGGAAGTTGGAATATATATGAAAAATGAAAACTTAATATGGCCTAATTAAATTGAAGTGTTTTGTATGTGGCTCAGTATTAGTGGTAAAAGAAAGGCAGTAATAAGCAAAATTTGTTGCCCAGCTTCAACACTTGACTAAATTGTGAAACATAACTTTGACAGAAACACCTACTATTCAACATCTTCTATTTGATGTTCACATATGTTAAAGTCGCATTATTTAAAGTTTAAAATCTGAAAACCATGTTTTTACTTCTATTCATCACAAATTATTAATGTATAGGCTCTAAGGTTTCCTGTCCACCGATTAAAGTTCCTACCACGTTTCACTGGCTCCAGCGTTGTAGGGTAGACACATTTTGCGTTCTTCCATTACCTATGGAAGCACGCACACTCCAATTTTCCATAAAGTTATCAGTCTCTTGTACGGTCCTTTTACAAGTTTTGCAATATGTCCGCGTCGGCGTTCTCTGTACTGCATTCAGAAACAGTAGCATATACATTTGTAGAAGAAATCGCCGTTAGTCTTTGGCATGTCATAGGAAAGGGGATAAACGAAGTGGTCAGTAAACATGAAATAATGATGCAGTGCAGATTTTGACTCAGTTCATGAATTTTAATTCTTCATGATATGGGTATCGTTGGAATTACCCGAAAAAAGGAAAAGAAAGAACATGTAATGTGCCTTCAAAAATTTAAAATCTTTTGCTATCACATGTGTGTTTCTCTCACTTCCCGGAGTGACATCTAAACTAAGAAGTCGGAGATTTTAAAAGGCAACAATTAGGTGGCGAAAACGTAGGTAGGTGAATATGAATCGTTGTGCACTAATTTGACGAGAAAAAAAGGCTAATTCTGGGTAATAAAGGTAAGATTTAAGCATTTAAATTGGGACATTTAATCCGGCATAAGGCACGCACCCAACACTGAGCATGGAGATCTCGAGATGTGACTGGGTCACCTCAATCAGTTTTATTAAAATATTGCGCTAAAAATTTTATAAAAACCATTTGATTATAAACAATAAATACAATGTTTCATTACGAAACTATACTTCGAAGTATAGTTTCGTAATGAAACATTGCAATTATCGTTTATTATAGTAAAGATCTTAATTAAGAAAACTTTTTTTTAATATTTAAGAAAAAAAATTTGCTTTGTTCCGGCATCTGTGGCTTTCATGCATTGATCGTTCAGTTCAGTCAGCCCCTTGAGAATCGACAGATCGAGATTCCACTGTATCGATGAAAAGAACACCACCCATGAAAATTCTTTAATTTTTCGTCGATAGTGACATTTTCACCAATAATATAAGTCTCTTCGCAATTTCCATTGAAATCAGAAAGACTTCTCTCACAGTCGCCAGTTTGTCCACCTTTTTTCGAGCTTCGCGGTCGGTCACATGGTCTAACCAAGTCACTTGAGAAGAAAAATAAATTTTTTATATGACATCGTATTCCTTAAAATTCCAATGCCTGAGAAATCAGTAGGCCACAAATCAGTAGGCGCATTTGTATGTGACGATTTATGCAAGCCGCATAAATATAAAAGGCCAAAATCTGCTCTGATTTCCACCTCATTGGCCATCTTGGTCAATCTCTGGTATAATTTACCGATATTTTTCAATATAAATATATTTCTACTCTACCATAGATTGTATGATTTTAGTACTAAAATACAATTCCCAACTTCCCAGAGGCTTTGTTATATTACGTGCAATTCCTTCCACTCCTAGAAAATGAGTTATTACATATTGAGAACACGTTTTCACTCTTTGATTTGGTTTTTCTTTACGCTATACTGACTCTTTTTTTGCTAAGAAAAATGTTTTCTTCTAAATCAGGATTTTCGTGGTCTTCATCATTCTTCTCAAATTCACTTTCGCTGTCGTGAGACTGTATATTGCTTCACCAGGTTCCTTTTCGCTACCTTGATCAATTTCGTCTTCACAAGACTCAATTTCAAACAACAGAGTTCTAAAACGTTCCATCTCTTTTTCATACTCCGTAAATTTATGTTTGTAAGTCATTATCTATCATATAACCCAGCAGACAAAACAACGAAAACATTCCAGAACAGGAAGCTAAACTGCTTATAATGAGAAATTTCGAAGCAATAACGGTCGCACGGGGGGAGTCTGAGTCACCCCGTTATCATATAGATTCCAAGAAACGATTTATTCTCGCAAAGAAACGAAAGGCAAGTAAAAATAACAATACACATTCCAAGGGGAGTGTCAGACAGGAGGATACTAAAAGGGTGATTGATTAATATTAAAAATTTCCCTCCGGGATTATTGATTTTCTAAGCATGGGGTGACCCTGTGCTCCGCGCGACCTCTCCGGGGTAAAAACCCCAGCCTTATTTTCCAGAAAGTTCTAGAAGTTCTTGGTAAACTCAAAATTAAGGGAATAGAGGTTTCAATACCCACATGTGTTAGTACAAGGCCGTTGATTTATTGGGAAACCAAAACAAGAAGGTTAAAATTAATACATTCGACAGTTTTGAAAAACAATGGCTACTATTAATGGGTAATTTACTCAAATTGAAAGGTAACTTACTAAAGCAAGAAAATATACAAGTGAGCTGATTTTGTGCCATAAATGGATTTTCCATAAAATGTTTGACAGCTTGCATGAAACCACATACTTAATTTGTTAAAATAACAATTGCTGTGATTTACACTGTGAACATTATACATTTAAAGGATTAGATATGGGACATCTCATTTCCGTATTCAATTATCGTACACTTTTCCGTATACAATATTCGTACTCTATCCAATTAACAACTGTATATATTATATACTGGTGTTATAAGCACTGCAATTTTATATGCTTCTTATCCCAAACGGCTTTATTTGTCAGATACTTGGGTACTCAGGTATTCTTGTTTAATCAATGAATACTCAGTGTTTACTGGCGCATTATACTGGCCTGATAATTTTTCTAATCTGACCTTAAGGATGGTCGAAATTCAGGTAATCCTAAAGGATTTCAGCATAACGTATATGGGCTAACATATCACCGAAGGTGTTCGTTACCGTAACTTAAGCATTTAGCATTACCATTGATTCTCTGGACATTATGTTCTTGTTATTTCTATTCAATTACATCCTTTTCTAATATTCTGATTTCAAGTACTCGAAAGCTGTTTCATCCACAGTACATAGGGAGTGTGCAGTGAGAGACATCAGAGCTTAATATATTTTGGTGATTTAACCTTTTCCTTTCGGGGTGGGATAGCATATATCCCAAGAATACGGTCCCAAGAGTATATATATATATATATATATATATATATATATATATATATATATATATATATATATATATATATATATATATATATATATATATATACATACACAGACACACACACACACATATATATATATATATATACAGAGAGAGAGAGATACTGTTGTAGGCATTTTAAGATGTTGAGAAAATGCTTAAAAGCATGTACTATTTATGCAGAATGGCAGTGATTAACACTGAAAGGGATGACAGGATATAGTTTTAGGTAATTAATAGATGACTTAATTGGTGTAATAAATTAATTCTCAACACAATTATTATAACTAAAAACTATGAAGACCAGCCTTAGAACAGTGTGCCTGAGAATTTTGAATAAATTATGGTTGCTGCAACCAACTGCTCAGCAAAATTTGTAAACTTAGTCAAAGTTGATTTAGGAGCATAATCAGCATTTAGTTAGTTTTTTCACATTATATTGGTAAATTATCAGGTGTTGATTTAGATATTCTAAGGAGGCAACGTAAAGAATGATTAACTATTATAATTGGCTGGGACGATTCTCAATGTAATATTTTCGAAGACGAGCAATAGTATTTGAAAATAATTCTCGCAGTCAACTTTTTATCAAGTGCGATTTAAGGCCAGACGTTCTCTCGTGGATAGTGATCCACGACTAAACTGCGATCCCCATGTTCCACAACCACTTCCTTGGGGTTACAGGACATGACATCTTAAGCATAAAATAATTTTATCTTCAAATATTTTCTATTTAATCTTTTAAATAAAAATACAAGAATGAACAAAAATTCTACAGTTTTATTTTTTATGTACAATATCATATGTTCTACTATATTCTGCAATAAAATGTAGATAATAGTATTTAGGAATAATGAATAATTCATCTATAAAGTTATATGGATAACTTAAGTTCATTTCAAACAACTTATTCTATTTGGCTGTAAGCTTTATTATTTAGTTAATATTTTAGAGCAAAAATGATATCGAGACAAACAATTAAGCTTCAGAATTAATTTTCGCTTTATTTGCAAGAGCTTTAAAAAAGACTCTATAAGCTCCAAAATTAAGTTCTGGAAAATTCCTACAAAAAAAAGATTATTTGAACAGAATATTTTTGTCAAAAAAAATCTCAAATGAAAATTTAAGTGCTAACATGTTCTTAAACTCCAAAATTAAACTTATCTCAAAGATTGAAATTTTAGCCCTTTTGTCATGCTCATCAAATATTCATCGCATGAAGTGCAGAAAATAAATTCCGTAAAGTGATTTGCATTATAATTGTTTTTAGACCTCACTTTTGTTCTTTATTAGATTAAATGTTCACATAAACGTAATTCCAAAAGCGTCTTCCCAGAGTTTCGCTAATATTTAAATAATTATCTGAAGTAATCGAGTAAGTGCAAATTATGAAGCAAGATAAGGATGTTTAAATTTTATCCATTTCTTCAATTAAATTTAATTTAATAAATCCGGATAGAGATTTACTTCAAGCATAATTAAAGACACTTCTGTCGCCATCTGCATCTTTTATATCCAATTTAATTTTCGATGCTAATAAATCATAAATATTTGTGATTTGCATCTGTAATTGCAAATTTACATGAAGTTTGAATATTTCGTCTAATTTTTTTAAGATTACATTATTTGTGCATATATTGTAAAATACTGTTCTATTCCTATTGTGAAATAGTGCATGTTCTGTTTAATAGAGTCACTAAATGATTATCCAAAAATCACAGTATAAAATCATGAAAACCTGCTCAAAATCATACATAGTAGACTCCCAACTTGAATGCACTGACCAAATAAATTTTTCGGCACTCAAGAAATTCCATAAAATGGTGTTTTAGAACGTGGAGTACATTTTTTAAACAACATTAAATTTTTGACTTATGCCACCGACAAGGTATAGTGGTTAGCGTCAAGAGCTTCCACTCAATAGGATTGGTTTCAAATCCTGAATATGGAATGGTCTATTCCGGAATTATGGAATGGTCTTGTTCCCTATTAGGGAGCAATGCTAGCTCACCTAAATGTTGCTCCCACATTAAAGTACCCAGCAAGAATTCGCAGTTAATAACAAGAGGCAAATGTCTCACACCACGTGCATCCGCTTTAGAATGTCTCTCTCTCTCTCTTTCTCTCTGTCTATCTATCTATCTATCTATCTATATATATATATATATATATATATATATATGTGTGTGTGTGTGTGTGTGTGTGTGTAAAATATAAACAATAGAAATAAACAAAAATTAAAAATCAAGCATAGATTGCTAAATCATTTTAACATAAAACATATCCTGCAAAGAAAACATTTTCAATAGAAGATAGCGAAGAAGCTTCATATCCCCATATTGAAAAAAACAAATAAATAATCCAACAGAGATAGATAAAAATAATACAAATATACAAGAAACAAACAGAAATCAAGCACTCTGGGCATCCACGCACCAACGGCAAGATTATGTATAAGTGCCGGAACTGAACCATAAAACAACAGAGGTAACCGACAGGTGTCTTCATCAGGGGGCCTAACCATATCAGTTACCTCAAGGGGAACTTTCTGAATAGGATGCAGGTAAGCCAAAAGGCATCCCAAGGCCCCGAGTCCCCCAAGGAAGCAATAAGTCAAAAAGAAAATGAAAAGACAAACACAACTCACAGTATGGGCTCAACGCACCTTACATGCAAGCACACAAAATCCTAATGCAAAATAAAAGATGCGTACACACCCCAATTCCGTAAGTGACGGTTATGGCGAAACAGCAGCCTAAAAGTTCATTCTATCCTAAAAGTTACGTCATTGTAACATTACTATAGCGCCACCCCCCATTACAGCTTAACCAAATGAAAACACAAATACTATTCTAAACATCTTTAAAAATTCCTGAGTCTAAATGCCATTTTTTTAAAAACTTTTAAATTGCCGAAATTTTTAGGGAAATCGATTTTTCTTAAGTTTTCCTCGAAAATGCTACATGCCTCCAAAAAATCCCCAGCGTTGTTACATATGTTTTTTATTCTGTAAAGTTGTGAGTAAAAAATTTTATAATAAATTTTATAGTTTAAGTTGCTATGGAAATTGCTATGGAAAGTTGCTTAAGTTGCTATGGAAATTGCTATGGAAAGTTGCTTAAGTTGCTATGGAAATATACACATATATGTAACATCCCCCACACCACGAATTCCGGAACACTGCAGTCACATGAGGAGGGAATGTCACAAGAGGTGAAGTTATACAGGGAATAATATCCTTCAACGTAGACATGGCCGCAGTGGAGAGAATGAATAGCTCAAAGAAAACATAGTCATCATATTGACCTACTGAATTTCTTTATTGAAGGGATGAGGGCGGCGTGCACATAGAGCTGACACGGTCATTACATCCCAAGCACGAAGACGCAGAAGTGCACACTACATGGCTAGGACTGTTGCAACTTCAAATTTATGTTCTCCAGATGACGCTGCAACGCATCCTCTCCCTACGTAAGTACTTTTGTTTTGGTAGAGCAGAAAGAATCGAGTAAGCGATAAGGGAGACTGGGATGAGCTATTGAGCTCCACTTTTCGAATCCCAGAATATAAGATTAAGATCTATTGTCCGCCTTTTGTGATGTCCGTAGCATAGAAAATAAATGTGATTTTGCGTAGACTCTGCTGCTTCATTTACAATCCCTGGATCGGACAGTAGAATTGCCACAAGGACGAAGACAGAGAGAAAAACGCCCCGGCCAAAAACCTTGCTGGGACTTTTAAACACTTCATGAGATCATTGTCACATGATCCTTGCACTTTGCATTCAAAGGTCATAGCAGATTTCTGGGCCCAATCCCCTCACCTGTTATATAAGATTTGGCGCCCATGAGAATGGGGGTTTAAAGGGGCAATATATTAATTACCAACTATCGCTTTTAGGTTACTCACAATTTCTTTGTTCTTAAAACGAAAACGAAATTTGTTTGCTTGCGCCCAAGTAATATTAAAGGAAAGTGAAAAGAATTTGGAAATTAGAAAAGATTTTTTGTTTTGTATGTTATATATATATATATATATATATATATATATATATATATATATATATATATATATATATATATATATATATATTAATTAATTATGTTTTTGAATCTGTTGTTGCGATTATGCACCTTGGTACGTGGTCGATCCACATAAGTGTGGTTTTTCACTGCAATACATTGTTTTTCATTGACTGTAATATGCGATTGAACAGATACAGTGAAAATCAAATGTTACATACGTATATAAGGTAAAGAATTGAAAAAAAAAAGTTGTATAAGAATGCTGGAAATTTGTAACCAGTGCCTTGAAAACTCAGTTTTTGCAATGCCACTGCTCATATAACCAAACTTCAATTGCTTCATCAGCAACATTAAAAATTACATAACAAAAGTCGCATCACAGCTATGAAGAATTTGCTATGTACCTTAAAGTTACTTTGAATGTTTTTGAAGTGTTGCACCCTAGATTTAAAAACAAAAATATAACTTCTGTATGAGTAGCTTTTCTCGGTTGAAGATTCAGACTGCACAATCGTTCTTTTATGTTAGAGGAATTTTCATGACTGACACAAGACACATAATTTTTCATACAAAGAGCCTAATTGTGTCAAACGTTGTTGATGTTTAGTGGTAAATGTTTATAACGTTTCTACTCGAAGTGTGATTATGCCAGGTATATAACCTATATCAATCAATAAACTATATAAATTTTTTGTTGTCAAAAGCATTTATTAGCTATAGTATATTTGTTTTAATAGTTTATTAGTGATCACATTTCGTACAATATTTTAAAACTGACGGTCATACAGAATATAAGATGAGTGGCGCAATGCAGTTTATAATAGAACAAAAATATAATCTACGTATATGACAAATTTAAAATGATAGCACTTTCATACGTATTTTCAAGGAAGGTATTACATTTTTCATTTAAGTTCCCAGACACCAAAATATTGTTTCTCACATATTGCTTTAACTTACAGGCATTCCTTTTTCAAATAACATTAAAAAACAGTATAAAAGACAATAAATATTTAAAAGATGTTCGCGTAATAAATCGTTTTGAATAGGTGAGCTTCATTAAAAATGCAGTTTTAAAAAAATCTTGTTGTGTTTTATTATTTGACTTTTGAATCATTTTCCTGAGTACAGTGAAAATACTGAAATAGTAAATCATATTAAAACTTAAAAATCTGAATTTTTAATTAACATGTGAGCTATGTTTTTTAAATGTATTCATGATAATTATCGATGCATTCATAGTAGTATATTAAGAAATATAAAAAGAGTATAACATAAAAGTCTTTTAACGCTTTTCCAGTATTTAAGAGAAACTGCATGTGAAATAATATTCTCTCATTACTTTTTTACTTTGAAAAAAAATTATCTGTCATCCGGCTTTATATTTTAAAGTTTTCATATTATATTCCAGTTCATTTCGTATTTAAATACTAATGGATAGGCAAAATAGCGATACACCTGTTTAAAAACTGATAATATTAGGTAATTAATATTTAGTTCAACAGTTAATCGATTACAAAAGAAACAAAATTACAAAATTACTCGGATTTCGCTATATTCGGTTAGTTAGAAGAGATTCAAAAAGGGTAAATATGGAATGAAAAAATAAAAGAAGCAGTCTGTATCCATACTAAGGATTCAAGTTCAGCAATTAATTCAAAAATTTTACAGTAATTCTAGTTTGGATGTTACTTATTACTCCTTATTAAAAGAGTTTTTTATTTATTTATTTATTTTTTTAAGATCGTTATAAGAATCATTTAGTCAGTCAGATGTTATGAAGACATGTAGTGCTTACTGCACTGTGGTATATATATATATATTAATTAATTATGTTTTTGAATCTGTTGTTGTGGTACTGCACTGTTGTTTGTGTACTGCAAACGTTTGCACACAAACAACAGTGAAGACCACAAAACGTAAGCACAGTACCACAAAACAAAATCTGTTGTTGTGGTACTGTGCTTACTGCACTGTGGTTCCTTTTCTGTCATAGGGACAATGATGCACACGCCCTAATCAATCATCTTTAAAAACACAGACGTATACACACAAATATATTTATTTACAGTTAAACATAAAATCAAAGAATAATTAACTAGAGGGGAACGGGTCTATAATTTTGCGCCAGACCTCCAATCACTCACTAATAATTTTGTAATTCTTCACTCCCATGAGTACAGATATGACGTTAGCCAATCATTTTGATTGATGGGGTGACCACGGGATCGAAGATCTGTGGTTTTACGTAACATAAATCCTCAAATATTACACTGCAGGAGGATTTTTCAATGCAAGTAAATTAAAGATATATATATTTTTTTTCAAAATCAAGGGCAGTCAAAATTTTGATTGAGAACCATCAAGGTATTTTTTTCCATCTCATTTTGAAATTAAATAACAAGAACAAATTGATTTCGTTAAAATAAACTAAAAAATCTTTAGGTCTTTTTACAAACTTAATAAAGAAGATTTCGTGGTTGAAAATGTCTTTATGAAATGTATAAAACACACGAACATTGTAAGACAGCTTTATACATTAGCATTTTAAGAAGGCTCATGTATTAAAAAAGGTACAAGAATAAAATCAATATGTACTAACAGCACGCTTAACTTTAAATCTGCAAATAAATGTATTCTACTATCTGCATTGTTCATATTGTCGCCTTCCAATTATGAATTTCATATGGTCACGTTACCTTGTGCAAACGGGGATAGCTGTGCAAGGAACCGCTATTATAACGTCACAAGTCTGGTTATACCATGTGTGGCTGAAGCGAATAACCTTGCAAATTACTGCCTTTCTGATGATTTGGTATGTAAATAAATCGGAACAGAGGAGGATTAAATAATTTCCAAAAGAGTATTTTCATGGCTTTGCCAAGTTCTATGGTGGAAAATTATAGAAAATGCTTAGTTGTCATGTAAATTAAGAAAAATCAAATCATGCTTTTAATCACATCCATATTTAGTCTAAGATAGGTTTAGATACCTGAAAGGTTTTATCCCTATTTTTTATTATTAAATTTTGCTAATTTTGACAGAGGAGCAAAATTTAAAAAAAGGGTTGTAAAAGCAAAAATACCATGTAAAAGTAAATGAATAAAGAAAATAAAATTAAATTAAAATTACAAAATAAATAAATTTTAATATTTGTAACGATTCTTATTCTTTGTTTCATTATTATATTTTTTTCCTTTTAATAGTTTCTCAAAAGTTTCAATTCATGTTTCGCATATTTCTATAGTAGGCAAAATATTTCGTCTTATTTAAAAATGTATTAATATAAACATTTATAACAGCAAATGTTTTGATAGAAGTCGAAAATAGCTTTAAATTTTTTTGAATCACTGCACTGTTATTTCAAATAAAATCATTACAATAACCTTCCAACAGCATACTCATTTGACCAAAAAAATTTTTTAATATACATGTGATTTATATAAAGGAGAGAAAGTAAAACCATAAAATGAATATAAATTTAATCCATTACATTTTTTAAATCCACCTGCCTGAGGTTTTAAACTATAAATTTCATAATATAATATCTTTTGTCTTCCGTTTAACTAAGTCAAAGAAATTTCCATTTTATTTTATTTCTTTGGAATAAAAAGCCTAAAAATAAATTATATTTCATTATTTTTTTTTACTCAATCCAGCAATTTATTCTCATCAAAAAATAAGATATAGTGAATTTAATATAATTTTCAAATATTTCACCATATATAAACTATTACGTAAAACCCTTAACTAAATCTGAAAAGGACTGAAATTCCAAAATGCTCTTAAACTTCAAATTTAAAGTTATTTTGAAGATATCTGGAACTTTAGTCACTTTGTTGTGCTCATGAAATATTCATTTGGCATCAAGCACAAATAGATTCAGTGAAGTAATTTGCATCATAATTGTTTTTAGGGCTAATTTTTATTCACTGTCAAATTAAATGTTCATTTTATGGAAATTTCAAGCATCTCTCCTCAGATTTATTTCCGCCTTAATATTTTGTATAATTAATTGAAGTAACCAAATAAGTGTGGAATTAAAAAGGTCTCCTTAGAAATTTAAATTCCTCCTTACGCAAAAACCGATACTTTGATTCAAAGTATTAATTAAAACTCCCTTTGTGGAATTCACTGTCATGCTTTAACCTCACCATACTATATTTAGCTCTGACAGATGATTTGTGCAATTTAATTGAACGTAAAAGATTATTTTTCCACTAATGCTTATTAAACATTTTGATTACAAAAGACATTTTAAATACACAATAAAACTTTCCATCATTAGAAAGTTATTTATATCTATGTATATGTGTTAGATAATTAACTACCGTAGGTTTAATTTGATTCAATTAAAAGTGTTCTGTGAATTCATTATTATTATAGTTTCGCCCAAATTTCCAAATAATTCATTATTATTATACTCCGTTATCAGGAAAGAATCAGCCGATTCCAAAATTTAATATTTTCCATAATTACCAACAGATAATTATAATTAATATGTCATTGTAAAGGAAATATATTTTTTTTTCATACATTTACGATATGACTTCCTTTAGTCGCCCATATAATATCATTGCGATATGCCATTTCTTGCTAAACACGTTGTTTAAGTTCTGGCAAACTTGTAGGCAAAGGTGGTATGAACACATGATCTTTGACATATCCCCAAAGGAAAAAGTCGCTTGGGGTTAAGTCCGGTCACCAAGAGGGTAGCTGTTTTGGACCAAAAAAATCGGCTGCACAGCGACCGATCCAATGGTGTGGTAGTTGTCTTTGAAATTTCGTAATTAGGCTTCAGTGCTTGCATGGTTTGCAATTTGTAAGGCTTAAAATGCAATTTTTTTCTCAACACAGTCCAAACGGTAGACTGGGGTATCCCAAGTTCACGACTAACACGAACCGTCGATTTCTTCGGACTGCGTAAAAAAGTCTCTCGATATCTTTGAACATTCTCTGCTGAAACACCTGATTGCTCTGTACGTTTGACTTTACACCATTTAGTTTCCTAGAACAGGTTGTGCCACCTTCTGGTACTCTGATATGTTGGTGCTTTATTTTTATGGTACTTTCTCCTTAATTCACGCTGAACAATGATTACTGACTGACTTCTTGCAAAAATGAGCACATAAAAAGCCTCCTCCAGCTTAGACGTCATCTCCACTTATTTTCAAATTTCAAAAACAGCTTAATGACAACAGTGCTGCCACCAATTAAGAAAATAAAATATTACAAACTAAAAATTTAACATTTTTCCTTTACAATTACATATTAATTATAGTTTTCTGTTTGTAAATATGGAAAATATTAAATTTTGTAATCGGATGATACTTTCCTTATAACCCTGTAGTTTTGTCCGAAATTCCCAGGCAAAGAAATAGAAATAAAGGTTAATTGGATTTATCAATGTTACAATTAGTAAGAAAAAGGTATCGAAATTTATAAGTGAATTTTATAATAGATGATTAGAGATTTGATTTTAAGGAAGTTTGAGTTGAAATTACCATTAAATAAATATTGTGTACAATTATAATTTAATAAATGGTTTTTATACTGGTATATATATATATATATTATAGTAATTGTGATTATGCATAATCATGAACGATTTTGGTAAATTTGTTAAATTTGTCACATACATTGCGAATTCTTCACATTTACCAATGATGATAATGCATATTAGCTAGTACGTGAAGGTAAATATGATAAATAGTACTTAATTTATGAAATTTTCCAACATTATACATAATCAGTGGTCTGAGATGGTAAATTTGATAAATAATGCAGTCTTGTCGAGTAACATTTATTTTTCAGGTAAGAATAATAAATGTAGATCGGGCAGGAGACAATCCCCTTAATATACTACTGGTTATATTAGCTACTGTAAATAATAAGTATTATGACTTGGGAAAAAAGTACAATGTACACGATAAATTAGTCTTTGTCATATGATGAACAATTTCTTACAATAAAAAATATTCCAATAACACTCTACCTCTTGGGGAGAGCGCGAAACAAAAAAATTCAGGAGGTAACGGGTACCAAAGCGGTTCATATATATATATATATATATATATATATATATATATATATATATATATATATATATATATATGAACCGCTTTGGTACCCGTTACCTCCTGAATTTTTTTGTTTCGCGCTCTCCCCAAGAGGTAGAGTGTTATTGGAATATTTTTTATTGTAAGAAATTGTTCATCATATGACAAAGACTAATTTATCGTGTATATATATATATATATATATATATATATATATATATATATATATATATATATATATATATATATATATATAATATATATATCAAGTTATTTTTTAGTTTAGACAGAGCTATGTTTTAAAAGTAATATATAGTATTTTTTTAAGTATAAAATATTGTACAAATTAAACACACCCATGTTGAGAAGGACAAACATATGTGAGAAACATTTTATGCCTTAGTTTTCCTCATGGTCATGCTATTAAGAGTAGAATAGTATTTAGTACATTTTCCCTCGATTTTTATCAATGAATTTTTGTCAGTTCCATATATGAAAAGCTAAAATTTGAAGAAAAATTTGCAAGAAATGAACCGGCGTGGACGATTTATTTGTTCACAGTAAGCATCATTCTCATTTTAAATTTGAGAGGAAACAAAAGAAGTAAAGTTTCGTCATATATACGCACTCTATTATGCGGCATAAATAGAGGGAAAGATTTCAGAATATTGTATTTATTCATTTCGAAAAATACTTTTATACGTTAAAAATTTCTCTTAGATTTATAGGTTGGATAAAGATAGAGAAAAAGATTTTCTTCGTATTTCCGCACCTCATAAACTCATGAATAGATATCAACTGAATTTTAAATCCTATATCTTATCTTGAAACCTCTCTTCAAAAAAGGATTTATTTTGATTATGATCGCTTTAGGGATGATTAAAATATAAAACTTTGCTTCAACCTCTTCATATAAGTCTGCAAAATTAGTTCATGTACAATTTCTTTCTTCTAATGCAGAAACCTGTGAACATAATCCTTCGGTATATAATGTACAAATAAGTCATTACGTTATGATAGAATCCAAATTACGGAATTCGTGTTTGATATATATATATATATATATATATATATATATTGTAAGTTATTAATTTTAATGTGTTCTTTAACACTAGAACTACGGTAGGGGGTCATTATGACTCCCAAATGAAATCCTTCCCCTTGTATACGTTTTATTTTCTTTCACACAAAGTTTCAATTTAACGACTTTTTCTAAAGTATTATAAATATTATGCTTGTAAATTTTTTTTGTTTCATCTTTTAGTTTATTTACAATTGCTGCTTATACCTATAACTACGGCTAGGGATCAGTTTTAACCCTAACACTAGATAATTTCTAGTTTTCCGTTTTATGTGTTTATTATTCTGTAGATAATGCAGTCTTGTTTTGCAAGGCACTTGCTTTTTGTTTACTGGAATTCGGTACTAGCGGTGGGAGGGATGAAAATATTGGAGGAGGGTTAAAGTTTGTGGTCAAAATATTTGGGCCGCATTTTTTCCAGGAAACTATAGTTGATACATATTTGTTTAAATCATTATTACATACGATTGGATATGAAATCTTCGAGATCCCCAGTGTTTACAAAATGTCAGATTTGTTC
Source organism: Dolomedes plantarius (assembly GCA_907164885.2). Taxonomy (NCBI): domain Eukaryota; kingdom Metazoa; phylum Arthropoda; class Arachnida; order Araneae; family Dolomedidae; genus Dolomedes; species Dolomedes plantarius. The sequence goes on along the minus strand of OU015500.1, from coordinate 54,345,942 downwards.
TCATATCTGAAATCTGGAATATTTTTCTCGGGAAATGTTATTTGTGCTACAAACCGTCTGAGAATATAATGGTAGGTATCTTGTACGACAGATGATCAACTTTTTGCAACCGATACAAGATACTTGTTTAACAGTACATGCCTAATAAACCGGACAATTTTGGAACACACGAGAAGTGATCGAATTTTATAGCTTGACTAAATATGGAGTATCATGTAAATCAAATTGCCCGTAAGTATTTGGTAAATTCACTTTCACGCCACTGGCCAGTATATGTTTTTTTATATTTTTGACTTAGCAGCGATAAATACATGGGCAATTTTCAAGGAAGTAACGGGAAAAACAGTTAGTCACAGATACTTTATTTCCTTACTTGCTAAAGATTTAAAAGAAAATTGTATTTTGATGAATGCCGCATCGTCTGTAGTACGCACACCAAAAAATATTACTGACTCTCAACAATCTCTCAACTGCAAATCGTGTTTGATATATATATATATGAATATATGCCAAATCAAATTATGACAAGGAAACAAAACTTCTGTGAACTGTTTAAAATGTAACGTAGCTGCTTGTGGATATTATACTGCAGAAAATAAGCGCAAATTCATGTGGAAATGAATGAATCTGTAAGTACAAATATAATTAATAAATTAAATTTTTATGATGTTATTTTAAATTTATTAATCTTCAATTTAAAAATACTTTTAATTAATTAATTAAATTCCTATGATGTTCTGATTTATTTTTAAACGTATTTAATTACGAAAAATACTTTTCTAAATGGATATGCATAAAAGCGTCTCAATAAACTTTATATACATTCAAGAAAATCGTTTCTAAATTCATGTCTTACATGCTACATTCTTAAAAAAAACTATTTTAGATTGATGCGAATGTAGAAAATAAAGCGTACTTTGTCATATTTATAAATATTATTTGAAATAATAAGGTTATAATGGCCTTTTCTTGCGAGGGTTCAAAAGCACCCGACCCTTTTCTGTAGTTTTAGGTATATCCAAAATATCGTAGTTCTAGTGTTAATAGCAAATTCAAAATCTGTGTAAATATAGCCCTTTCTTATGAATTCAAATTTGTAATTACTAGAAATTTGAAAAAATGAATTTATCATTAGTTAAATATACAATAAAATTACAAGTGAATTTATCATTAGTTTAAATATACAATTGATTCTGATCAGGCTTAAAAGGATACAGTATATATATATTTGCATAATGCCCCCTAAGGATTTAAAATAAAAAAAGCAGTAAATTCGCAGTAGTTTCCTTCTTACTCTCATTTAGATTAGATCATCTTACTAAATATTGTTATTTATTGAACTGTAAAGATCAGGTAATTTACATCTGAAGGATAGTTATTATTTTAACATAAGTTTTAAGATAATTTTAACATAATTTTTAACATAGTATTAAACATATGTTTTTCTTAATCTAATCTGATGTGCTGTTTATATATATATAGATATATATATATATATTTATTTTTTTTAACCTATGGCTTTATTTGGTAAATTAATCCATATTTACAGGCAATACAAACAGCAAAGAACTAAACAGCTGTTTTTATATAGAGTTATTCATTTGAGGTATTTCATTTATTCACTGAACACCTATCTAATATTTTACTTGTTCACTATAAATGACAATAAATAAAATATCATAATCAAGTATGTACAATCTATGGTATCAGATAAAAATTCTATTTAATAATAATCTTCTAAAGGTGATTTATAGACTGAGACAGCTACATTGTTGTAAAGAATTATTTTTAAAATTGTTTATTGATTTCTTAAAATATGTATTCGGAAAAAAATTAGCTTGAAGTGCCTGCCATTGTGGATAAAAAAAATATATTCAAAATATTTTTCCTTTACTTAACTGGATGCAAGTAAAAGCAAAATTAAGTGTTGTATTCAGTAATCAGTTACTATATTTCAAAACTTAATTTTAATTATAGTGCACGATTTATAAAAATTGTTAATTATTAAAAGAAATATCACATAGTTTCACATCTAATACACTATCCTCTACAGATTCAGAGCAGAAAAACAGAAAAGCTGCTTGTAGATGACAGATTAAGCCTAGTTTGATTTATAATTTGCTAAACGTTAAAAGGGAGATTATGGAACATTAACAATTTTTCAAGACAGAACTCCGCATTACAGCTGGGGAACATTTATCTTCTGATAATCATGGTTCAGATTGCGAATCGTTTAAGGGGAAAATTTTCAGTAATCGAATTTCACTTTATTGGGGTGTTATGGAAGATTGATGTACTGAAAGTACCCGCCATTTGAATACGCTCTTAAAATGTACTTTAGTTTGTTATAAATAGATAGCATAGGTAGATCCGAGAACCTCGTTTTTGAACATACAGTTTTAACCACGAATGAAGTTCTCTCTCAAAAGATTTGTTTGACAAATGACACGTTGAATTTGAGCTGTCTTTTAATATGAATGATAAGAAAAACTTTATCCTTCATAATAATGATCGAACTATTATCTAATCTGTATTGATACTGTTCAGACTAATAAAGTTTTTAAAAATCATATTTATTTAAAATAATCACTTTTCTTTCAGCATCGCAAATAATTCATTGCTTTGGAATCTATCTCCCGAAATATATAATACATTACAAACATTCTTAGTAAGAAATAATATCAGTACGCTTTGAATTGATCTAAATATGTCAATTTTTACCTTGATGTAAATTTCTGAATAAGAGTTTAGTAAGAGACTGATTTTGAATTGCAGTCTTATATTTGAATTTAACTTTAACAGAAATTACCTCTTTGAAAAGTTGAAATGAATTCTTAATAATTGTTGGTATAATCCGCTTTTCTCACAGTCGGCATAATGGTCACCACAACTAAATTAAAATAATTTTTCACATCGATTTATATTAAATCTCGCTTAAATGTTTTTCGTGGATATCTACACCTTACAAATTTGCATATATTTGTTCTTCACCTTGTTTTCCATGTGATTCTTCGGCAACGTTAACAACTTCATAATATCTACAACGCCATAACAGTGTTTTAATATCTGTTTCAAAAATAGTGCTCTCTTTCTTTTGACCCCTTCTATCGCTTTTCATTCACAATAAAAAATGCTAGTTTGAACTGACATCTAAAGTTCAGTCCACAAGTTCTGTTTTAACTATAACTTCATGTTTTAAATCTTGACATGAAGTCAAATGAAGGTAAACTGCTTCGCGTTCTTACGTACAAAGCAAGTGACATACTATACCTGGGAGAAGGTACAACTGTTCTCTGACCGGAATAAGTATCTGGCCAATCATTTGCTTCTGAGAACATATTACAGTGATATAAACACACTGCATGAATAAGCCATGACATAAGAGTGGGGCATATCACAGTACTCCTCCAATATATAGCCAATTAATTCAATTTTAACTTAGTAAGCATAAAAAAGTGGTCACTACTAGGCCTGGGCGATGTTACATTTTTCACATCGCGATACATCGTCAGTCTAACATCGCGATGTTAACCACGAACGTAGCCAGCAGGTGGCAGCGTGCCTCCCTAAAAAAAGTAACATAGATTCATACATAAAAATGAGACCAGGTTGTTGTCCTGCAATAGACTAAACTAATTAAACATTTAAATATATTTTATTTTGAGCCAAGAATATATGCATTTCTGCATTTTTGGAAGCAATGCAGTTCTTTGTCTTGTAATAACACTTCGTGCTGAATACTCTAAAAAGAAGTACGACCAAAGAACCTAACAGTAAACACACTGACAATCGAAACAAATCCTAAGTTCACACACGCATGTGCAGAAAGCAGGACTCTTGTGCTGGTCTGGACCTTTGTGATTTATCGCTTCATCTTTCTTATCACTACAACACACTCTATCACAACATCGAAGAGAAAGTCACGTGATGGAAAATCACCTTATGCACAAAAATAATTCGAGGAGTCATTAGTCTATTATAGTCCGTCTAAGTATTGACGGTGTGATACCGGAAAATCGTCCCTTCAAACTAAGCGATGTGATATAGTAAAACCGTGCATGCGTACAAACATCGAACACCGGGAAATCGCCGACCAAGCGATGCGACATCGTAACATCGCGCATGCGCTCACACAAACATCGGAACCGTCTTCAAGCTAAGCGATGTGATATAGTAAAACCGCGCATGCGTACAAACATCGAACACCGGGAAATCGCCCACCAAGCGATGCGACATCGTAACATCGCGCATGCGCACACAGAAACATCGGAACCGTTTGTGTGACACCGGGAAATCGCGATGTTACGATATATCGTCGATTTGAAAATTATGAAACCGGTGTGACGATGTCGGCTTCACACCGGTTTTTCACGATGTATCGATACATCGCCCAGGCCTAGTCACCACAGGGATGTCCTCACGGAAGGTATTGCTTCCGTAGGCCCACAAAATGAGAAAATATTAAATGAACTTAAAAAGTCTCCAAACTGTCCAAACTGCCCAAGTGTTTAACTTTAATTCAAGCTGTAGGTTTAAAGAAAGGGAGTCAAAGTAATGAGAAATAATTACAAGATAAAAAGAAATTTTATACACCATGTTTTTAAATTTTCTGTTGAATCATATAAACTTGACAATTCTACGTATTAATAAATACTTTTAAAATTTTTTTGATAAATTAACCCATCAACTTGAAAGAAAATTAATTTAATTGGAAGTTAACTTGCATTTAACTTTTCGTTCCCGTTCCGGCCGATAGATGGCTGCATCAGTCTATAAAACAAAATTAACTGAAAATAACTGAAAATTAATTTAATTCTTCCTAAAGATGGTAAAAGTATTAAAAAAAGAATTGTCATCGTGTTCTGAGGTATTCTAAAAGTTTCAAATATCTAGCTAGTCGGGAAGTTAGTTAAAAATCAATTGCAATATATGTACTGGACAAACACACGCACAAACACACAAACAAACAAAAAAGCAAGTTAATAAAAACATGGCAAAAATACGAATCATAATATTGAAAATGGTATAAATGAAGCAAAAGGGGGAAAATTGAAAATCAAACCTAATAATTAAAAATAAAAATTAAAATTGTGTTATGAGAATTATAAGAAAAGAAAAGCAATTCATATACTAGGGCTGAAAAACCTCTCATTCGAAACTTGAAACATAAATGCCAATTATAAGAATCAGACAAAATTTAGTTCTCACAAAGAACTTCAAAAAACAGGGAACAAATCCTTTGAATATGACATCTATGTCCTATTCTCTAGCAATATTGAATTCAGTGTTAGCCGTCCATTTACATAGATTAGCAAACCCACAAAGAGCTAACTATTTCGGGATTATATTTTCCCACCATTGAGTTAAGTTGCCTTTGAAAGACTTGGGGCGGGGGAAACTTAAGGGCTCTCTGAACATCATTGCATATTTGAAAGAATAATCAAAAGACACGTCAAAAGATAGTTAAATTACTAACATTCCCACCATCGAAAGTATTTTAGAATCTTAAGGGGACTAACAACCCTTAAGTTGAGGAAGTAAGGCATATTTTCATACTTTTTGACTCTTTGTAACTACTTCAATTTACTCCCAATTTTTTCAAATTTTATGTATGAGATAAATTGATATATTTATTTTAATAAACAAATTTTCAACTCTCAAAATAATTAATTTTTTTTTTAAAATGCTTTAGATATACTTTGTTTTTCAAGTATTTTAAATGTATACTGGCTTGCGCACAGAACTATGAAATTAATTTTACACTTAAATGTATAATTCCTGTTTTATATTTAAAATAAATAATTCAAAATACAATTGAACATAAAACATTCAACATTAAAATATTTTTAAAATTTTTTAAAATATACATAAAATTCCCTTAAATTTTTGCATTAATTTACCCCTCAAAGAATAACAAAATGTGCAGTGATTCCAATAATTCTAGTTCAGACGCAATAAAATAACATGATTATGTAGTGATAAAAATTTCATGGAATTATGTTTCTAGTTTTTGAGATATCAGTTGCGGAATGATGCAAAATTAATTTTTGGGAGAAATGAGTTTAAAATTTTTCTTACCATAAACTTGATCAGAAATTAAATATTTAGAATATCAATATCTGTGGAACAAAGCGTAATATTTTCCTGCAGTTTGCTTAATTTTGTTAAGAAATGATCAGGCTTTAACATATATTTTTTTTCAAAATATCGAATGTTTTAAAAATTTAAGGGTAGTGAGTCCCCTTAAATATCTTCGGTAAATCAATTTTTTTTTAGATTTGTCGTACTATATAATTACATTTTTTTGTATTATTTGTAGCATTTCCTTCCCCTTATCGTACACTTTAATAACCCTTATTGCTGCGTTAGTTGCTTTACAGAAGAAAGTATTTTATTAAACGCATCCGGCATTCTGGGCTTATTTAAGAAACCGGATGTGAGGATACGAACTGTTAAATCCATGTTATTTATTATTTCTTGTAACCATGACCCCTTGCGCACTCAACCCCTAACCCAACCCCTTTCGCACTATGACGTACATGCGTACGTCATAAAATTCTCGTAACCCAAAACCATGACGTACATATGTACGTCATTATTCTATTTCAGCATATTCACTTTAATTATTGCTTAGTTATTACACTATCCGTGAAAATTGTGGTTTGGTAATGTGATCTGATTACATTTCACATTACCAAATCACCTTTAGTTGATTTATCTCTTCTTTTTCGAGGTACAAGAAAAATGTGCAGCGGATGCCCAGGAAATCCTCCATTTTGCAGCATCGAGCACTTCTCAGAAAATCATTAAATTAATTATAATTTAACAGTTACTGATACTAAATGATGTAAAAAACATTGGAAACTTCAATCATGTTCTCATTTTCATACATTTATTTTCCGTTATGTATTTGCTAAATAATTTTTGCTTATATATTTTTTACTGAAACGTAGATTTTTCAGTATTTTTCAAGTTTTTCAGATCTTTGTAAACAAGATAATTATAGTGTAATAATAGCTTTGAAGAACAAATAATGCATCATTTTCCTAATTTACATATTACTCATGTATTCTGAATTCAAATACATCCATAACTTCAGTTTCAAGAAAATCGAAGAAATCTGGTTTTCAGTGTATTTAACGGTAAAGTCAACCTGGTGCGCAAGAGGTTAATTTAGCATTGTTTATAAAGTAAAGTAAACATCTGTAGCAAAGTAACTATATACAACCCTTGACCCATCTGGCCTGTTCTCTGCAGCGGCAGTCAATTGTGTGTATAATTATTTTTCATCAGCACAGTGGATTTGGTCCGGGCCTCAGCATCAAATATTAATTCGATGCTGAGGCATCCAGAGAACATTAGTTTACGTTTGTTTGTTAAGTATTTACATATAAATTACAGAACAAGATATATACGAAATCGAAATGTCCATCATGGGATACAATATATGCAGTTAGAGAGTATCTTAGAACAAAGTATCCGTTTCTGAAACTAAAATTAGAGAGAAAATTACTTTTGAGGTTGTGATACTGTATGTCCATAAACGGAGATATATTATTGGTTATCCGTGGTGTTAGTAATCATACGTACATTGTGTATGAGAGCAAAACTATTAAAAATATTCAGCACACGAAAGTTTTCGAAATAATTAACACCGAACATAATAAATTTATTATAGCATTTCACCTCTTAATATCTATACATGGTGTTCACTAAAGCTGATATCCCTTACGAGTGTGTGATTTTCGAAATGGCATTCAGTGTATAGACTTGTGTATGTATCCACCATAAACTGGGGTTAATAAAGCACGCATAGTGTAAGCCAAGGAACATCTAATATGCGTTTCTAGTATGACTAAGCTCGAAACAGTTTCAGTTTAATTCGACCTCTGATAATTCTATATGTTCATGATTATGTAAAACTACTAAACATACGATAAAATCATGATACAAAATGTCTAACGTGACGTTTTTCGTTAATATTTGGTTCTCAAGGAAAAATCATAAATTGCTTAAAATCGAACAGGTTTTTTTTTCATTACTTACGAAATATTTTCGCTTAATTATGGTTATCTTGAATTGTTAAGCCCAATTCTATTTAAAAGCGCGAAAAAATAGTTTCTAGCACTTCTAATGTTTTAATGATTTACAAATTCATTTTCATTAAATAATACTATATTAATTATTCATTTAGAAAAAATCTATATTAGAAAGTACTTTTATACTCTCATGAGAAATTATTTATAAAAGAGAATTAACATTTTATGTATAAATCATTATTCTTTAGTCGCACTTTTTAAAATTCCCCCTTCAACAGTCCTGTACGTGTTGATTCAGACATTTTATTTAATTATTCTATACTTTTTCATTTCATTAAATCTCTTTAGCAAAACGATGTTAACGTGAGACACTTTGATATAGATAATTCCATCATTTTTCATGAGTGTTATGTTCGTTATATTTTAGCATTTAAAATGAAAATGACATAATTTAAGCTAAGAACATTTACAGGAAAGGTTTAGAGAATAGATCACCTAGCTCTTAAAAGAAATTTATGACAACTGACTATTATTTTCACTTTTTTCTGTTCCATATTTTGATCTGGTTATTTGTTGCTGTCACATTGTTCGTATATTTCACATAAAGGACGGAAATATGAAATTATTGTATTTGGGCCTTATATATATATATGTACACTCACGAGCCAAAACATTATGGCCACCCCTACATTTTGCAATGAATTCGCCTGGATGACGTGGAAGGCACGTGATCAGGTGGAAGTGGTATTTAACTGCTGCTGGAGAGTCAGAAGAATCATTCTTTCACTTACTTCTGTGTGTAATGGGAAAGGCTGCGGATCTAAGCGACTTTGATAGAGGGCAGATTGTAATGGCTCGAAGGCTCGGAACAAGTATTTCCGAAACTGCACGACTCGTGGGTTGTTCGCGACCTACAGTTGTTAGTACTTATGCAAAGTGGATGAATGACGGTGAAACCAGCAGTAGACGACATGGTGTTGTACGTCCACACGCTATCAAAGAAAAAGGTCGTTGGACACTGTCTTGCATGGTGAAGCAAAACCGGAGCTAGACAGTGGCTCAGCTGACAGCCCAATACAATGCAGGGCCAAGTAGAATAGTATCGCAACACACTGTTCAGCGGACACTGTTGGATATGGGGCTACGCAGCAAACGTCCCACTCGTGTGCCTTTGCTGACCAAGCGTCATCGCCAACTGCGCCTGCGCTGGGCCCGGGAACATCGCGACTAGACCATGGATCAGTGGGAGAGAGTTGCCTGGTCAGATGAATCACGGTTTGTCATTCATCACGCCGATGGCCGTGTCAGGATACGCCGTATTCCAGACGAACTGCTGCTCCCTCAATGTACAGTAGGTCATACACAGGCCGATGGTGGTGGTATTATGCTTTGGGGGACGTTCTCTTGGGCGTCTCTGGGACCCGTGGTTGTGGTACAGCAGACCATGAATGCTACAGGGTATCTGAACATCATTGCGGACCAGTTGCACCCTTTCATGGCCTCTGTTTTTGGAGCTGGAAATGGAATGTTCCAACAGGACAACGCCCCGTGTCACAAGGCTAAAATTGTGTTGGAGTGGTTCCAGGAACATGATGCTGAATTCCAGTTAATGTCCTGGCTGCCTAACGCATCGGATCTCAATCCGATAGAACACATTTGGGATGTCATGGGACGGCAGCGCAGAGTTCAAAGACCACCAATTCGCAATATCTCGGATTTAAGTGACCGTTGCTTAAACATCTGGTACAATCTGTCTCCGGCCATCTACCAAGGACTTGTGGCATCCATGCCAAGGCGGGTTGAAGCTGTGTTGCGCGCCAAAGGTGGGCCAACTCGTTATTGACAGGTGGTGACAATGTTTTGGCTCTTGAATGAATATGTAGCAGTTATATATGTAGAAGCTAATATTTTGCAGATGATCCCAAAAGAGAATCAATTAGACTTTGGGATTGTTACAAGTGCTTTGGAGTTACGCTTTGGCTAGAAATGTTTGAAGGAATATAAACGGATCCAGTCCAAATATTGTCGACAGAAACCAAATGAATTGCTACACGAACCTGCGTCAGACGTCAAAAGGCTTTATCAGAAGCTTGTCAAAAGCTGATCAGGCTATCTCGCCTGGTCAGCCTTCCCTGCGGAAGTACGGGAAAATCTAACTTTAAAATATTTTATCGATAGAGTGCGGAACTCTGGAATACAGAAGGCACTTCGAAATATCTGAAGCTTAGTTAAATATCTGAAGTCTGCTTTAGTCTATGCCATAAAGTTTGAAGCAGTCCAACAAGCTTTACAAAAGCTCGCCATTCTTGTAGTGTTGCGAACTTTACAGAATCTCACGAACGTTGAATGGAGCATTTGATGGAAAACGTGACAAATTGTCAAATCAGGCCAGTTCTATAAGATCAGTTAAGCCTGACAGAAGACAAGTCATAAAATGCTGGCGTTGCGGCGGAGAAGGCCACACCCGAAGAAACTGCCAAGTGCGCCAAGACTCGGGAGCGAAGAACACTCCAAAGAAACAGGAGCAGGGAAACTAGAATGTGGCCATCTCGCGGGGTGGAGGATGCCAGAGATTAAAAATCCTCAGTTCAAAGTACTACAAATTTCTTTCATGAGCGTCGGCGATCACGAACTTTTTGTCTTAGGACATATTAATAGACTTCCCTGCCGTATGATCATCGACACAGAAGCCAAAGGGACGATCATTCAAGAAGATTTGACTAGGTGTATGGAGGATATTCTCTGGACTCCAACCTGCTTTACGCTGTGACCGGTGACAAAGTTCCGATTCACGGAAAGACGAATATTAACATCGTATTCGGGAATTCCGTTTACAAACATACGGTATGTGTGGCAGATATTACGGACGGCATGGTTGAGAGGTTAAATCGAACCATCCTGAATAACCTCTCCCTCCTGGTGTCAAGAAAACAAGAAGACTGGGACCGAAAGTTACATCTGTTCCTACTTGTTTATCGCAGTGCTGTCCACGAAACTACTGGCTATACACCATCCCAGATAATTTTTGGTCGTGATCTCCGTCTGCCGTGTGATCCCCTGTTCGGACGTTCACCAGACACGCCTTCATCACCTGAAGAATACATCAGTACACTCGAAGCCCGTTTTGAAGACGTCCACAACTTCGCCCGTGAGCGTATCAACATTGCGACGGAGAAGAGGAAGACCCGGTACGATACGAAAGCAACAATACATGAATTCGATGAAGGTAACGAGCTATGGCTCTGGAATCCGATTCGATGCATAGGACTCTATACCAAGTTACAGTTGCCTTTGGATAGTCCGTATACAGTCCTAAAAAGACTGGATGAATCCGCGGTTCATTTTAGAAAATCGTCTTATTCTAAGCCTAGAATAGTGCATTATAATAGGCTAGCTCCTTACTATGGCCATAGTCAATAGATTAAAGAAATGTACAAAACATAGTCTTTCTCTTTTTGTGTATAACATTTTATTTAGTGTAAATAATCCTTAACTAAGATTAGTCATTTCTTTTTATTTTTTTAATGTTGTTTAAAGTAACTAGATGTTCCTAGTATGTATTTATTGATTTTATGAAGTATGTATTTGTGTGTGAGCGTGGTGATTTTGTATTAATTTTAGTTCTGATTTTATAGTTAACTTTTCTATTATCAGTTGTATGTATTGTAAGTAAGGATATGTACTGCACGGGACGTACAGTCCTTGAGGAAAGAGCAATGTTACGAATTTTGTAAGTATTGCATTTTGTTCCGTTAAAATGGCTTTTATGGAAGCACTCTTATAGCTAAAATGGTATTTAACATGGGTGTCTATGAGAATCTTGCCAAATATGAGAGTTACCGCCAAATTTGCAATGGATTTAGTGACTTATTTTGGTCGCTAAATTTGGCGATATTTCGCCAAGTGTTCGCCAACTTGCCAACTAAACCTTTTTGGAAGCTTCTAAAAATATCTATCTCAGACTAACCAAAAGGGTGCGACTTTGGAATTCTATAAATATACCTGACATTGGATCTCCGTTCAATTTCCTAGTGCGAATTGAATGTATTAAAACTGCGTTACAAACTGCGTTTACAAGAAGACAGTTGTAACGTGTTTTATGATTGGATTTGTGTATTCGTCTGAAGAATTTACAGAATAATAAATTTATTTTGTGTGAACTTCCTGAAGAAATTTTCTTGAATCCTAACAACCCAGGAATATGGAACAGTATATATATATATATATATATATATATATATATATATATATATATATATATATATATATATATATATATATATATATATATATATATATATATATATACAGGGTGATTATAATTAAAGTTTAAGTTTCAAAACTCTATAAAAAAAGAACCTCTGATGAGAATGACGTCAAATTTGAACGGCATGTTATTGAAGAAGGCGGAAAGCGTATGGCAGAAGAAAAAATTTAGTTTCAAAAGTTAGCAAAAGATGGCGCTGTAAACGGCAGAAGATGTAAATTAAAATACCTGTCATGCGCACGACACATTTCAGTGTTATAAAACCGCCAGGTACGCGGCTGTTCCTCATTTCGCGTCTCAGACTTTCGCCATGGGTGTCTCACTGCAGGACTGCGCTCTGCTGGTAAAGCTGTATTACAAGAACGATGATTCTGCAAGAGTAGGTCAGCAAAAGTTCAGGACACTGAAGGGTATAAAAGAAGGCGTTGGTCCAATGAGTGTCGTGGGTCTGAAGAAAATGATGCAAAAATTCGAAACGACAGGTTCGTTTGATGTACAATCTGGTAGAGGGAGAAAACAAGTGCATTCGACGGTAGTTGAGGTGACCACAGCAGTACAGGAGGGGTCGGCCTGTGGTGTGCAACCGTGCAGTGCACGAGGAATTGCCCGAACATTAGACAGGCCTACGAGCACGGTGCTGAAAATTGTACGAAACATCCTGCAATGCTATCCTTACAAAATTGGCCACGTGCAGGAGTTTCTTCCGTCTGACCTGCCAGCAAGGGAGACGTTTGCGTTAGAATTTCTTGGTCGTATGGAAGTGGATAATGAATGACAGTGGAAAATTTTGTGGACAGTTGAAGCCCATTTTCATCTGACAGGGTACGTCAATACCCGGAATTATCGAATATGGGCAACAGAAAATCCACTAGCAACGCACCCCGTACCACTTCATCCTGATAAGTTCACGGTGTGGTGCGGCTTTACGGCATCATTCATCCTACAGCCATATTTTTTCGAGCAGACGGGTGCTTCCGGTCTTGTTACTGCTACCGTCACTGGTCAGCGCTATGCGTCTCTTTTGCGCAACCACGTCTTTGTCCTGATGGAGTCTCACATATTGATGGCACTGTGGGTAAAGCGATGGTATTTCATTCAGAAAAATTGGCGATAAAATATGTTCCTGATAGTATTTGGAGTTAATCTTGACATTTTTTCCACTCTCTTTATTTTTAACTTGCCATTATAAGAAAAACCAGCAACAATCATGAATCCCTTAGAAAAACTTTCTTTCGATTCTTTGAACCATGTACTTAAATTTTTTTCTCCCCTTTTATGATAATAAATGGCTCTTTTTTGTTGCGATCATTTAAATACACCCATGATTCATATACTGTGACAATTGTTTTCCATTTTTCTTTGGATAAGTGTTTCTCATATAGAATTCTGCAGCGTGTCCTGCGTTCAGCGATATGATTTGCAAGAAGACGTTGCACATTGCGTTTTTTCACTTTCTTAAGATTTAAATCAAGGTTTATCATTTTGTTTACAGTCGACACCGAGCATTTTAATGATTTTGCAACTGTCCTTTGACTAGGAGGATTTTCTTTTAAAATTAAACGACGTACCTTTGCAATAGTCGAAGATGTCCGTTTTTTCCTTGGATACTTGTTTGGAATTTTCGTCCCACTTGAGGCTCTAATTTGACATTTTTTTCCTTTCTTGTTGACGATATTACCTATCGACGCTTTAGATATCACAAACCCATGACTCTCACATCGTTTTTGGATAACGGGGTATGCATATTTCTCTTCGGAAAGAGCATAAATGTAGCCTTCGAACCACTGCTTTGTTAAAACGCCATTTTGAATAAAAACAAAACTTTCAATCCGCAGACGATAATTTTGACTTTTAAAAACATAGTACAATTGCAATTATTTTTTTTGCAGCAAACGATTTTTTATTACCGCTTACCAAAATCGTCTAAAAAAATGTGCGAACAGCCTCTGTATATGTGTGTGTGTGTGTGTGTATTATATTATATTAGTATCACCTAGATTTTATTTAAAATAACTTTTATATAATAACTGATGAACCTCAGTTTTATTGAAATAATGTCAGGTATATTTATAAGTTATACCTGTAAGCATCTCCATGGAATCCAGAAGCTATTCATATAAACTTTGCCATCACTGTGGGCTCAATAACATGTAAAAACACAATGAAGAGACAAATACAGGTGAGTTGACACTGTTTCACTAATATAGTTGATATGATTTAAGTTTGTTAAATGGCATTATTTAACAACATTGATAAACGTTTTGCTATGAACGCGGTATAGCTCACTCGTCCTTTTTTACATGTTTTTATTAACTCGCTTTCTTGTTTGTGTGTTTGTGTGTTTGTCCAGTCGAAATCTTGCAATTGATTTTTAATTAACATCTTGACTAGCTAGACGTTTGAAACTTTTAGAATACTCCAGAACACGATGACAATGCATTATTTCTACACTTTTAGCATCTTTAAACATAATTAAATCAATTTTCAGTTATTTTCAGTTAATTTTGTTTTGTAGACTGGTGCAGCTCTCTATAGGCCGACACGGGAACGACAAGTTAAACGCAAGTTAACCTCCAATTAACTTCATTTTCTTTCAACTTGATGGGATAATTCATCAAAAAAGTTTTATAAAAGTATTTATTAATACATAGAATTGTCAGGTTTATATGATTCAACAGAAAATTTAAAAACATGGTACATGAAAAGTTCTTTTTATCTTGTAATTATTATTATGTGAAATGATATTTAATGTACTGAACGCAACAGAAGATTATCAAAGAATCGAGAATTGTCTATAATTGATGCCGGTTTCTTTAAAATCTCGCAATAGTTAATTAACTGATAATTTTATAGTTCTTGTATGCCTTTTGAGATCCTGAGAAATTTTTAGTAAATTGTAAATTTTTAGTTTTAGAAATTTCATAACAGCCACCTTAATTTTAAAAGGGTGCTTTTCTCTTGTGACTGTTGATGAAAAATTTGTTTGGAGTTTCATTTTCTATTGTCTCAAAGGCCATGCATACACATGACTACTCGACTCTCAATGCCAGGAGTGAAACAGCATTCTAGTAGTCGAAATGTAATTATATTGTCGACGGGTATTACGAAGAGCATTGGGTATTGCTATTTGGAAATTTATCTGCAGGATCAACATATAAACTTATAAGAAACCAAAATCATTCTCAAAATTGTACGACGTTAGTAGTACAAATTATGCATCACAATTGTTTTCTATGCATAATTTTTTTCTATGCATATTGTAGTTTCTAAATTTCTTTTAAGACCAGGAACTTCAGAAAGATCAAAATCGTATCCTCTCCATAAAGTCTGCATATAATACAGTATCACCCTTCTGCTGAATATGGCTATGGGGTTTTCTAATGATAAGAAATTTTTATGTTTGAATATCTCCCACAAAAGCACATAATCTGTAGTGTTTCATTATATCTTGAGAAAAGAGTTAGATTGGAAAATGTCTTTAGCGAAAATATCCTGAGATTCAAATAGTACAATTATTATTTAACTTATAACTGATCAAGTACAGTTTGTGTGGAACACCTTAATATCCCATATGTAAGCTTCCAGGTATAACTAATCATCGATTGAGAAGAGATTTAATGCAGTTATATCATCATTTGAACACAGTCAACCGTAGTTGGTCAGTTTTACTACGAGAGTGAGCGTAAACTTCGGTGCTTATCGTCAGAACATGAATTCAAGTGTGACTATTGAACCCTAAAAGGCATGAAAACCATTTTTAAAGTATTCAGGATTTGTTTACTTAGATATCATGCACATAATGAGTTATACTAAGGACAAATCAAATGTCCAACACCCTTCAAATACACATTAAACAAACGATCAATCACGTATTCAATTTTATTGTCCAGTGCATGTGTACATTTACCTTAATTTGTGGCTGATTGGATATATGTAGAATAAGTCACTAAATGTTTAAATATACAACTCGTATTATTATAGATAATGTGTTTCCATATGTGAACGCATTACAAATTATATAGTTTCGGTTCAGTTTACCATCAGGGGATTCAAGATAACTACAAATGTTTAAAACTATTGAAATTATGCCAGATACATTTAGAGCCCTGAATACTAGTAAGAACGTTATATGGATATATGGCTTTGATTTGAGAGATTGAAAATACTGAGTTTCACTCTATTGCAACTTAAAATGTCTATTAATATTATTGTCAGAAAAAAGATATTGTCTCAAGACCGAATATTTACACTTATTTTATAATGTAGAAGGTTATCAGCACATTTCCCTGTGTTGCAGTGATTAGATGTCAGATAATGAAAACACCTTCCTTGGATTAATTATACCCCAAAGAGGATATACTTTTTTTTCACAACATTTATATGCTTCTAACAGAGTTAATTAAATCAATCGATTAAATCAACTGTACTAGCTTTCAACGGTCGTAGGTAGTGAATTTATTACGGAGCCTTTCTCGATGATGGTTTTTCATTACTCGTTTTTACATTTCATTAAACCACTTCCGTGAAACGATGCTATCGAAAGGTTCTTTAATATATCTAATCGTATCATTTGACACCAGTAAAGCATGGGGATTTTAGCAGTGTATAAGTGAAAATGACAGGTAATTTATTCCCGGATAATTTAAGATGAACATTTTACATCATCTTTGGTAACTGAGTACTTCTAAAAAGATTTATGACAATTTCTTTTCAGCTTGCTTCTGAATCACGTGAGTCATAAATCTTCTACCGATGAGTTTATAGTAAAAAAAAAGGGAACGGCGTATTGATCTTATAAATCATTTATTTTCATATAACAATAAAATATGACAGGTAAAATTATCATAAACATAAAATTTATTGATTTTTTTCTTCACGTTTAACAAGATTAGAACGTTATTGTGTTGTATTTTTCTGGTGAGGTTTTGATACATATCAAAATGGAAAATATAAAGGATTCAAACTAAAGGATCAAGAAATATGAGTGAAAAAGTACTTATATGTGATGCAATTTTTAATTTTTTTTTAAAATTTTCTTTCATGCATAGAATTTCTTAACAGTGGTGAAGATAATTTATAAATACTTTTTAGTTTAACTTCACCACTCTTTGTTGCCTAATTGTCCAGTTTCATATCATCTCATCACCTCTATTACGAAATTTTATGGATTGATATCTCGCCTTACCGAAGCCAAACACATTTCCTCATTAAAGCTCCAAAAGGTTTAAAAGAAATCACTATGAAACACTCTTTCAAAAACACTTTATTTTTTATTGGAAACCTCATCACAATCTATAGTTAAAGAGTGGGCAAGATTTTCCGAAAATCACAGCAACCATCAATGGTTTGGTAGATCTATTAATAGGGGGAGAAAAGGTGTACTGCTTATGGCGAATACGCAAATGTTCACAGAGTAACTCGTTCAAATGAAGAGGCATGAAATGTATTAAGTAGTATGTATAAGTGTTATCACCTATCAAAACTTTAAATTTTTTAGGAATATTCTATGGTTTGTAACGCCGAAATTACGGATTTATAAGAGACTCCCAAATACTGATAAAGTTGCTGGTCGTATGGTGCTACTTCATAAACAAACTTTATTTGTAATTATATGTATTATAAAGTATATATTTATAATTATAAATATTGCAAATTACATATTTGTAATTATATATATTATATATTTGTAATTATATATATGAATTCAAAAGTTAAGTTTAAAGAGATATCAACAAACAAAACTTCAAACACCATTTCCTTCCAAATCCATCTATTTATTTACAAGATGACAATGCAAACGAATTACATTATAATAGCAAAGGCTCGTTCCTTCCATGACTGCAGAGGTGTTTTAGCGTGCAGTATACACAAGTCTTTACAAGTGCCGAGGGCGTAGCTTATTAAAATTCACACACTCACTGGCGCTGAAGTCAAAGTTGTTTTCTTCTTAAATATAACACTAACAATTTATATGAAGGGTCCAGTGGTAAAACCACTTTGCTCCAAAATCTTCGTTATCAGAAAAACGAATTTGAAAGTTGGAGTAAAGTGATAATTTTTTCCCCGGAAGGCCGAAACTTTATTGCTATTTTTAACGGCTTTAAAGTGGTTCTGGCCAAGATAAGAATGCACGTGGTGTTACTACTCCTTGGAAGCTACAAGATGGCACTGCTAACTAATTTTCGTAAAAATGTGATTAAAGTGGTTTTACCCCTGGACCTTCCATATATATATATATATATATATATATATATATATATATATATATATATATATATATATATATATATATATATACATACACTGAAGTGCCATCTTTTACTCTTTTTGTTCCTGAAAACTCATGCAGAAGTGATATGTTTAATGTTACACAAATACACACACACAATCACGTGTATATAAATATACACTGAAGTGCCACTGAATTAGGGATACCAACCTAGTAACGAGTTGGGCCTCCTCTAGCCTTGATAACGGCTGCCACACGACGAGGCATAGATTCAACAAGTTTCTGGAAACGTTCCACGGGAATGGCTTGCCAAATATTGGCTAAAAATGTCCATAATTCAGTAAGGTTCTTTGGTGCTGTGTGATGGCCTTTCACGCCTTGTTCCAAAACATCCCAAAGATGCTCAATAAGATTTAAGTCTGGGCTTCTAGGTGGCCAATTCATTACATAGAAGTCAGAGGAATGCTCATCCAACCAGCCAGTAGCCAACCTGGACTTGTGAGAGGTACAGTTGTCTTGCTGGAAAACTCCATTAGCGTGCGGATAACAGAACAGCATAAACGGATGGAGGTGATCACCCAGCATCTCTACGTACCGAATTGCATTGAGGGAGGTTGGTACACGCACCAAAGATCCCAAACCGTGCCACGAAAGAGCACCCCAGACCACGATTGAGCCACCATTCCCTTGCACAGTTCCAGCCAGGCATGCAGGATCCATGGCTTCATGAGCCTGAAGCCATATTCTCAGCCTCCCGTCGGTGTTAAGTAGTAGGAATCGAGACTCATCACTCGTTTCCAGTCCTCTACACTCCAGTCTCTGTGCTCTCTTGCCCAGGCAAGACGTGCAGCCCGATGGCGAGTATAGAGCAATGGTACTCTCGTAGATCGACGGCTCCCGAAACCCATACGGTGAAGCGAGCGTTGCACAGTCCGTTTACTGACTATACGACTGGCACCGTCATTAAACTGGATGGTAATTTGAGCTAATGTTTGGTTTCGCTGGCTACGTACAATACGCCTGAGCCGTCTCTCACCACGTACTGTCAAGGCTAATTGTCCTTTGCAGTTTGCCCGATAGCTAGTTTTTTTCAACCATCCATGTATTCTTGGTATACTCTTGACACTGTCGACCTTTAAAATCCTAGCTGTCTGACGATTTCGGAAATTGAATGGCCCATGCGTCGCGCACCTACGATTTGTCCGCGATCGAAGGCGTCTAAATTAGGCAGTTTACCCATAATGGCAATTCCAACAACTAATTCAGAACAATAACAGTACGTGCTATATATGCAGTTACCACAGCGCCCTTTACTCGAGCATACATGATGCGCAGCGCTAAACAATTTGCATAGGCCTTACTATCCGTAATTCAGTGGCACTTCAGTGTAGTTTCTGTTGTCAGTGATAAGAGCATTACACATACACACACACACACACACATATATATGTATATATATATATATATATATATATATCCACATTAGAAAACCGAGACCTATGTAATGTGTGTATCCTTCATGAATATGGCAATTCGACGGAAAAATTTTCTCACATAAAAGAAGAAACAATTTTGAGGTAATAAGCAAAATAAGATAATTATTCATTTACTTCTTGAAAGCTGTTTTATTTTGTTTAAGACTGTTACGTCCTAACGTTATAAAAACTGAAAATGCGCTACATGCTGTCTTCTTAATTACCGTGTACGACATAATTAATGGTCATGAATACTTTGAACCTCTCTAAGAATGAATGCGATTGTTATCGTTATCTGAAATTTTGAGACCTTTTTTCGAAATTTTTAAAGATGAGCTTAATTATCGAAGCTCTTCTTTATAACGTTTAAATTAGATACTGAGAGTTACTCATTGAGGCATTCTTTAAATCTAAATATTCTGTTAAATTCGGTTTGAAAAGGCAGTCGTTAATCAACATGTTTCAGATGCTATCGTTTAATTAACTAACTTTATCTGATTTAATTAGAATGTGTGTGAACAGCCACAAGAACAATTGCCTTAAAATCCTTGGGAGGTTTTTTTTTGTTTTTAATATCGCTCTCTTTGTAGCATTTAATATCTCGATGTAGATTTATATCATGTTAAGTTTTACACTGTGAGTTATTTTTATCATCAATTTGCGCGAATTATTTCATCAGTTAGTATAATAGCGAACTACATTTGCTTTAACTTCAGGGTAAATTAATTAACCCTGAAATTTCTTTAGAATTGATCCCAGATTTCTTAGTTATCATATTTAATATTGGTGTTGTTATATCTTATTATTTTGACCGTGAACATATTTTTTCATCTAAGCTGTATAGATTAAACTATATACAGGGTGTTCGGGATAAAAGTATCTAAAATGCATGACTTATTTTTACATAACTACCCATTACAATTTAAAAAAAAAAAATAAATAGAAAGAACTTCTCACCAAGCTTTATTATTAGTCATAGACTTCGCGAATAGTATCATAGATATCAATGTGTGCACCTGTTTATTGAATGGTTCGTAGAATGGTTCGTAGAATGGTTCGTAGAATGTTTCATAGAATGGTTCATAGAATGTTTCGTAGAATGGTTCATAACTTAATTGGAATTGAAAAAACAACTTACTCATTATTTTGTTTTATTGTAATTCATCTCAGTCACCGACGCCGAACAGAACACAGCCATACAGAACGTAAACATAAACGCTCTCTTCGGTAACGGTTACAGAGAAAAGAAACAAACATGAAAAAGCGCTCGCAGCGCCAATCGACAAGTGGACTGTATGGAATTTACTGAACATTCCGCCCCCCTTGAAACCTCGGAGGGGGTTTCAACAGTGAAAACGTTTGGAACATCACTTAGAATTAACATGCAAGAACTATGAAAAATTAAGAAAGGTGCAATACTAAATTAATAATGAGTACAGATGGAAAGATAATCACTACAATGCTGAAAGATAAGAATTAAACATGTTATGCACTGTAAGCAAATAGGTTCGAATGTTCAGGAAATTGGTAATTTACAAAGTTTCGAGATTGGTCTCAAAAGTTTACCAGTTTGAGTTTTCAACTCAACTACACGAACCTTGTTGTCCTTTCCAGGGAAAGTTTTTGTAATTCGGCCTAACTTCCATTGAAGTGGAGCCAAGTTCTCATGCTTTATCAATACCAGATCACCAACGTTCAGATTTTGTTGTGAAATGCGCCACTTTGGTCGGGATTGTAACTTTGTCAAATATTCATTTGACCAACGATTCCAAAAATGTTGAATCATACGCTGAAGCATACGCCAACGGTCACAGTGGCTGATGTTGTCTGGAATTGGCAATTCAGGTAGAGATGTTAATGGTTTCCCAATTAGAAAGTGTCCAGGTGTAAGAGCACGTAAATCGTTGGGATCACTTGAAATTCCACTAAGAGGTCTGGAGTTCAGACACGCTTCAATTTGGGACGTTACGGTAGTAAGTTCTTCGAAAGTAACACTCGAGGTGCCTATGACTCTCTTCAGGTGGAACTTGAACGATTTAACAATGGATTCCCAAAGGCCTCCGAAGTGTGGAGCTGCCGGAGGGTTGAAACGCCAATTGATGTTGTCCATAGTAAGAAACTGGTAGATGGAGTTGTCCATCATCAATTCTCGAAATTCTTTTGCGAGTTCTCTACTTGCCCCATAGAAGTTAGTGCCACGATCACAAAATATTTCTGCAGGCTTACCCCTGCGTGCTATGAATCTCTTTAAGCAAGCGATGAATGCTTTGGTTGACAAGTCACTTATAACTTCTAGATGAACTGCCTTGGTTGCAAGGCACACGAATACACAGATGTAGGACTTGGTATTCCGACTTCCTCTTCCCTTGAAACTTCGAGTCAAAAACGGTCCAGCGAAGTCAATACCGGTATTTTGAAATACTGATGAAGGGCAAACTCTGGACCCTGGAAGGTCTCCCATGAGTTGTTCCGCTAGTTTTGGACGATTTCTGAAGCAAGGAATGCATTTTCTCACTACTCTTCTGACAGTATCTCTAGCTGAAAGAACCCAGTATTTTTCTCTTAACGTTGCTTGAAGTAGTTCTGGTCCAGCGTGTAGCAAGGTGAGATGATAGTGAGTAATGATTAATTTGACAATATGGTCACTTTTAGGAAGAAGAAGGGGATGCTTCTGCTCTTCTGGAAGCAATGAATTTTTCAACCTGTCGCCCACACGAAGTAACCCAGAATTATCGATAAACGGTGTTAAAGGAAGAACTCTGCTGCTGGATGCTAGTTGCCTCCCAGCCTGCAAACACGAGATTTCTGAGCCGAAATGAACTTGTTGTACGATCTTCACAATTGTATTTTCTGCGTCATTCAATTCATCAGTTGTCAAAAAGGTTTTCCTTCTTTCCTCAGCAGGTATAGAATAGTTCCTGGCGAATCAAAGACACCAGACAAAAACTCTTTTCAATTTGTCCCAAGAAGAATATCGTTGAAAAAACTCGGTTTTGAAAGTGTCATTTACCGTTTGTAGCTTGGATATGTTTAATTGTTTCTTTTCCTCTTTCGACAACTCTAGTGATAATAGATTGTCTTCTTCAACCCTGGAACTAGGTAGCGAAGGATTCTTCAACCACTTCGGCCCCTTCAACCACAACTCGCAGTTCACAAATTTTGATGGCGATAAACTTCTTGTGCCGCAATCAGCCGGATTTTCGAGTCCACAAACAAAGTTCCATTGCACGTTTGGCGTTAGCTCTTGAATCTGTGCTACTCGATTTGCAACGAACGGCTGCCATCTTCTCGGCTCTGAGTTGATCCAGGCTAAAGTTATCTTGGAGTCAGACCAGGCAAATTTATTTTTGACCGGAATGTTCAGGTACGAGAGTGTTGAATGTAGTAAATTATACAACAAAAGTGCGGCACAGAGCTCGAGTCTCGGAAGGGATTGTACTTTGAGTGGTGCCACTCTAGTTTTAGATGTCAGTAGGTTGACTCGTACTGAATCAATAGAGATACATCGGACATATATCGCTGCACAGTATGCCTTCTCTGAAGCGTCGCAAAAGGCATGTATTTCTACTTCAGCATGAGAGTTAAGTACATATCGAGGAAAAGTTGAAAGTTCGAGGAGATGAAGTTCCTCCAGAAATGTTCTCCAAGTAGTACATGGTTCATCAGGAAGAGGTTGATCCCAAGAGAATTTCCTTTGCCACAATTCTTGAAGTAAGATTTTCATAAAAGTTACACATGGTGACAAGAGTCCAAGCGGATCGAACACTCGGGCGATTTGAGATAGTACTTCTCGTTTCGTATAAGTATCCTTTATCTCAACTGGTGATACTGCGAATTTGAAAACATCTAGCTTGGGTGACCATTTGACTCCTAGAACACTACAATCTTTGTCATCTAGATGAACGAGATCGTTTTCTGTGGAGTCGATTGAAACTTCACGAAAAATAGAAGGATAATTTGAATGCCACTTTCGAAGATGGAAGCCTCCCTTGCTCGTCATTGCTTGCAACTCTGTTACAAGTTGTATAGCTTCCTCCCTTGTAGCAGCTCCCCCAAGAAGATCGTCAACATAAAAATTGTGAAGTGTTGCCTTAGATGCAATTGGGTACTCTTCCTTTTCGTCAAGTCCAAGTTGCTTTAAAGTTCTTGTAGAGAGGAATGGTGCACAGGCGGTCCCGTATGTCACAGTGAAGAGACGATATTCTGCAATAGCATCTTCAGGTGAATTTCTCCAAAGAATTCGTTGCCAATCAGCATCTTCTTCATGTATTTTTATCTGTCGGAACATTTTTTCAACATCCGCACAGACAGCGACTTGAAACGTTCTAAATTGAATCAGGATTGGGTAAAGTTCTGGTTGAACCCGAGGACCAGTCATGAGAAGGTCATTTAGTGAGTGTCCTGATGATGTCTTGCTGGATCCATCAAACACTACTCTCAGTTTCGTAGTACTACTAGAGTCTCTTAGTACAGCATGGTGTGGCAAGTAGTAAGAATTAGCCTTATCATACTCGGCTTCTGGAACAACTTCCATGTGATTAAGCTCTAAGTACTCGTTCATGAACTGTCTATATTGGTTGTATTTTTCCGGGTCAGACCTGAGATGACGTTCTATACCAATCAATCTACGAATGGCTGTTTGTTTAGACTGCCCTAACTGCGTAGGAGATGATTTAAATGGCAACCTAACTGTGTATCTGCCATCTTCATTTCTTGAATGTGTCTCTTTAAAATGCTCCTCGCAAGATCTTTCTAAGAAAGTTAGAGGATTTGCTCGAGGAACATAATCCAACTCCCAAAATTTATGAATTAGATCATCCGACACTAATTGAATATTATTTACATGAAGAATTTGACTGAACGAAGAAGCTCTACCACCTATCACCCAACCAAGTTCTGACCGAATTGCAAAGGGCTTATCCTCCCCCATCGACAACGTCTGACCCTTCAACAATGGTAGTGTGAGATCGATTCCAAGAAGAATATCGACCTGACTACTTTTGTGAAACGTTGGGTCAGCTAACGTGAGATCCCCAAAGATTTCAGAATATGAAGCATCCAAATCTTGGTGCGGAAGCACGCCCACTATTTTGTTCACCACGTACACGTTAGCACTAAAGGAACTCTGAGATGTAAAATGTGGACTGAACTGAATTTGGGATATTCCATTTGTTCGAGTATCTGAGGAGCCTAAACAAGAAATACGAACATTGGCCTTTTGTTTACTTAGACCCAGCCTTTCGATGCACTCACTTGTGATCAGTGACGCCTGACTACCACTATCTAGTAAACATCTGCATAATTGATAATTGCCCCATATATCTCTTACACGAATGACGGCTGTGGAGAGCAGAATTTGAACACTAGGGCCAACATTTGAAATGCAAGATGTAATATCTACCGTTCGTGAATTTTTGGCCGTTTCATTAGAACTACTTGCTCCGGGAACAGAAGTAGGCGAAAACACGGGAGCATTTATAGAAAGCCCACCTGAATTTGACATATTTCCCTGACTGCCTCTTCCACTAACAAACTCAATATGAAGCAAGGTGTGATGAGGTTTTTTGCACGTGTGGCATTTGAATTTACTTCTACAAGCCTGAACGCCGTGAAATTGTGTTAAGCAGTTGAAACAAACATTATTTGATTTAACAAATTCCCAACGCTTTTGAACTTGCATTTTTGAGAATGTTTCACATTTACTTAGGGTATGTTCTTTATGACAGAGCGGACACTGTATGTTCGAAGCAACTAATGTTACCTTTTTATGGAAATTTCTCTTTGCACATTGATTCGCTGTCATGATTGATCTGGCATGAGTTGAATGAAATTGTAGTAACTCATCTAACTTAGGTATTGCATCAACTTTAAGTGTTCTTTCGAACCAAGTTCTAGTATTAGAATCTAGTTTGAATAGTATGGAAAACATAAGAAAGCTGTCTGCAGTTTGATCAATTTTGAATTTTAAAGATTCTAAAGTTCTCACAAATTCCTTCGTTGAATCTATTAAATTTAACATTTGGGTGGATGATTCGTTATGGATTGGTGTCATGTTAATGAATTTTTTCATCCGTGAGGAAAGTATTTCTCGTTTGTTAAAGTACCTTTCGGTTAGAAGGTCCCAGGCAATTTGAAAATTACTATTAGAAATCGGTAGTGAATGTATAACCGTTTGTGCATCACCCCTCAAAACACCCTTCAGGTACTCCAATTTTTGAGCTCCTGTCAAGTTTGGATTGTCCGAAACAGCTGCTCGAAATAAATCAGAAAACGTTAACCAATCTTCAATTGTTCCCGAAAATGTTGGTAATGATAACGTAGGAAGTTTTACATCTGCTGACTCAGAACTTTTAACATTTGAATTTTTAGCTTGTTGCTCAGCTCCATGACTCTTATGAATGTTTGTACCAATAAGAGCCACCATCTGTTCTAAAACGTCCAAAAGGTCATCTTTTTCAACAGAATAATAGTCTATTTCTTCATCCTTACAGTTAGTTATTATTGAGTTGAAAATACCTTTTATTTCATTTGTTAATTCGACAAAACGATTTTTCCTAATCTCTAATTCTGCCAAATTTAAATTTTGAATATCACCCTCGGTCTTTGTTTTAAGGCGCGTAATGCTTGATTTAACACTCCTTTTTTGGTTTAGTAACGTTTTGAATTCCATCTTACAACCCAAGATGCGAGAAGAAAAAATTCCTCCTTTTGACCCCACTCGTTAAACGTAGGGGACGCAGCCGTTTCACACTTACAGAAAGGAACCAACGCTAAGCGAAACGCTTCCAAACACCCCACTCAATAACAAAGGAACGTTCGAATGCAGAACCGTTCGAAATACAGAAAGAAATCAACGTTGCAGTTCAAACGATCTTTCGATATGCAGAAAGGAACCAACGTTAGAATTGACGAATTGGAGTTTCAACGTTTGATGTTCAGTAAGAGCACAAATCAAGAATGGCAGACACAGCAGTTAATTACCAGCAACAATATAACTTTAGAATACATTAGTCTTTCTTATTAATTGCTTTCAACTTAATTTCTGTATATTTCATGATCCGTTAAAAGGGAATGATTCAGGCTACCGGCTCGAATGGCCAAAATAATGTTTATTGAATGGTTCGTAGAATGGTTCGTAGAATGTTTCATAGAATGGTTCATAGAATGTTTCGTAGAATGGTTCATAACTTAATTGGAATTGAAAAAAACAACTTACTCATTATTTTGTTTTATTGTAATTCATCTCAGTCACCGACGCCGAACAGAACACAGCCATACAGAACGTAAACATAAACGCTCTCTTCGGTAACGGTTACAGAGAAAAGAAACAAACATGAAAAAGCGCTCGCAGCGCCAATCGACAAGTGGACTGTATGGAATTTACTGAACAGCACCTTTTGTAGCATAACAAACGTCTAAATGGTAATCCAGTTCTCTCTAAGTGTTCCATAGCATATCAGGAGTTATTACACGAATTGGGTGAATGATACACTACTTCAACTCATCTCCAGTTTCAATTTTTTGTTTATACACGACGGATTCAATGAATCCCCAAGCAATAAAGTCTAATAACGCCTGATATGCTACAAAACCCTTGGAGATAACTGGATTACCATTTAGACGTTAGTCTTGGTACAAAAACATCTTGGTTGCACACTTCGAAATCTATGATACTATGATAGATATCTATGATTGATATTAAACGATTGGTGAGATATTCTTTGTATTTAAATTGTTTTTTTCCAAATTATAATGGGTATTTCCGTAAAAATATGTTATGACTTTTGGATACCTTTAGCCCGGACACCCTGTATTGTAGTAATTTTTTACTGAAATGTATGTTATAGAAAATGTTTATATTCTTAATAATGTTCTTCTGTCCTTACGACACAGACAATTTCTAATACTGATTGTGAATTTGGTTAAAGCAGAATAATACTTCGTTCCACCGATTAGGCATGCGACAAACGTAGTACCTGAAGACAGTCGTTTACTCGGCGCATCATAATCCCATAGAATGCACAGAGTAGCGCAGGGGCGAATTAGTTTAAGACAAACGAAGGAACGGGAGCTAACGTCATATGGCGAAAGTCGAGGCCCCGACGTTCATGGTCACTCTTAGCCCGGGCCATCGCCCAGTTTTCAGCCGGACTGCAAGGAAGTGGTGACCAGCCGAAGCCTTGATGATGATACAATGACTCCCTTGGAAGATCCACTCCCCGCAGGAGACTTACGGTCGCGCTCTCTCCTTTACCAAGTGCCGAGGTCCTCAGAATAAGCTAACGTCAGAATCTACGGAGAGCTAACGTCCTCAGAATAAGCTAACGTCAGAATCTACGGAGAGCTAACGTCCTCAGAATAAGCTAACGTCAGAATCTACGGAGAGCTAACGTCCTCAGAATAAGCTAACGTCCTCAGAATAAGCTAACGTCAGAATCTACGGAGAGCTAACGTCCTCAGAATAAGCTAACGTCATATGGCGAATGTCGAGGCCCCGACGTCCATGGTCACTCTTAGCCCGGGCCATCGCCCAGTTTTCAGCCGGACTGCGAGGAATTGGTGACCAGCCGAAGCCTTGATGATGATACACTGACTCCCTTGGAGGATCCACTCCCCGCAGGAGACTCACGGTCGCGCTCTCTCCTTTGCCAAGCGCCGAGGTCCTCAGAATGGACCCCGATGCCCTAGGAAGAAGCCACACCAACCCAAATCCGCTCCCTGGCCCGTCAATTTGGGTATTTCAAGAGTTTTTCCGTCCACAGCTTAAGCTTATACGGTAATATACTGAAGACAAGTCGTCCTGATGGCGAAACTGCTCAGACGGGACATCCCGGCGCAGGGGCGAAAAACTTGCTATAAAACCCCCTGGACGAAAACTAATCAAAATAAATTAATTTTAACAAGTTAAGTTTTAAACAAATAGTAGCAACACCACAACCAACAAAAACTAAAGTTTTTAAGAACCAGTTCCATTCCTGTTTGTACCTTATTTTTTCATTCTTTTTTTTCTCCTTTATTTGTTTTATTTTACAAATGAGACAACAATTCCGACAATATTCACACATAAACAAGAATCAGCACAAATAAAACTCAACGGTGATGTCGTAAGTAAATTTGGGTAAAAAAAATGAATTTGGGTAAAAAAAAAACGATCACTCACAAAATTAATTCAAATTTGGTTAAAGGTCTTTATTATGGATAAATAATATATCACAATTTGCAATTAAATATCTCCATGTCTAGGCTGGATATAGGCACGTTAAATCCGTAGACCGGAAAGTTCATCTATGAGGTCAAAGAGGATGGAAGAGGGTACAATCCCTTCCTCCCACATGTCTCTCTCGGGGTATTTGGTCAAAATAGAGGTGGAACTTCGCTAAATTCGACTCCAACACTTGTGGTGCCATTATAAATCGTTGCCTCAACCCTCAGCCCTATAGCCTATATCCAAGCTGCTTTAGAAATAACAGCAACAACAATGGATAACCCTAGCATTTGTGGATTGTCCTTTGAGGCAATCACACCTAAGGCTTCTAGGCCTGATGACTAAACTTTGATTAATTCGAAACTAATTTCACCCTTTTATTTTTTAATGTGGAGATTACAATGCTGTGATTTCCTGTCATATTTTTACGTAATCCAAAAGTGGCTAACCACGTCTGTGGTACGCCCCTATACGTACGAAAAACTTCAGGTCTAATCCCACCTGGAACAGGTATGTAT
The DNA here is from genome assembly GCA_907164885.2 of Dolomedes plantarius. Classification (NCBI taxonomy): domain Eukaryota; kingdom Metazoa; phylum Arthropoda; class Arachnida; order Araneae; family Dolomedidae; genus Dolomedes; species Dolomedes plantarius. The sequence continues at coordinate 54,316,209 of OU015500.1, read as the reverse complement.
ATAATCAAAGCTACAGATATATTTGAGAGATTGAGGGATCGATTCCAATGCTTAGTCTTCATATTAAGTCAATAAGCGTCAAGAAAAAAGTGTAAGGGCGGTATTAATAACAGCTTATTAAATGACGGCATGAAATAAATTTATAAAATTATTGAAAAAATAAATAATAATTGTTTATAATTAAAACATAATTAAAATCATGTATAAATTAATAAAAAAAATATTTAACGTAATTACTAGTCAGTGAAATTCATTGTCAACTACAAGATGAACTTATTCGGAAAGTTACAATATGGCAAATTAAAAAAAATATATTTTTGTGTTTTTTGTGTTATATGTTGAACATAATATATATATACGAATATGCTAATTTATAACTACAACAATAAAATTAACTTTAAATGAAATCATATACCTTTTTTTTTCCACATACATATATGTGTTCATGTATTTGAATATTTTTTAAATTCTGAATTACGTAGTTATAAAAGAAGAAAAAAAGTATTTTAACTATTAAATTTCAATTTCTACATAAAGGCAATGGGACTCATTCCGAGGTCCTGCAAATATCGTATTCGAGAAATTAATCTGTTTAACGTCGAGATAATTTGCAGGTTTTAGTTATTCACTCTGCAATTATAAAGTTATCAGCACAACATCAAAGTAATTTTCTAAAATTCCAGACCTTTGTTCAATTAGTAAAGTTCTAAAATTTTAGAGCATTGAATCTAATATGTAGTGAGTTATAATAAATAATAGTGTTTCTTCATTGAAGAGATTATTTACGGTTAATTTTGAAAAGAGTACAGAAAAATTTTCAATATAGATAATATATGATGCAAGATGAAGATATTTTCAGTATGAATCAAAAAATTTATTTCATAAATGAGATTATTTCTTTTATATTATCCTGTCCTACGTATTCTATATTGTGCTGTCTTTGTCAAGACGGAACTTATTAGCTTTTAGTCAAAAATATTCGGGCATTTATAATGATCAGCGGGGGCCGCGGCGACCTTGTGGTACAGCGCGCTGGTTTTCGGTGCTGAGGGTGCTCAGATCGAATACTGGCAAAGCGCCACTAAAATGCATCCGTTTGTGTCGTCCCTTCATAGGGGGCAATGCTGGCCCGCCTATATGACGCCCCCATAATAAAATGGATAACAAAAAAAGCGGTGAATTATAGGCGAATGTCTTCGCGACAAATGCCTCCGCATTAAAAAAAAAATAATAATAATAATCAGCGATTTCCCTTTTATATGGTTAATTATTATGAATGTTTACCCTTTTAGTGAATATCAAATATCTTTATTTTACTGTGGCGTTGGTTTAAATAGCCCCTTATGAAATGAATTGTATTATATTAGACTGCAGTTTATTCATACCAAACTCAGAACTCATCTAACAATCTTCCAGTCAGGCATGTAGAGTGGGTAAAAAGAAGAACAATTTTGACTCCACAATTCTCTTGGAGTTGAAAAAGAAAGCTGAATTGTCTTCGTTTACTTTGTTCTCGTATCTCTCTAACCATATAATAAAGTACAATGGTGAAGAAATAAATTCCCTAATTAGTTAGAATCATTCTTTGATACTTACTAATTAGCGAATACTGTCAAACGAGAAAGTTTCACTTCATTGTGGTTGGCATGCATTTTATCGTCATCCCTAAAAATTTTCCACGAACGTCTAAACAGTCCAGCACATACCCCAAGTGGTACGCGTACCACGGGTTGAGAACCGCTGGTATAGGTTGATGTAGCATAGTTCTTGTTAAAGGCTGTTTTCGAAACAGGCCAAAAAAAAGTTACGGGGTGTAAAGTATTAACAATGAAATATATCATGACATCTATGACGATTATTCCCTACAAAGTCTTCGGAAGTACTATGAAGACCAGCTCTGTTAGTACCAGTGTCATAAAGAATCGAGACAGAAAACAGCTGTATGAAGCTACTGAATAATCATGTTTTGAACCGCTGGTCTAGGTTGTTGTAGCAGAGTTCTTGTTAAAGGCTGTTTTCGAAACAGGCCAAAAAAAGTTACGGGGTATATTATATTAACAATGAAATATATCTTGACATCTATGACGATTATTCCCTACAAAGTCTTCGGAAGTACTATGAAGACCAGCTCTGTTAGTACCAGTGTCATAAAGAATCGAGACAGAAAACAGCTGTATGAAGCTACTGAATAATCATGTTTTGAACCGCTGGTCTAGGTTGTTGTAGCAGAGTTCTTGTTAAAGGCTGTTTTCGAAACAGGCCAAAAAAAAGTTACGGGGTGTAAAGTATTAACAATGAAATATTATCAATCGAGACAGAAAACAGCTGTATGAAGCTACTGAATAATCATGTTTTGAACCGCTGGTCTAGGTTGTTGTAGCAGAGTTCTTGTTAAAGGCTGTTTTCGAAACAGGCCAAAAAAAAGTTACGGGGTGTAAAGTATTAACAATGAAATATATCTTGACATCTATGACGGTTATTCCCTACAAAGTCTTCGGAAATACTATGAAGACCAGCTCTGTTGGTACCAGCGTCATAAAGAATCGAGGCAGAAAGCAGCTGTATGAAGATATTGAATAATCATGTTTTTATGAGCGCCACTGTAGATATGAAATGCTTTTTCTGGCATTTATCTAAAATAGATGTATAACTAGAAAATTAAGAAAATATGTTTGAGATACAAAACTGGAAAACGTAAAAAAATTAACCCTCTAACCAAAAACATTACACGCTGAAACCGAAGGTTGTTTTTTTAACCAGTAGTAGTATTTAATGTTTAGAGAGTGTTTTCAGAGGTCTTATCTAGTAAACCTTATACCACCGGAAGAACAAATGTTTTGAATACAAGATTTAGAGCATAAAACTACTACAGATTAGACCTTATCGGAGGCATTACTGAAAAATTCTAGAATATTCCAGTGTCTCCGTTTTTCAAAATCTTGTCGGAAGCTAAAGTATACTTCACAGTGTAAGTTGGGCCTATATAATATTAATGTATCTCATGATATTTAATTTTGATTTTCTACTCTGAATGTCCAGCGATTTTTTAAAGTATGTGTATTTAAAGCGTTGCAATTAGGGTGGTAATATGATCCAATTAGTGTGATTTTCAGCTTTGATTAACGATAGGGTGAACGGATGTTTAACTATAAAATTTAATCTTGCTACTTAAAAACATATATGATTTAATATCAAAATTCCCTCCCCAGTACATCATAAATAGCATTTCAAATATTTCAAAAAAACACTTGAAAAAAAGAAAAAAACATGTAAATATCAACGCTTTTTGACTACGTACATGAAAATTCAGTTAATAAGCTTCTAAAAACATTTACTTTTCCGGCAAAAATATCAATTTATATATTGATTGCATCCTCTGGAAATTAAAATTCAGGTATGTTTGTAAATTCTTTAGATGAATGAACTAAAGGAAAATTAGTAGATTAAATAGGAGTACAATTTTTATTTTATGCATTAAATAGTTTAAATACGTAAATTGATCCTTTAGATTTCATGCTTATAACCTAAATTTCCAGCATGGATCTCAAGTAGAAGGAGGAAACGTTTCCTAAGCATTAACATATAATTAACAGCAGCACATTTAGCTTTAAATGACATCAACATGTAGAAAATAATCCTGATATATTCGCCAATTTTATTGAACACCTCAGGTATCTGTAACAACGATTTTGGACTTGATGTTGATCAAATTGGATATATATATATATATATATATATATATATATATATATATATATATATATATATATATATATATATATATATATATATATATATATATATATAATATATATATATATATATATATATATATATATTCATTTTGAAATACACAATAAATGAAAAAATTAATATCACATTAATTAGAGAAAAGAAAGCGAGCTCTCCTGGTTATATATATATATATATATATATATATATATATATATATATACAAGAGCTCGCTTTCTTTTCTCTAATTAATTTGATATTAATTTTTGATTTGTTCCGTATTTCAAAATGATTATTTGAAAGCAAAAATTCTGCAAGGAAAAATTCTGCTTAATGTTGCCTACGGCAGAAAAGAAAACATTATTATATTTTGTTAATTAACTGATTAACCATAAGAGTTCATCTCATAGTCACTAATTAATTGGTATTTTACAATTTGTTGTACTTTGTTAAAGTTTTGGTGAAATTATGTTTTGTTACCGTTTTTACGTACTTTTGTTCTCCATTTACCTTGTTCATTATAGCTGCGAGGTATGCCAGGTGTTATTAATTTCGATAATTTCTGTCTTCTACAAATTTGTGTTTTATGCAATTTTCTAACGTAGTGGTGTATTAAAAGTTTTTATGCAACTTAAATCTACATTATCTTCATGGTACAAAGAAAAATATTTGTAAGAAGTTAATAGATCAAAAATAGTATAAAAAGAAATTAAACCTTACTAGCATATTTAAAAAAAATACAAACTAAATTGAATGCACAACACACGAAACTTAAGAATAGTGTAAAGTAAAGTATATATATATTTTCTTATAATATAAAACCTCTGCAGGTTTAGAGACACATTTAAGGCAAGATCTATTTCTTAATAGAAAACTTTCAAGATATTTAACTGAAAAACTCAATTTTAAATACTACCACTCTTTCTTTTTTTTCTTAATAAATTAAAAGTTAATACTCCACTTAAAATTTCAACCTATTTTATTTTACATAAAAGCAACACAGATTTATGTTTCGTTTAATTAATTTAACCAAATATGACTCTAATTTTACAATCGTTTTTCCAGATTTGGTTAAAATCAGTAAAGATAAAAGATGCAATTAAATTTAGGAAAAAATTGAATGCATTTACACTAACCTAAAACTTTCACAAAATAACATCAATTTTTAATAATTTTCATAGAATTTAACAACCATCATTAGTTAATTCCAATGAATCTCAACACACGCTAAAGGCATCGAGTTTAGTAAACTTGAACTAGTTATAGTCACACATTATAGCGGGAAAGTTTTATTATGGAAATTACAACCGCATGTTATATAATTTAATTTATTTTTTACATTCATCTTTAATATAATTTGTTGAAAGGTCTCTGAGCCTGAAAAATATTAATTTCCTTCTTTGTGCTAGCTAAATACCTTTCTAGCCAAAGTTCTTGGATGAAATAGATTGGATATAACAGATAAAATTATACGACTCCATTAAACTTCATTTAGTTTTCCCAGTCGAAGACGCAATTCTACGTGTAAGACATGATAATTCTATTTGTAAGCCTGGCAGAGAATTAATGCTATCAGTTTCGTGGTAATTCCCGATGTCTTGAATATTTAAGCACTCCTTAATTTGGATTTACTTCAACTTTTAAGCCAAGCATCTCGCTCTGGAGACTTTCTATTAGTTCGAGGTAATGAAATTCGGTTGTACCTATTTTTCAGTTAGTGTGATATTTTCTTCCGAGTTTCATTACATCCTGCAGAACCCAGCCTTAAATTTCGTGTCCAATTACTCTGCTTTGATCCAGGATGTGAAATGTATTTGTTATTTGTTCTTCGTGGATTAAGTTAATTCATTTAAGCCAAAACATTACGTTGGTATTGGGCCGAATCAAAACATTTGATGATGAATTTTTCTTTGCTAAATAATTTTATTAAGTGTATATGAGGAAGTATATAAACTTCATTTCAGGCGTTTTGAAATATATTCCTTATTATAAATTTTAGAAAACAAAGGTAAATTGGATATATGTTGCATTAAATTGAAAGTATATTGTTCAAAATGTCCTGTTTCACCTAAAAGTAGTTCTTCATGGGCTAGTACGTTAATTCATTTAAGCCAAAACATTGTTATTGGACCTAATCAAAACATTTGATGATGCATTTTTCTAAGTGTACATGAATAAATAAACGTCGTTTCACCCTATATGAAATAGATGAATTAATTATTTATTATCAGTTTAAATAAAATCTAATGAGATAAATGTTGTGTTAAGTTGAAAAAGATACTTATCTTTACCTAAATGTAGTCGCTGAGATTTACTTCTGAATAGCAGTATAACAGTTTTGTAAGCCAGATTTTCCCTAGTTATCTATATTTTACTTTGAAAAATGTGTTAAAACACAAAACAAGATAAATAGCAGCAAATGAATTAACGGAAAGCAAAAAGCAATAAGCAGTAGCTTCTACTTAACGAAAGATAGCGCTTAAAAATTTTTGGTTACCTCTCAAAATTGAAAAATAATTTTCTGTAAAATGTATGTTTTAATCTATGGTTTTGGGACTTGCACCCTCATAAAAGTACCGAGATCCTTAGGAAAACTTACCCTATATAAAATAGAAATTATTTGACCAGTCTTTAGAGGGGGGATATTAATAGTTTCTACTGGAGAATATATTATAATGAGATATATGTCCAAAAGTAAAACCGACCCCCCCCCCACCCCGAAAGCATTCGGAAAGTTTCACTGAGAACTCATGGTTGCTGCACGTACCAGAATGTTCCTCAGACTCAGTACTAAAAAGGAGTAAGACTAGACCACCAAATCTCTCCCTTTCTTATCCTTGACATGTCGAATTTCCTGTCGGACCGCGTGGAGATGGTAGCATCCGACGCCCATCCCATGCACCCTACAACTACAATACATAATAGAATGACCTTAAGAGAATAATACTTACGCTCACCATTACCCGCACTCCTATTAGTTTCATTTCTATTGAAATTTAGTGCTCTGTGAAAATGTCAGGCTGCACCAAGGTCGGAATTCGGCCTAATGAGATGTATAGATTGTACAAAGTTATCAACTCAGTAAAATATATCGCCTCAGTAAAATATATTAAAATCATGAGCATGAAGTTTTCTTGATGAATTACTGAATGAGTACACTGAATAAATTCCTGTACAAATACTAATAAAATATTCACTGGCATGCCCTGTGGCACTAGACCTACGGTAAGACTAAGACTTAAATGGTATGACTGGGTAGAAAATTATTAATTATTCCATAAAACTATTCGGAAAACCCAAGTCCTACATATAGCTAAATTAAAGAATATTGTAAGGATGGCCCTGGCCCACACTGGGTTGTCGTGCCAACTATGAAAATGATGTAAGACGTATGTTCCTACTAAAAAGCTAGAGAAAATGCCCCCTCCCCTTCTTTCCAAATGTGTGAGGTTCCATGATTAAGATCACTCTCAGTTCTGTTGACAGTCTTTCCACCGTATGGAATATATCGTTTTCTAGTAGCAAAAGACTTCTGACCATGGAGGAAGTTGATACGTGAGAAAAAAAAATCGGTTGACCGTATAATCCGAATAGCAATATCTCGATAAATTTACACTTGCACGTTTGAAAACAGAAATTTGTAGAATTTCGTAAAATATTTGCAAAATTTTCTAAATTTGTTTCAGAAATTTTTCTTTATAATAAATATTTTTGATAGCATTCTGAGGATTTTCTTTCCCTAGAATTAGGAAATATATTTGCAATTTTAAGCTAAATCTGTCCCTCAGTATGAGTAGTAATTTTGCCTGGATTCAGTAGGAAATTCCGTTATTGCTTTGTCAAGAGAGAAACTGTAAGTTTGATTTTTTAAAGACCATAAAATAAGAAGTATTTTACTGACAAAACTCTGTTTTTGAAGATTTAGAAAGAGTTTTAGGGTTAACCAACAAAAACATATGAAACACATTTAAATTTTTATCAGTGACCATAGTATATACACTCTGTAATTCTTACAGTAAAGAAATGTTTCGTTTTAATCTTAAAAAAAGGGATTTTGAGAAAAATAATCAAAATCCAATATTCAAAAATCCAACTTATTTTCCTTTTTATCATTTCAACTTTGAAATTTCTCCTTCCAAAATCTTTTTAAAAGTTAAATATAATAAAGAAGTCATGATAGTAGTTTTACTTAACGATAGTGCTGAAAAAGTTCTTTGTGGAAATTTCTTAGATTATGCCACTAAACGTCTATGTAATATTTATCGCCTTTATGGAAACACATTTCCAACTGAACGAGTTGCATATACTCTAAATTTAAATTTTTACCAAATATTTTTCTTATTCTTTTCTGCTCTCTAATTTTTTTCTAACTGTTATAGGAGTAAATATGTGTGTATATAATGCTTCCCATCGTATTTTAGTCTAAATTTCCTTATTTACTTTCATCTCCCAAATATTTCTCTGGACTATATACCAAATATTTTATCTAGCTATATATCTTCTATTTCTTTTGACATATTTAAAGAAATCATTACAGGTGAAACGTATTTTAAAATTAAATCTTAGTCACTCTGGTTTAACAACTAATTCAATGTTCTTTACATCAGTCATCCGTTCTCTTAAAAAAATCGAACGTAATTCTATACGACTTGACGTAGGACAACATCGCATAGTCTAACAGTCTGAAGAAACTTTTCTAATACTGAGTATGAATCAGAAAGATTTTGTAAGCTTAGAATTGCGCTAGTCTATCCTTTACAAAGTCAATTTCTCTAACAGTAAGGGAAAAATTTACCGTTTAAAATAAAATAAAAATTAAATTTTACCACTATAGTTAAAGTGGAAAAGAAAGCTATATATATTTTTTTAAACTGACACTACTCAGAGACATCTGTAGCGTGATCTATCAGCCGGAATTCCACTAATATTGATAGAGGGACTAAGGACGACATGGGAAAGTGTTTCCTTGAAAAAAAAAGTTCCAAAAGTCGTCGATAGGGGAATATATGGTGCTGTTGTTGTCGACGCACCCGAGAATTTCCATAAAAGGCAAGTAAAACATCAAAATGCAAATTCATGACAACATAGTCGACAGCACCGCCAGCATTTTGTGCTATAATGATCGGTGTGGAATCTGTTGGCCCTTCGCTTTACAGAAGAAAGGGTCATCAGTCGCATTTTTCTACTTGTATGGCCACCTCGCTCCCCGGACCTAACCCATGTGGCATTTTTCTGTGGAGTTATATAAAGTATAAGGTGTATCTTGGTGGTGTCTCGAACTTGGTGGCCCTAAAGGACAACAGATCCCAGACTTTGATGAACATCCCTGGTGACATGTTATGCTTGGCCGTTGGGAACGTAGCGTTCAGGGTGCAACGTGTCGTCTACCAGGACTGTGGTCACATTGAAGGGGGGAGAAGTGAATTTCCTGCATAAAGTGGTGTTGCAGGGAGATTTCTTTGTTATCCATTTGTCTGAATGCAATTTTTTCGGTATCCACCCCTTATCTTTATAGCCCGAAATACTGGCGCTGCTGTTGACTACATAGTCGTGAATTTGCATTTTGATGGTCTACTTGCATTTTGTGCAAATTCTTGGGTGCACCGAAATCAAAAGCGTCATATCTTCCCCTACTTTTGGAACTATTTTTTCTTTTTTTTGGAAACTCTTTCCCATGTCGTCCTTAGTCCCTCTATCAATTTTGGTGGAATTACAGCTGATAGTTCAAGCTACAGAAGGCCCTGAGAAATGTCAGTTTAAAAAAAAATCACCCTGTATATATATATATATATATATATATATATATATATATATATATATATATATATATATATATATATATATATATATATATATATATATATGTATATATATATATCAATCAGGTAGTTTCTTCTAACGAAACTACCGCGGTTTATTAACGTAGGATTACTTATCGTTGCTTACCTCTTTATTTTGAAGCATTTTGGTACTTTTCTGTTTAACTTATTACTGCTACTGGTTTCGGCGCACTGCCAAAATTATAACACATTTTTCTTACCGAAGGTCCGTTATTGAGGAACGTAATCCTACATTAAAATCATGCATATTTACTTACAAGATGAATGTTTTTAACAAACTACATAACGTTAGGCAACGTAAAATGGAATAAAAAATGTTTCGTACCATTAGAAAATCTTAATTCTAAAATCAACGTTTCTATTACAGGCGTTTGGCAATGCTGTACAAAAATTTGCAAATTATTTTTGTGTATTTAAATTTTAAGCTAGTACCTAAGCAGAAACATTTTTAAAATTAAGGCAACTGAACCTAATAAATATTTCTCGAAGCAAATGTCGGTATTTATATCTATGAAATAATCTGAATATCCGATATAATATATGTCTTAAAATATAAAATCAAGCTGTAGGATTCAAACTGATTTTACTAGATTTAACAACTTATTTTAAATAGCTTGAAAATATGTTTTATCGCCCCTACATTATACTTTCTATAATACGCTAAATATTTTTGCAATTATTTAAATATATTAAAATATTTGGTCATCAGAGTTAAAAAGCTTCGCAAATTCATGATGCGATTTCCTTTTACCAATTAATATTTTATTGCTTTTCTAATCACCTTTTATACTGTATCTTAAATTTTCTTACACGCCTTTTATTATCAATTCCTTGTTTTAGAGGCAACTCTCTGTCTAAGAGGCACTTTCTCTGTAATGAACCTTACACGAGAGCGGTGAAATTTTGTTGAGTATGATTAGGAATTCCACTTTTATTATTCAGATTGTCAAATGTCCAAATTGGCACCTAACTTGGAATATGGAGTACTTTTAAGTGTTTTGAAGCATAAAATGTCCCCTTTCTGCACTCGTAAAATGAGTTGGAGAAACACTTCGACAGTTTTAGAGACAAAGGAAATCCGCTGAATTAGGTATGCTAATTTTATTCCTCTAATTAATGCTCAGAAAGTCTTAAAGTTCAAAGAACGAATTTCATTAATTTAAGTATGCTTATTTTATTTTATTTTAAGCATTTGAAAGGGACGGAAGAAAATAACTATTACTCAGGTTCATTATAAGAGTGAATTATAAAGCGTACTGTATATTTGAATATTAGTTCTGTATTTTAACTATCCTCTTGCAAATGATTATCACGTCATATTGCATACCATATAAGGAATTAAAATATAAAATAATGAATTATCTAGTTCTCTTATACAACTAGAAGTAGTTTAAAGTTGAAGACCACTTGATGAGAATACAAAACTGAAAAATGATTCTCACCATGGATAATTGAAGGCCTTATTTGAATAGCGGTCCAACTAAAGTCTAATGAGTGCTGAGAAATGACTGCTGAAGTCTTATTTGTAATGCCCTCTGTTGGGATCAGAAATAAGCTGGAGGTGTATCAGATTAAAAATAACATAGAAATGACTTGTATGAACATGAATATGAGGCTAACTCCATTTTTTTAAGTGGAGTTAGACCACTATTCAAATAAGCCCTTAAATTATTTATTAAATACGTCTGAGAAGAATTTATCTATATGCAAAGTATAGATTTTCTTCCAGTGATAAAAGGTTTAAGTTACTTGGACAAATTTAAGTTTTTCTCTCATCCCTTGCCGCATTTATTCTCCATTGTCGCCTGCATTGTCGCTCCATTGGTCCATTGTCGCCTTAACAACTGATGGACTTTTACTTCGGTATATAAAAGTAATCATCAAATTTACTTCATATAAAAACTGTGTAACCTGCATCATTATTATTAACGACTGTAATTTATTTAGATGTTTTTAGGGCGCTATTTCAAATAGTGTGCGAGGCACCAGTTTGAAAATCGTAACATACAAAGAAATAATAAACAATTTTTCTACCTCCCGTAAAACTGTAGTCTACTCACATGTGAGATTTTCGATGTAAAATGAGGTTTAATGTTTGATTTTATCTAAGTAAATCGAAATCCATTCCCCTCAGTCTGTTGTGGACTATAGGTGAACTCGTTAAAGACATGGAAAATAGAGTAAAACACATTTATCGCACCGTGACATTCCATGTAGTTATAAACTTCTAAATGATTTTAAAAATAATAATTAAATAAATTTAATTTATAAATTAAATAAATAAAATAGATCTTATAATTATTTAATAATTAACAATTAATAAACAATTATAAATTCGTTAATTATTACGTTTATTACGTTTATTAATTTATTACGTTTTACTTATAAAATAAACAAATGAATTATAAATAAATAAATAATTTATTATTTAATAATTAATAAATTATTTAATAATTAATATTATTAAATAATTATAATTAATGTTGTTATTATTTAATAATTAATAAATAATGTCATTAAGTAACTTTAATTAATTTTTTTCCATAGAATTCATTCCTACAAATCTTACATACTATTTCCCCAAAATAAATAAAGAATTTATCGCGAATTCCATAAAATTTTAGATTACATATTGCAATAAAAATATAATACTTCTTCATTTTTAAATGTATTCTGTATGTTTAGCGTACAATTTTACTTCTTATATTTCAGTTGTAGGGGATATCGTTTTAGAAATATGAGTACTGAGCATTTCAAAATATCAAATTTTGATTTAACCTAAGATATCAGTGCAATTTTATATATATATATATATATACCGATATGCAGTGCAATATATCAGTTCGGCAGAATAAGCACCCACGTTTTAAAGGGTAATAAAAAATGGACGAAACATCTTAATGAAAAGCGGTTTATAGTTTCAAAAAGTGTTACCAAACTAGTATTCTTTTCCCACTATGTTTTCAAAATAACAACTCATAGGTGGCGTCCGTTATTTTCGATTCATTGCTGACTCCGATCTCTAACGTTTTCCATCATCTCTCGGGAGGGGGGAGGGAGGGAGGAGGACACTGCAACTTGTTCCCGAATAGCAGGCATACGGACTTCTTGCACAGTTTAAGAGGATTTTATGTTCCTAGGACGAACCACTTGGTTTCCTTGGTAATGCAAAACAAATTGCTCTCAAATTTGAAACCCACCGTACGATACTTTTTCGACCAGGAACGGCATCAGTTGCAAAACGCGCGTTAAATACCCTCCATGTCGCCGTTGCAGAATCTTTATTTTTAAGAAGGACGCCTATGTAACAGAACCGCGATGTCCACCGAACCGACTCTTGGTGTCTACTAACAACTAGAAAATTCGTCCGAACTGCTGCCACCTTCTGTACCGCCCTTCCTCTAGCACTCTCTTACCAATGAACTTGATATATGTTGGGGTCCATTCTTCCGATCCCTGTAATAGTACTGTAAGTGCTATTAATGTAATTACTGGTGTTAAACCAAAAGTAAACAAGAAAATCTCGGGATATAGTTTAGAACATGTTTAATTACTCTAGAAATCACAGTTACAAGGGACGGATTACATTACACAATACGAAACAATCGAAAAACATTTAGAAGAAAAAAAGTAAGTTGACTTAACGTAGTCCAAAATTGGGCATCCGACCGGTAAGGTCTCCACTCTCTACGAGATCCAAATTCTCTCTGCTCAAACAAATGACAGTTCGACAGAAGTCTTCACGCAAAACCTATCCGTATGGTGGCGACATCTATATTTGAGGCTTCAAAGTATTATAGCGTGCGTTACAGTACTAATTTATAGTATATTTGCAAAGTTCACTAAATCACAAAAAAGAAACAATAAAACTTTATTATACGGTGACATTTAACGAAGCTATTGTCGGAGGAATGAGACGCATAAAAAATTGCTGCAAGTTTCATTGTAAATTTGCACGAAATGTTTTTAACAGTATTTTGTTTTAAAAATCAAAATCCATTTTTTTTCCTCATCTGTTTTTAGTTAGTAGTCCTTATGCCTTATCTTTGTAGCAAAACGAAACAGTTTCAAAAAGAACCAAATGTTTCAAAAGTACAATTATTTATTGCAACGATGGAAAACAAATAGTAAGTAAATGTGGAAAGTTTTATGCATTGCTTGACAGGAAGTTACAGGGTATAACACCTAATATAATGATAAGGGCAACAACTTAGAATTAGTACTTTGAACATTAATAATATAACTCGTGTTCATTATTAAAAATAGAGTGAAAGTAAACTTTGCCGGTTTTGAAAACTAAATTAATTTACTGCGTTTACTCTGTGAGGGCAAACATTTTGCATCTAGTGAAATTAGGGAAAATGGAAAGGATAAACATAAATTAAACTTTAATGCATAAGGTATTTTGTACAGTTAAAGTTTTACTAAGTTTTAGGAATTCGATGAGAAAAATGTTTATAACTATGTTCAAAGCTATACCTATGTAAATATTTATGATATTTAAGAAGACTTTAGTATACAAATAATGACTGAATTGATGATTAATGTATTATTAATGTGTTACCCAGTGAAGTATTATCTAGACAGACGAAAGTAGCATTGCAACAACTAAATCAGTTTAAAATTTCACTTTGTAAATATACGCTTTAATTGTAAATATACGCTTACGTTCATTTGAAGTAATTTATTCATGAATATTAATTTTTTGTATAAATACTAGTTATGCCGTAAGCAAAAAAAAAATATTATCTTCAACCCTAATTGGTATATAACACATAAATAATGAAAATATCTTATTCATGGAAAAGCTTATTTTTAAGAATAAAGTTTCGTATGCATAAATTTCAGACAATCTGAAAGACTGTTTTACGCAATTACTCTACGGAGAACTCGAAGTAACGGTTTCGATTTGTATGCCAAAAAATAATACTTAATTGCTATTATTTCAACTTTTTTAATTATAATGGGAATAAGGCTCTTAATTTAAAAATAAGTTTGTTTAAATTACACATCTTCAATTTGGACAAAATTCTTAAATTCTTCAGATACTTTGGAAAAGTTCAAAATAATTTTCAACTACAGATTGAGAAAAAGAAATATATATCTATAACTATGCATTAAAATACAAACTTTTAATTATATATTGTGTAACTCAAGATTCTCCCATAGAATGGAAAAAAAATATAATTCTTTCCAGGGATCTTATTTTTTCAATATTGCATGCAATGTATAAATTTAATCTTGTATTTTTCATTTTAGTTTCCAAGAATGAAACTCGAAACATGCTTAAAATGTAATTAACATTTCTGAAGGATTTTACTTTTGGTTTCTTTTCTTCCCGAATAAATTCTGAAGAATTTTTGTCATTTAAATGATGAGGAAGCGCCCAGAAATATTTTTCAAGATGCAAGGATTTTTCTCTTTATTTAATATTTTCGTTTTAATTTTATGAATATTTTTTTTACTTGTTGAGAGGCTACTTAAAGAACAAAGAAAAAAGGAAATAAATGTTTTTGCATGGGATATAATTACATTTTTCATTACTTATAATACATCGCAGGAAGGATTTATTATTTCTCTCCTGTTTAATCACAAACATGGACCTTGGGGTAAGAAACTCAATGCTGATTCATTAAATATATTTATTTAGTAAATTGTCAGGTACATGTTTTATCCTAACATGCATTCAAAATATGTATAAAAATACATTAAAGATAAATATATATCGGGTGTCTCAAAAATGACCGACGATTTGAAAAATCAATTAAAGAAAAACGGAAGGTGATAAAAATGTACGATTTGCTGCATTCTGCTTCGGCAACCAGGGAATTTATTCTCATCAATTTTCAAAATTAGTTACAAAGTTCATCAACAGATGGCGCTGCCGGCTGGAAAAAACTATAAAACAATGTTTTCAAAGCAAGAAGCATAGGCAAAGTGGCATGGATTGGCCTCCCTATTCGCCAGATTTCACACCATGCGATTATTTTTCTTTGGGGGTAGTTGAAAGACCAGGTGTATCGTCACAATCCACAAACTGTAGATGATCTGGAAAAATACATCTCTGCTGCTTGTCAGAACATTCAAACTGAAATGTTTGCACCAGCGTCTGCGAATTTTGTTCTCAGACTGCACCACGTTGTTGTTGCAAACTATCATTATTATGAAAAAATTGTTTTACAGTTTTTCCCAGTCAGCAGCGCCATCTGTTGACGAAATTTCTAACTAATTTTGAAAATTGGTGAGAATAAATTCACTGGTTACCTAAGCAGAATGCAGCAAACCGTACATTTCTATCACCTTCTGTTTTTCTTTAATTGATCTTTCAAATAGTCGGTTATTTTTGGAACACCCGATATATATATATATATATATATATATATATATATATATATATATATATATACAGTGATTTCCGTTTATAATAATCGCGTTTGTTATTACTGTTTTTGATTCTTATAAGCGGTTGATTCTTATAGCCGAAATTTAGGTTTTTGGACAGGTACACACACACACACACAGACCTATATATACATATATTAGATAATTTAGCATAAAATACTCTTTAATTTACGTTAATTATCTTTTATTAAAATTATTTTTTATAATTTTAAAAATACAACTTAATTTCTAGACCTATAAGTAGATACACATGACTATAGTAAGATAACAAAAAAATCCAATATTTGTTACCACATATCTGCTTAACAGTTTTAACATTTAAACTACAGGAAGGGAGCAAGAAAAGTTTTCTATATTAGTTTGACGTAATGAAATTTTCAGGAGGCTGTTTATACCTCTTTCAATACTAATAGTCTCGGACGAAGATTCACCATCTAGCTTACGCTTCACGGTTTGATAACGTGTTGAATACTACTAATGTCACGTTTGATTAAGTGATAGTGGACACTTCGCCGAAGATTTATGTGTTTCACGGTCCATGAAGCCGCAACCAGGATGTGGGAGGTAGGAAAAAGAGAGTCCCTATTTTTGTTTGTCAGTGGAGAAAAGTGAAATCGGAACCGGACGTGTAAAGATGCCCCTAGGTGAAGCTAGTAGGACAATGTTGTGCTAAAGCGTTTAAGGGTTTTATGTTATGTCTAATAAAGAAAGGGATGAATTTTACGACTATATTCCATCCCATCTTATCAATCTTCCTTAAAAAAAAAGAAAGAAAGAACTTCGTGCCTTTGAGGGTTTAAGTGGCTTTTATGGAAAAATGAAAGGAAAGCGAAGAGTGTAAACTGATTCTTAAAACCGGTGGGTTGATTCTTTAAAGCGAAAATTTTAACATGGAAATAATACATTTGTTTTTGTTTTCGTGATATTGATTCTTATAAACGGTTGATTCTTATAACCACTGATCACTATAATCGGTGGTTACTGCATATATATATATATATATATATATATATATATATATATATATATATATATATATATATATATATAATTATATATATTGTTTTGGAAATCCTTTGTTTCCTTAGAATTTTTAAATAGAAACTTTCATTAACCAGGAGAAAATTCGATTGCAATAAGCATAAAAATAAGATTGCTTGTTTCTTTCATCCCCAAAAACTTTCTATCAAAATATTATTGCAAAATAAGAATCCAACAATTATAGTAATCATCATAATTTACAATAAATAATTAAAATTATTCAAAACAGTTTACAGCGTAATGGTCTACCCGGTTTGAAACAGAATGTATCTCATCTTATATGACAAACAAATGAATCACACAAAAATAATCATTTTTGCTCATACAAGACGCTTTAACACTAAATATGCAGCAATAAATTTCATTTTGTCACACTTCTAGTCGCCAACAGCATTTAAGACGTTTAAGTGTATGACATAGAAATATTATATGGTGGTGACATAGTATCTGTTCAGATTTCCAATTAACCTAAATTTTTGCTTTCGGGAAATATTGCACAGTAAGTACTAATTGTTTGGTTAGACCTAAATACGAAAGATTAATATTGATGTCAATGCAATTATTTAATATTTAGTACACGAAATAAAGTCTTAAAAGATAGACGTACAGTATACATATTCTTGATAGAATTTAGTACATATGGTTGACATTTCCTAAATAGTCAAAGAAAATAAAATTTAATTCACACATGGCTCTCTGTATTACATTGATATGAAATACAAAATATTTTACCCATGTATCAGTAAATCTATGCCTATGTCTAGTTTTTGTCAGAAATAGGGACAGTAAGCAGAGTGTGGATGGCAGTATATTACGACAAAAAAAAAAAAAAACTTCTTTATTCAAAGTTATAAATAATCTAAAATATTAGTTTACAATCAAACATAACAAAATAAAACTGCCTCAGGCACTCAATCCACACGACATTTCACTTATAAGAGCTGTACGTCAGCCAGCAAAACAAAGAAAGAGAGATAGGGCTAAAGAAAGGGCAAACTCGCTACTTAGTCATTATATATATACACACAATATTTTTACATAAATTATAAATTCGTAATCAATAAACCATGGAGAAAACAAATAAAACCCCACTAACATTTGATGACTGCAAATAACGACATACACCAGAACCTGGGGTAATGACGTCATTTACAGGTAAAACAGTTGTTTACCAGATCACTAGGATAATGAAAATCGTATTTGGCAACTGCAAAAATCAAAACAATAGCGTGAGTGCAATACGAAACTACGGAAAAAGTAAAGCTAGATTACTTTTGAATAAAAATCCCAACAATAAATACTGCACTTTAACATTGATAATACGTAGCATTATTCATAAACACAACGAGTATTCCTAAAAACAACATATTTATCCTAAAGATTGAATAATGAAGAAAAAATAATCTACTGCTTTATCTTTAATAGGCGATATCTGTCAGAAAAATTTGCCCACATCATGCGTATTATTTAGTACTGTAAAAAAAAATTGCAATTATTAGAGATTATAAGATATTAAAATAACGAGAGATTCAGACCGCAAAATAGACTGGAATGAAAAGTAATTGTATAACTGTGTTTATTCTGATGAAATTATGGTGTGCCAAATGCGGTAAAAATGAGTCTCGTGCAATAATTAAAGGCAAAGACAGTATATATTCTGGACGTTCTAAACCAGTTACCTGATTCTTCAGCTAGCACACGCAATTTAAGGTAACACAATCAAATATACTTATAAATTGCACAACCGATAAGGCTTGAAATTTTTGATTATTATATCCACTTTAGATTTTTAAAAATTTAAAATTCATTTACTCGTTGATACGGATGGTAAATTTTAATAGAAGTGCAGCCATGTAAAAATTAGTTTTTGCCTCATTGATCAGATAATCATTCAAAATTTCTGTTTTCTATTACTTCCAAGCATTGTTCTATCGGTTAGTATAAAATGTGCGCATAAATATACAATTAAATATAATCTTTATATTTTTATTCAGCTCGGCAATATATAGTTAGTACTCAGATGCTATTATTATCCAATTTGACAGATTTGCATTTTTCTCTGTTTCGAGTTCGCGAAACTTTTCAACAAAACAAAGAATATAGCATTGCATTAGTGACGTTTAGAGAAGGGGGAGAATATAATGAATTTAATCAATAATATCTTGATGAGTATTTAAAATCCCAAACTGTTTTTTTATAGTTTTCTTTCCAAATTTATTTTTACTGATTTTTAGCTGTAGTTGAATTGCTAACTTTTCCATTGTAGTTCTGTAAATAAGTGGTTTTATATATCCAGTTGTTTTATATGCTTTTACCTTTTCAATTCAATCTTACCTTAAATGAGAAAGAATAACTGCAAATAGAAAATAAATAAATGAATTAAACATTCCATATTTTTCAAATTAAAAACTCCATTGATTTCCAGTACAATTCTTCACATTTTTTCGAGATTGAGTCACCCTGCCACTATAAAAAAAAATCAGACCACTCAAAATAGAAAGAAAAAATTAATTAAGCATTAAATATTTTCCACCTAAAAACTCTATTGATTTTCTGATATGTAAAATTCTTTTCATTTTTTTGAGATTAAGTCACCCGGCCACTAGAATAATAAATAAATAATAGACTACTCAATATAGAAAAAAAAGATAAATGAATTAAACATTAAATATTTTCCAATTAAAAACTCTACTGATTTCCTGATACATAAAATACTTTACATCTTTTTCAAGATTGAGTCTCCCTGCTACTCAAAAAAAAATTAGAACACTCAAAATAGAAAAAAAAATAATTAAGCATTAAATATTTTCCACTTAAAAACTCTATTGATTTTCTGATATCTAAAATTCTTTACCTTTTTTCGAGATTGAATCATCCGGCCACTAAAAAAAATAAATAAATAATAGACTACTCAAAATAGAAAAAAAGATAAATGAATTAAACATTAAATATTTTCCAATTAAAAACTCTGTTGATTTCCTGATATGTAAAATTCTTTACATTTTTTCGAGATTGAAATGCCCGGCCACTCAAAAAAAATTTCAAAAACTCACATTGAATCATAACAATCAATCAAATGAAAACTTTCTTAACTATTCTTTGAGGATCCCTTTCAGTTTAGGATGGTTTAGCTTCAAAGATTCCTCTCTCAGAGAACTCCACTTCTCTGTCGACAGGTAATTTAAATCTCAGAGTGAAAGAGCGTGAAGAATTTCTGAGGGATAAGGGATTTAGGGATCAAACGTCTAACTAGAGAAAGTTACGGCTGAAATTTGAGACTCTGATTTCAAAAGGGTCTTTAAATCCTGGACATTTCAAAATATACAAAAAGTATTAAATGAGTAATATAAGAAAAATACACAAGGCAAAATTTGTTAGAGTCAATTAAAAAAAATATTTCTTCTTTGAGGATAGTTTACAGTCCTAGAACTTTTATCAACATCACAGATATAAATTAATAACATCAATTAAGAATATTATATTTTAATATAGTTATCCGATGGTTTCCTCAAATTTTTTAGGCATCGTTTCTCCATGCTTTTTTGCAATTTTTACTTGTTTTCATACATGGACAAAATAATCTGCCCGATGATAACTTGAAATATCTTTTTTGTTATCAAACCATATCTATATCTCACTTATATATATATATATATATATATATATATATATATATATATATATATATATATATACTGTATTGTGTTGTCAAATATGTTTTAATTTTTATGACTCATATTGATAAATATTATTACAAGCGTAATGAGTTTTTGAGTGTAATCATTACTTATGAGGAGATAATCGTTCCCATTAAACAAACGTATATAATGTTATCCTTATATTTATTTTTTCTTTACTCAACTGTAATGCCCAGAGGTAAGGGTGTGTGTCACAGTAGGAAAAAAATCCTTGAAACAAGATGATTTATGTTAGGAAAATTCCTCCATTTATCAGTAATCACTTTTTATAAAAGAACATCGGATTTATTAATAGGGTGTCATGACATGCTCTTACTGATATATTTGTCGAAATGGTAGCTTAACATTTTCTCAGACACACCCTTTAAACGATTGAATCATAATGATGGTCATAACCCGAAAAAAATTAAGTTTCAATTTCTGCTAAAAATAATAAGAGACGAATAATATTTTCAATTAATATTAATATATATTTTATCACGTTTGCGAGTAACAAAATGTAAAACAATTTCTGGTCATAAGCTTTTTATTGAATACGGTGTTGTATAAATCTTTCTCCTGGTCATAAAATGATCAGTCGTTAAAAGGACTGTTAAGGGTTGTTTTCAAGTAAATTGCCGAAATTTATATCTCCACCCGATATTTAGGTTGCTTATATACTTAGTAAAACTAATTTATTTCATTAGGTTTTAGTCATATGAATGCAAACTATAATAGTTTTTAGGTATTACAATTACCTTATATTTTTTACGTTAGAAAAGGGTTTTTTAAATGTTATAATAAATGGAAGACAGTGCTTCCATTTATTATAACATTCTTGCTAGTAGTACTTTTTTTTAGATATTAATTTTAATCTTATAATTTTAAGGGCACACAGAACATCTCGACAACCAAAATGTTTAATGAAATGGTTACAGAAACGATTTACTGAAATGTTCATGAGCATATATTTACATGAAGAATACAGACATATGCAAAATATTTGCAGACCAGTAAATACATACATTATATTTCATATTTAAAGTAAAATGGAAGAAACATTTTAAAAATTTATTTTATTGTAGCAATTTAATTTTTTTCAAAAACTTGCTAAATGTTTGATACTATATGTCAGTTAGGTAGGCTTTTCTAAAATTCTGTTGAATTTATCTCTTCGAAATTTGGTATGGTAACATAAAACATATGAGTTGATAATAATACGAAGCATTGTACTCCTAGGTGTAGTGAAATTGTAGTGAAATTGAAAATAACAAAAAATATGTAATTAAAATTTTTATGTTATTTGAAGTTTCCCACTAACAAAATTTTAATTTTCTTTTCGAACCTAGGAACAAAAGATTTCGTATTATTTTCAAATAGAATACTTTATGTTACCATACCCAATTTGGACAATGTCAGTTAGGACATTTTCTAAAATGTCCTAGTTAGGTAGGCATTTCTAAAATTCTATTTATCTAAAGAGATAAATAGAATTTTAGAAATGCCTACCTAACTGACATATAGTATAAAACATTTAACAAGTTTTTGAAAACAATTAAATTGCTACAATAAACTAAATTTTTAACACAATTCTTCCATTTCACTTTAAATATAAAATATAATGTATTTATTTACTGGTATGTAAATATTTCGCATACATATGCATTCTGCAATTAAATACATGCTCATAAACATTTCACTAAAATCATTCCATTTTGGCTGTAAAAATGATCTGTGTGTCCTATCAGCCTACGTTCGGAGCACTTAAAATAATAATAATGATAATAATAATCAATACTTATTAAGAACATGTATTTTTAGTATAATGTGGTATAAAAGAGTCACTTCTGGTTTATTAATAGACCATAAATTCTCCTCCAAAAATCGCACTAATTAAAATAAAACAGTTTTAGAATTCCAAAAGATTGCCTTTTAAAACGGAACCATAACACACAACAAATGTCAAATTTTCTCCAAGAGTCATTTCAACGTACGCAGATATCAACACACAATACAGGATTCATGGACAAATATATAATTATTATCAAGCCGAAAGATTTAAAAATCAAAGCAAAGGGTCATACTTACAAAAAAAGTATTATAGCGGAAAACTAGTTTGGTATTTTATTTTTCATTTCCTTCATATTGTCGAAGCATTGAGAATTCGAATTGTCTGCTGCAATTGTTAATCTATCTTGATAATAATTCAACTTAATTTTGAGAGCAAAGGCATTTTCATAGAGAAATTGTAGATCATTTTTGAACAAACATTTTTGCTGTAAGTATCCTTATCCCATTAACTGCCAGATATTTAAAAAAAAAATTTCATATAAAGTTATATTTTTGCATGAAAAGAAACGTAGTACAATTAATTATACAATATACAAAGTAAATGTTTGATTTTTATTGATTTAAAAATGAATCCCCATTTGGGGATCACGGTACATTACATGTGAATAATTTCATAATTTTTTTTATGAGTGCCATGGAATGACACATTCTACATGTAATCCAACATCACACATTACACACTGTTGCAAAATGTTTTATCTACGTCATCCAAAACTGGTCGTATTTTGAATAACCTGCCTTGCCTTCCATTTATTATTGTTATATTTGTGTTGTCACTAAAATGTAGATTTCTCTTTATTTCAATATAATGATTTTTCGACATACATTTTCGTACATTTCCAATATTTATGTCTTCTTCTTCTGACCAATACATCTGCTCTTGAGGTAAAGAGAGATATCCGGTTAACAGTAAAAATCCCAAAAATATTTTGAAACAGTCTGCATAGAGCGTACATTTTTCACGATTATTTTGAGCTGCATAAGATACACTTTGCTGAACGATATGGTTTATTAGATCATCGGTGAAGAACATTTCAAAAATTTCTACTGGTGTTTTATCTTTTACTCTTTCTATCATGTTCATTTTATGTTGCTTGCATTCTGCTTCACCATTACTAGAAATGTTGAATGATGCCCTTTTTCTATTCCACTTCAATATGGGTTTTTCTTTTTTAGGTTTCTATTTTCTTGGCATTGTAACCTCTTCATTAGATATCGTGCCGTGAATTTCTAATAAACCTAAAACGTCATTTCTAATGGTATCTTCCAGTACGTTGCCAGCTATATCTTCCAAATCGGAAATATCATCCTCTCTATCCGGTGGTAATTCAACTACGTCAATAGTACCGTCAAGGTCTTCATAACCTGCCAAATCAAGGTCATTCTCCCAATATTCATCAAGTTCTCTTAGCGATGAAATTATTTTGCTATTCATGATTATCCAAATTGAATAAACCAAACAAGAAACATAAGAATACAAATTATAATAGTTCAGTCATTTATAAAAATTGAACCAGATTGCTCGCTCGTAATTCAAAGCAGATAAGACTCTCTAAATGAAACAACTTCTCAGCACAGAGTTCATGTCCATCTGCACCAAAAAACTATTAAAATTAATTTTCCCAATGCACCAAAAAGGATTACCGTCACCTGCAAAACATGTGTATTTTAGAATCACCTGTTCCCAAAACCTGGTGTATCCCCCCCCCCTTCATGCCTATTATTGTCAGTGGATGCATCCCACATTTTCATGGTAAAATGCCCATCTGGAATGTCCAGACCATTGTGGAATTTCCAGAAACGTATTGCACCAGATAACTGCAAAGAAAACGAAAGATCATTTTGTAGTGTAAATAGTTAACCATTTTACATTACAATTACCGTGAGTCCCAAATGGGGAT
Source organism: Dolomedes plantarius (assembly GCA_907164885.2). Lineage (NCBI taxonomy): Eukaryota > Metazoa > Arthropoda > Arachnida > Araneae > Dolomedidae > Dolomedes > Dolomedes plantarius. The sequence continues at coordinate 54,291,765 of OU015500.1, read as the reverse complement.
CATAGTATTTTGCCGGTGGTCAAGCTATGAAGTAAACAATTTGTTCAAATTTGATATTATGTTATTCAGAACACATATGCACATAACCTCCATAAAAAATAATTCATTTCAATATAAATTATCAGACATTCACTTAGCAAATAGAGAGATGTGAAAAAGCGTCATTTACAAGCAAACTTTTGAAAAAATATCATATATATATATATATATATATATATATATATATTTAAAAATCAAACTGAAAAGTTTAACTGTATACATTATGAGTTGACAATGGTGTAAAAACTTAACTCTAAAAATAAACGAAAAGTCAGAAATTAAGGGGGATAACATTAAAAATATCCGTGATCCCCAAATCGGGTTCACGAATATTAATGGGTTATGGATGTCACAGCTTTGAATATTTCATAGATGCTGAGAAGTTGTGAGTTTAGAATGGATTTACTGTGAGAACTATCCTTTCTCAACACACAAAAAATAAAATAAATGTTGTTTGCAGGAGGTATTTGGGTTTTTTTATTCCCCTTTCTCGCCTGTTTCCCTGTGATTTTAAAATATTAAATATTAAAAATAAATTTTTATGTAATTTCAAGTATCAAAATTTTATTTTTAAATTATTAAAATGTTAACAAAAAATAGAAAAATATATAAATCAATTTTGACAAACTAATTTAAAAATCGAGGAATAGTGTTATTTGGGTAAATATTAACAAAAAATGTCTCACTTGCCTTCTGCACTTGGTTTTGGCGCATCTCATGTGGCTAAAACTTCCTATTTAAATATTAATATGTATTTGTATATCATTAAGGTAAAATATAATAAAAATTAGAATTTTAAAAGAGCGTTAAAATTATGAACTTAATATTTAAACATTAAATATTATAAACCTAACTTTTTTTGTATTAAAACTAAAATAATTCGTTTTTGTATTTAAATGTTTGATAAATTTCATATTTAGATTAGATCACTGGGACTAAAACGGTCGTACATTTTGAAGCAGTATCATGTTATATATTTAACACATAAAAATAAATAAATAAATAATGTTAAAAATTGTATTTACGGAAAAATTAAAGCATATTTTTTAATTAAATAGTTCAATACGATGTAAATTTATTCCAAACTATTTCGGCCCTTCCGATTTGTTTGGCGACCACTCTGTAGATCGCAACCTATTTTTTGCACACCACTGTTATAGAGAAACATATCTGAAAAATAAAGAAAAAAACCATGATATGTTTTAATACGGTGTCATGACATCCTGTACTAATATTGTTTAAGTAGCAACTTTTCGTATGCCACAAGATAAAATTAAATAGCAAATTTCTTTAATGAAGATCGTTGACATGCTAAACATAATTTCTTACAGATAAAATTTCAGGGGACACTCCTATGTTAAAAAAAATAATTTATTTGTTTTCATTTTTATTTTCAGTTTAACCAGCATTTTGAAGAAGGGAACAAGTACCAAAAAATAGAAATTCGTTTTATACTTTACAGTTTATTTAAGGACGGTCCAATTGACCTGTTCAAGGCAATGTAACAGTGGGTGAATGTAAAGAATCTTATATAAAAGTTTAGTGAAAAAATGATAAATAAGAAAATATGAAGTTTTTTTTTAAATTTCCCACAAAAACAGTTTTGGGATTGGTCCTCTACTTCAAACTGCAGGTTCAATTTTATTCTCGTTGTTCAAAATATCGCTGAACAACGTAATGAAGAGAGTGTTAAAAGGAAACTGATCATTGTGTTTCTGAAGTCGCTTCTAAGAATAATTGCGTGGGAAGACAGAAGCAACATATGTATACTATTCAGACAGGTATGTTAATTTAACATTTCTTGCGATCACTCGTATACTGTAGTACAAAAATACGACGTATGTAATATGGCTGTTTCTACTTTATAAGAATTCTGGAGTAAAGCAGATTTATCTCCTTGTAGAGGGCCCAGAGATACCCAATTTGGCCGGCAGATCTGTATTGTCCGTTCGGCACCTAGGCCCATACTAATCATAAACCGAACAGGGGAAATAAACCCTCGGGAGCGTTTGCAGGCATTGCTACGCAGCTTCTGGTCTTCAGATTCAACATTGCTTAAGAATTGACCGTCCACGAAGATTAAATTTGTGGATTATCTCCTTGTTGTGTACCTTGAGCAACGGCTCCAAACGGCAAACTGATCTATGCCGTTGGCACGCAAAGATTCCCGGAAATATTAGACGGACATCATCTCTCAGAATGTACTGCTTTTCCAAGAACCTTCATGGAAGACCGTTGTTGGTAACCAATACGATATGTTACGAGATCTAAAGTCAATTTAACATAGTTTTTAAAAATATTTTTTATTGTTGTTATTAGTTTCTTGGTATTTTTCTTATCATCACTTTTTTGAAACATTCCCAAAGCGGAAAAATCGGGACACATTTTAAACGGATACGGGACACATTTTAATTTTTTTTTTTATTTTTTGAGTTAAAATTTTCAATTTTTTTTATGGTCAACCATATAATTTGAAAAAAAATCACATCATAAAATTTCTCAAAATGTTTTTTAAAAATTTAAAATTTTTAATAAAAGTAGGGTAATTTAAAATCTTTATAACTCGAAATATTATTTGTCGAATTTCATAATTTTTATATTTAATTAAACAGAAATATATAAGTTTTAATTATGATTCCGCATTTTTTGAAATATTAATTTTTAAAGAATTAAAAAATATTTAGATTAAAAAATACAAAACAAATTATGTAACTTATTTTAAAAAAAATCTTATTTTCAAAAGTAAATATTTTTTTCAAATTTTCTGAATGAAATTAAAAGTAAAATAGTTGAAAAGACATGTTCTAAGTTTCAACCATTTATCTATAACGGTTCTTTACTTATAACAATTTAAAGACGAGAAACGGGGAAAAACCCATCATGAAGAAAAACGCTCTTACATGTTTAAACCACGATTGGCTACTATTAGAAGGATGCAAAAAAATAATAATTTATCCTGTTCTAATTAAGATAGAAACATGATTTAAACGTCATTTTAATCGTAAAATCAAAAAAAACAAAAATTAATGCAATAAAAAAATATTCGAAAATTCGAACAATTTTGTGTCCTGGATCCTATTAATTCATTCAAAAAATTTAAATGCAGAATGTATCATACGTTCTCTCCTGGATACAGTATTATGAATATTTGTATATGTGTATGTGGATTTTGCCTAAACAATCAAGTTAGCTGTAATGGATTTTTTCACTCAATGGTCATTCATTTTGTTACACAAGGGCTAAATAGGTGAGAACTGCATTTTCTACCGAATTCCGAACATCTACGCTCAACTTAATGAACCGAAGGAGTAGAAGCAGCAGACTCTGACATCATCAACCAAATCCTTTGTCGTCCGGTCATAGCACACATTTACATCAAGAAATATTAAAATGCATTATATTCTTCATTCCTTCTTTCCTGAACCGATATTCCTGCATTTACAGATTCACGAATGCAAATAATTCACAAATGAGTCCTCGAAATTTAAAAGAGTACATAGTAAAGTTTATGTATCGCATTTAATATTATTGAAAAGCTTTTAAGATATGTACTTTGAGAAAAATATATTCAAATAACTGTTGAAAAAACATGGAGAAGTTAAATCCCTGTGTTATATTCCATGTCATGTCTATTCATAAAATCTCGTGTTCTTATACATTTAACAAGTAAAGAGTAATTGCATTACATTATTCACAGAGAAAAACGAAAATAGTATATTAATATCATGTTTTCTAGTTGCATTTTAATTAATAACCAGAAAAAAAGTAATTATATTACTTTTTCATTATTGAAAAAAATGATGGTCCATTCTATGTCAGTTTACCTATATATTCCCTCACAAAAGTAATCAGCCATTCTGCTTACCATATTCCCATTAAAGGGTTACTACTGAAAAAAAGTAAAGTGTTTTTTGCAACTCGCGTCCAATTTTGAAATTTTATTTGTTTCCATAGGGGTTGCCAGCTAAGGTTTCAAAGAAAAAAATCATATTTATTTTCATATGCATTTTCGTGAATTTTTTAAGCTTACAATTTCATAATTTTCATGTATTACATTTTTATTTTTCCGAATGGTTTCGATTTTGTGTCTTTTTGTTATACTTATCGCGTGTCGAAAACGTTTTTAGAAACATTTTGTTTCCGAATTACCTATTCCCATTTCACGACATATATCTGTGTTTTTTTCTAACACGACTCACTTTCTTTAAAAAAATATCTTGACAATAATAAAAAAAATTGGTTGTAGCAATTTCTTTTAAATTAGAAAAAAGATTAACAAAAAGATAAGCAAAGTTTAACACACTAGTTTAAAAATCAATGAACTGCAGATTTCGGGTATACAGAAAAATAACAATAAAAATATATCTTGGCCACCCTCTACATTTGCTTAAACTAAATCGTATGGGACTAAAACCACATATTTAAAAATTGATATATATTGGTATTTTAATTAGGTAAAAATTTACGATCATTAAATTTTAAAAAAAGAGTAGGGTTTCAAAACTATAAACTCCCTATTAAACATTGAAATTTATAAATTTCTTTTAATATATTAAACTAAAATTGAAAAAAAAACTAAGACATCAACACATAATAATAACAAGAACATCAACATATCACAATAAAATACCAATGTGCTCTCAGGAACACGCACTCGTGTTCAAAGAAATGATACGGTCAAATTATGAGGAAAGTGAACACCTTATATGTAAAGATAAATGACGTCAGGTATTGCGGGTTATAATTGCGCACAAAGTAGTCGGTTGTTGGAATTTATATCTAAACGAGAAATCCTAAATTTTAAATTTAAAGCACAAAATATAAAATAGTCCAGCATAAAAATGTTTAATTTTTGTTTTGAAGAATTCAGATTACATGTGATAAGGAATTGCACCATTACTTAATTCCTAGATAAACTAGATAATCTCTAGAAAATTATATGCATCTATGATGAATTACTGAATTCTGCTATTTCAATAGTTAGGTCTTCTCTGTGCCTTAATTTGAATATATGAGCAAATGTTATGACATTTACCAAACATAACCTTATTACAGGTTTTAGAATTCTCATTTTAAACAATTTGGTTAAAGATCAAACAAAATTTTGTTCTTTAGGCTAAAAAAAAATCTGCAACTACCCGACTATAATAATTTAACCAAATTATTGTTTAAGAATTATCAGGACTAACTGATATTTCACACTGTTTAGGTATTTTCAATATTTTTCTTTCAACATATTCTTGACAATTTTTGAAAATATTCCTAACAGTTAACCACTTTCCATTGGACAGTTTAAATAGAACCGTATGATTTTAGAATTTTTATGATTTTTCGTGTAGGGGTTGAAGGTACTGGAATTTGTTAAATGGTATTAATTACCTATTTTATTCAGTAAATATTGAAATCAAAATTTCTTTGAAGAGAAATAATAAGGATTTCATGAAAAATAGATGAAATTTATAAAAAAATGTTGATGCATTATAAGTAATTCTTCTCCTGTCATGTTAAAATAAACCTCGAAATTAAAACTAATATTTTCGCTGTAAGTAACAAGAAAAAAGAATTTAATTCAAATTTGTGAAGCAAATTCACCTTTCTTCCTTAGTAACAGAGAAAGGGAACTCGAAAGATTGAAAGTGTTTTTTTTTTATCTGCTGCTTAGAAAAAAAGCTAAATTTGCTTTAGAAATTTGAATCAAGCCTTTTTTACTTTTAATTATGGTAAAATTTTAAGATTCTTTTTTGGTCCCTGAGACAACGTATTACTGTATGTTAAATAATGGTGTTCTGTTCATCAGAGATAAATTCGTTTTTTTTATATATGCAAGACGATAAATTTTACGTAAGTAGCAATGTTAATTCAGGAATCTTTAGCTAATAGAAAAACAAGGGCAAATTAATGCAAGAAAATATGCACTTTGTTTAGTTGAAGTCCGAATTTTCTTTATTTTACCCCAGTAACACTGTCGTTAAAACTGCATCTGATGGTAGAAACTTTAAACAAAATTTGACAATTTTTTAAAAACAAATTCTTTGACTGAAGAAGTAACGTATCAGTTTTAAGAAAAAATTAATCTTTTACTTCATCTCTGTGATATAAACGTGGAAAATGTAAAAGTTTAAAAATGTTGAAGATTTGAGGAGTAGTGTTATTTTTACTCAACAGAACGCAGTTATATATACGAAACAGAAGTCCCTCATTTAAATTAAAATAAGGAACTTCTGTTGCGTATTCATAACAAGTAATTTAATTTACAAGATTCATATCATATAAGTTTAGTGACATTACATTTTAATATATCAATTGAAGATAATAATTTTTAGAGATTTTTTGCATTTTTAATCATTTTTATAACTATAAATATTAAAATTCTCATAATTAGGTAAAATAAGGAACTCTTATCACATATTCTTTAGAAGTAATTTTTATTACATTATTTAATTCCATCTAATTTTACTGAAATTACGTTTTTAAATTTCAGTTGATGATAATTGTTTTTAGTGAGTTTTTGTCGAACTTTTATTGTATATTCATTTCAAGTACATATATTTACAGGATTTAGCATCATCTAAGTTTAGTGACGTTACATTTTCATATCACATGCGGTGATAATAATTTTTATTTAATTTTTGCATCTTTAAAAATTATTTGTACAATAAATATTAAAACCTCGTAATTGAGTAAAATGAGGAACTTCTGTTTCATTTTCATTGCAAGTAAATTCGTTTACAGGATTTAATGTCATCTAAGTTTAGTAATATAACTAAGTTTAGTAACATTAATTTTTGTAAATCAATTGATGATAGAAATTTTTCATTGAATTTTCACGGAACTCGTGTTGCATATCATTAAAAGTAAATTTATTTATAGGCTATATTTATATGCTTTGACGCCATCTAAGTTTAGTGACATAACATTCTTATATTTCAATTGAGGATAATAGTTTTTAGCGAATATAAATGGAACATTTGTTGCATATTTGTGACCAGTAAATTTTTTACAAGATTAAAGTTTAGTGATGTTACATTCTTATATAAAAACTGAAGATAATAATGTTCATTGAATTTTTATGCATCTTGTGTTGCATATTCATTAGAAATAAATTTATATATTACATGACATTATGGAATTAATGTCTTCTAAGTTTAGTGATATTACATTTTTATATCTCAATTAATGATACTATTTTTAGTGAACTTTTGCCTTTCTAGAAATTATTAGTACAATGAATTTTAATTCCTCGTAATTAAGTAAAATGAGGAACTTTTGTTTCACATTCATTAGAAGTAAATTCGTTAACAGGATTTAGTGTCCAGATTAGTGACATTACATTTTTATAAAGCAATACTTTTTAGTAAATTTTTATGGAACTTGTGTTCGATGTTCATAACAGGTAAATTTATTTACAGGATTAAATGCCACCTACGTTTATATGTACATATATATATATATATATATATATATATATATATATATACAATTTCAGCTTATTTCATTTCCTTTCTTTCTTATTTTTGAAGAATAAATTAACCTATGACATTTGTTGAACACCTCTTTTGCAATTTAAGAAGACTTGAATACTTTAGAGTATTAATTTCCCTTAAGGATGAAACCTAGAATTGTTTGTTTTGGTAGTTATTGATTTTTACACTTGTACAGCCAAGCAAAAAGAAATACGAGCCTGATTTACGGAAAATAACGCATGCCAATATGTTTTTAAAAATATACTGTTAGAATTAATTCAGATTTTTCGCTTTATTTTAACATAATCCTCCACAGAATATTGATTTACTCAAATACTCGAAAATCAAGCTTGCGGCGAAAATACTGAACATTAAAAAATTAATGAAGGGGATTTAAAATTACATTTTAAAATATGAGTTAATCCTCCAACATTAAGTACATTTTAACTGACTAATATCTTACAATACTGAGGAAAACATAAAAATTTAAAATATCTTTAAAAATTTTCACAGTAAAGAGCTTTGCTTTTTTGCCACTAAATACGTATTTTTTGGGTTGTTTTAATTAATAAGATGGCATTATGTAATATTTTTACTAAGTAAGATGTCATCCGCAAAGCTGCGATTTTCTTTCAACAGAAGATTAGATATAAGATTCAATATTTATATTTTTTATGCTGAAACGCATTATTATAAAATAATCAAATGTTTCTTAACAGTTTTTATTCAGTGTTAAAATGCATGTCGACACTAATGTAATCCCGATAATCAGAATATATATATATATATATATATATATATATTACATTTTTTTAGTAAGGAAATTCGAATAAGAAGGCGAAGTTTAGTTTAACATCATAAATTTCATTTGTAGTTACGACTGCATTTGCATAACAACACAAAGTGATTTTTTTCATGAATGTGGATTAAAATTCTTCTTTCTAAAAACAACCCTTTCAAATGATTTTTATTATATCGCATTATTTGTCTAGGCACTCTTTGTGCATTTAAATACAAAGTTTAAAGTAACACGCATAACAACCCGTAACCCGTTGGATAACCCACTATTTAGACATTACAAAACATTCGAGGCTATTAACCCTTTCAGGGTTAACAAACTTCACCTTTTGCACGGTGCAGATGTTTTACCCGATTTCTTTTACCCTAAAGAATATTGAAAAAATTTCCAATTAAAGATTGCAAAATGTTTACATTTCGTTTAATCGATAACAGATAAATGTTGAATGCGCAGAAAAATGGCAGTACTAGCCATTTTTCTGCGCATTCAACTGGAATACTTTGAATGTAAGTAAAAAAAGGACTAGATTGAGGGGTTTGCATAGTGCAAACGGCGCCCCTCAAAGGGTTAAACACTTTGAGGGGTGGTTAAAGGGGCATTAAAGGGGGCGCTGAAATAGAGGTTTTTAAACTACTTTATTTAAGTATTTGAATCAAGTGGTGATTCGGTTCTTATTGCTAATGGTCCTTTGCCGGAAGTACCAGACCAGTGTCTATAGAGGCTTTGCTGACTGAGGAGTACGGTTCATATTTACACTAGCACCCCAAGGGTTGCAGTCCGTCTGAGCTAGGTGCCACCTCAATTTTCAACGAGAAACTCCAGACATCTGGGGGGATAGTATCCTCTCCAAATCTCTCCAACCTCATAGAGGACCTTTCCGATCTACGGAATTAACGTGTCCATACTGGCCTAGACAAATAGGTATTTGATAACTTGTATTGAAGAATTCGTTGATGGCGCCTAATTTCTATATTGAAGATATTTGTAGAGGTACTTATTGTCTATAATGTAGAACTCTGTAGAGCTATGGTACGGATGTTCACGGCCGGAATTTCTGTTACATTAAACTGTAGAAGGTAGCAATGGAGGGAATATAGTTCATTGGAGCAAAGTCTGTTACCTACAAAATCTGTTGATTAGAAAGGCAGAGAAATGTTGTTTTTAGGATTCAATAATGTTGATTTCTTGTTTTGGTGAAGAAATAAACTGTGTTGAATTATCCGATGCTGTAGCAGTTCGTACTTCAGAATTACTGAATGAGTCGAACAATATTCGTGAGACGTAAATTAGCGTGAGTCGTAGTGGGCGAAATATGGTGATGATGTATAGCAGAAGAGCTTAGCAATACGTCGTGTCCAATAACCAAGGAACTACACCATTGTCAACATCACTTGCTGGATAAAAAGTATTGCAGGGAACAAAAATCAAGTAGGCAATACGCTTCTTGGATACGAAAATTAAATTTTATTTAAAAAACAAGAAAATGTAGCAAGATTGAGCTGCATAACAATTATCAATTCTGGGTTAATAAAAATCTATGTACATACTTTGAGAGCTATCGTTGACATGACCGTTCAGGTCTACAGCAGGCACACAAAAAATATAAGAAAGAACATAAGCTCAAACATATAAGCTCCGAAAAATAATAGTAAGCTACTCCACAGAATTAGGCATGGCCTTTTTCTGGAGGGGGGGGGGGCTTGCTGCCCCCAAAAATAGAACAGCTACTACTCTGATAAAAGATGCTGAAGAGTTATCCTTTTTTCATGACCAGCCAGATTTTCGGAGAAGAAAGTGTGGGTTGCAAGTCTTAAACAACCACCAAGACGCGGAAGAACAATAAAAAACAGGCGAATAATTGAAGCGAGACTAATTTTTTAAGACTATTACTTCAAAGCGTATAGCTGTTAAAAGTTACAGTGTAATAAAGAAAGAAAATGGCACAGAATCCTGTAGACCACCCACACACCGGGGGTACATGTAAAAATTAAAACAGTATAGTTAAGATGCCAAAGAATTAACATAGTGGACTGAAATCATGAAGGAAATTATACGAATTTTTGATATAGATTATACATTAAAATTAATTTTAATTTAGAGTTCGTAGTATTAAAAGTAAAAACTGCAACGAAATTGATCGTTACATAGCTCTTGTCGGCAGTCAAACCGAGCACCCTCGTCTTCGAAAGCCGAAGAGCTTCCACTAGACCACCTCGGGCCCAGTGGTGTTCGCAATAATCAATAATTATAAACGTTTCTCATTAATTTCTGAAGTAACTAGGCAGTGCTTATCGAAATTCCTTTGATGACCGTGTCATTCGTTGATTTTCGAATTTTCAAACTTCTAAAACAATTTAAAAATTGTTTCTCTTGTCTTTGATGTCTTATTGAAACAACACAGATATGATCTTTTCGTTTAATACAGACACCGCACTTTCTTTTACTAATATTTATTTAGATCACGTATTAGCATTTATCTTCATTAGTTTGAAAAATTTATGTTTGCAACTGCATGAACGATTGTTGGTAATAATAAAGATTATTTATTCCTCATTGTTTTGTGAAATAACCAATTTGTGCTAAACGGAGGATTGGTTTTTAAGACAAATGTTTATTTGTCATCCATCAAAGTTTCCCAATCCCTTTTCAAACATTTTCTATTTCAGATGAAATGGAGAGTACTTTATATTGATCTCTTTATTTTTATTAATTTGAAAGAATATGTTCGTTGCTGTTGTCTGTTGTTTCTAATACCCCCTGACCGGAAGTGTTCCAGACCAGATCCATTTAGGCTTATCGTGCTGAGCAGTGCGTCTCCGGTTTACAATGGCACCCCAAGAGTCTAGATATGTCTTAGCTAGGTGCCACCTCAATTTTGACCAAGCACCCCCAAGAGTGGCATCTGGGGAGATTTAACCCCCTATCTGACCTCATAGAGGGACTTTCCGGTCTATAAATTTAACATGCCCATATCCGGTCTAGACATGTAGATATTTAATGGCGCTTTTCTGGATTCGAACAGTGCACCCGGTTATGTTCGTTCTTCTATGAAATGTTGTTGCTAATATTCAATAATGAAAAACGTATATGTCTCAATATTCTGCGAAATAACGAGTTTCTGCTCTTCAGATGACGTTTTGATTACAATGACATTAATTCATCTGCCAGCAATATAAGATATCCAAACAATTTTCACCTTTTTTTCTGTTGATTTAGATGTTAACCTTCCAGCAGTCGTGCATATGTGGGAGATACACTCGAGTTGAATTAGGTTTTATATCTTTAGGTCAGAGACCACTACGAAAGCCAGCATTTGGTTAATCTACCTGCTCACTTCGACTTACTTTCAGTCATCGTCTGAATTTTGAGGCATTAATAGGGTACGGCATATTCGCCATTTGTATTTTAGATATACGCGCGACTGTTCGTGTAAGTTTTCGTTATATGTGGGTTTTTTTTTGTAAGAAACTTTTATTGTTTTATTTTTAAAGATTATTGTTGAAACTTTTGCGTCTAATTGCTTCCAATGTACCCTTGTGAAACAAAACTTTGATCGAAGAGCACCTACCTCTCTGCAAAGCGAGCTAAAAAATAAAGTGTTGAAAAGAAAAACAGAGCTAGGCGTTGAAGAAGTGGAAGAAGTGACGTAAAAGAAAAAAAGTTGCAAGACCTGCCAAAAGAACAAGCTCATTAAGATCACGAGGTTGAGATGTGAGATTTGCAAGAAATTTGTATGTTTGGAACACTCTAAACACATTTAACCAGACTGCAACACTGCGACTCAATGACTATAAAGTATAATTTCTTCTTTTTATATCTACGTTTAAATTCTTTTTCTTTTATATTATGTTCATACATTTCCATTACAAATGTAAATAGTTCAGTAGGGTTATCCACAATTTCATTTATTTTATTTCACGTTATTTCAAGAAAGCTTTGGTCATTTTAGATTGTTTTCATGATTTATATTTACGTTGTTTCTATTTCTTTAAATAAAGGAATAATCTTGTAATTTAAATAATATTTGTTTATATAAAGCGTACTTATTAAATCTTAACTAATTACAACATAATTTTACCAATTAAACTATTAAAAATTTAAATTTTACATTAACGTATCTGGGAAATACACGCGACTTTTCACGTTAGAATAAAGAGCGCGACTGCCGGAAGGTTAAATGGAGATCAAGTAAATGGGGTGTTTTCGTTAGGTGGAAACACTATTGTACATATTACTGATATTTATTTAGGTGAATTATTAAGATTGACTATTTATTAATTAAATGCATTTATATTCGCTACACTGCGGTAAATACGAAGAGAAACATTAATATATAAAACTCGTTTACAGCTGTGTGACGTACTTAGTTAAGTTTGGGGGAAAAGTGAGTCTCGGAAAAAAAAAGTATACTTGATGTACTAAGAATGTTAGTATATTTTTGCGTAAAACCAAATTTAACCAGACTTACCCAAATTTTCCTTTCAACTTTAGAAATACATTAACAGCTCAGCATTCTATAAATTAGGCTAATCCAATTCTGCCAGTTTCATGCTCACACTAATGACTTAACAATATCTCTTGTTCGGACACGCCATTTACAATCACGAAACATTCTTAGGATACCAGGAGAAAGAGCTCTGGCGTTAATTAAAATATGATAAAGAATGAAGATTAGAAATATGTGGCAAATATCGACTAAGAATTTGGATTTTTTATCTGACTGGGTTTGGGGTGGGAAAAATTATCCATGTTCATCTTATAGAAGTACTGTATCAAGATTGTTTCAGTACGTTTTGGCAATGTAATTAACGTTAAACATATGGACACTAGAGAAATAAAGGTAAACAATGTAAACAGAATCATTTGCAGAATTTTTTATTTTAAAAAACAAATTTCAGCTATTAATCGAAACACCTGGAATTCTTAAATCAATAAATATATTACTGAAACACAAAAAATCAGTTAAAATAATTGGTCTATTATATATTTTTTAAAGCAATAAGGTAGATTTAATTTTGATAAGTTAATACGGGGTTTTTGAAAGAATTAAACTATACTACGAAACTAGCAATATTTGCTCTCCCGTACATACATCTTGTAACGTATAGAGATCAATTATAAAATTATCATAATTTGAGTAATTCGAGGAATATCAGTCATGTAAATGGTACTAAACTATTCATTAAGCTTTGAATTAATCTATTCATTTCAATAGATATAGATATCCATTTGCAATGGATTTCTTCCCAAGAGAATTTCCTCCACAATGGCATTACAGATAGCTTTGCACAGGATGGCGAAATATATCCATTGATTTCTACAGATCCTTTAATGCTGCGGGAAACTTTTCCATGGAAGAAAGTACCAATGAATGGATCGTGGGAAATATCCTTTGTCCATACTTAGTATTATAATTAAAATCGAAAGCAGCAGTGTTTCTCGAAATTGATAGAGAAAAAAAAATCAGATAGTTCAATTACGCTTAACTAATGGCTATATAAAATTATTCAAGAGGCATATGATATTTCCAATATGCAAAAAATACAGAGCAGTAGAAGTCGACAAAATCCTCTCATGCTCTGTATAAATGTGACAATTTAAATACATTGAATATCAAATATATTATGACTAGCCCACAATTTTATGATAAAGAACTACGACGTAATGCTGCGGCTGCTAGAGGGATATATTGAGATAAAAGGGGATTAATTGATAAATGTTAAATTAGTTGAAGTGTAAATATATTGAAGTAATGGGTAAAATACACGAATTATCAGACTTGATCGTGGAATGATTGTAGGTGCTAGAAGCAGAGTTGCGAGTATCAGCAAAAATGCTCCACTTGTGAAGTGATCGGGAGCCTGTGTTCATGTTTACAAAGAATAGGCTATCAAAAAATAAAACAGACTTGTAACGCAAGGAATGTCGTCATCCTTAGCCACTTGATGAACAAGATGAGAGCAAATTTTCCAAACTTCTCCAGTCCAACAGAAAGGTAAAATTGCGTAGAAATTACAGTTAATATTAATCGGGTATCATATACGATAAACCATCAACCCACGTTTTTCAGCACATTACATCTTATCGGGTTTAGAAGCCGAATCCTGTCCGAAAGCTTTTGCTGTATGCGACTTGAAAATCATACGTCTTTAGTTCACTATGTATCAAAAGTATCGAGGATTAACTGAATAATAAAGGTTTTGTAATGAAACCATGAAGATGGCAGTATATGAAAGAGCAGAACAAAAAAATAGTCCGTAAGTGAATTGCCACACTACTTGAAGCTGAAAGAAGGTCGACTGCCTTCGTTTGCCTTCGAATGAAATGCCTTCGTTTGGGAAATCTTTTTCTAGATTTGTTTGAATTCTTTAATTCATATAAAAGAACTCGAAATGAAAAAAAGGTATGAATTGTATGACTGAATTCACATGGTATGAATTGTATGACTGAAATTTCACTTCGCTCAGTCTCTGAAAATCTCATCTCAGTTTAGTTGGGCCTTTGTGGTAAGAGGTCGAGAGGGGTAGCAGACTACTGGATTCAGAAACATCGAATTTCATGGAAATGGGAAGGGCAGTTTATAGGATATGGTCCCGGAATCTTTAAGCCACATGTAAGATTTACATGATTCACAATAATCGAACTTTTAGGTGAATAAATCTAAAGAAGCCTTTTATGATATGCTAATTGCGACATACGCGGTTGGTATAAATACCAAGCAGCCAAATTAAAGAAACGAAGTTTTGAGGGAGGAGGTAGGTTGCTTCAAACCTATGCGAGTTCTTGTTAGGCTCAAAGTTTACGTTGCAACACTGCTAGATAACTTTTCAAGTAGTGTGAGTATTGCAAAGTGTATTTTCCTTTAATGAGTAGTTATACAAGTAAATATATTGAATTGTATTTCTCTAGCATGAATGCTATAAATATCTCGTACTAGTAGTAGGTATTGCTTACGCTGAAAAGAATAGATATATGTGCAAATGCTTGAATAAACATTGTTTTTGTGTAAGAACTGTGTTTGAATAAAATTATTTAGAGTGCCACTTCAAGATATACATACCCAAGGTAAGGGAAGAAGTGCTATTCTCTATACACCTACCAACATTTTATATAGTTTATGCCTAAAATAATGGCAATAGTATTGAGAGTGAAATGTGCTCTAACGTTGTACTGAATAGGAAGTCGTAGTAAATCGTCCACTCAGTGTATTTACACCAAATTAATTGTTAATATCTTGAATGTTTTTTTAAATCATGCATTTTGTAACGAGAAATTAAATTAGAAAGATCAAGTGCGAGCACCATAACAATTCCATAAAATTCAAGAAACGAAAATATACATACCGAAAGATAACATCTTCACATAAAACTCGCAAATCTCGAATTTAATTTTTCAATTTTTGAAGTAAATTTCTTTAAAGTTTTTCATTATTTCCATATTTAATATGTTTATTATATTTGTTTACTTTATATTTGGCAGAAAGTATTGTACATGATGAAATAATAAATATGAGTTAGAGGGAATATTCTACAAACATTCAAAATTTCATTGTTTAAACTACCAATATATTAGAAATCTAGAATTTTCCCACTACACTTACCGTAAAGGAAACTAACACGGAATAAACTTTAAAGTAAGATGCTAGTGTTTCAGCAATTTCCAAGCATACCAAAATTTCCAATAAAGCAAGCAATTTAACAGTACTTTCGAGAAAGTATATATAATCTGGAACCATTTTGAACCGAGGAATTCACTGACATAATTGGCACACACACACACACACACACACACACACACATATATATATATATATATATATATATATATATATATATATATATATATATATATATATATATATATATATATATATATATATATATATATATGTGGTGCCCCGTACCTCACGCCGTGGAGGAGAGGCATACGCGCACGATAAACTTTAACTTAAACTATGTAGAGGAGATGACACACAAACATGTAGACGTAGCCGGAGTGTCAGGAGATGAGGACCATTTCTCGAGAGTTGTTGACAAATCGGGGAAGAAACCCACATAGATGCGAGGCATTGAAGGGACACACAGAACAGAGATGTGACGCATATTAATTTATTCCGGATTCTAATGTAGACAAACATTATTCCGCAAAACACAGGTATCTTGACAACTGAATACACACAATAGCAACGCCCCCGGTCCCCGCCGGGGCGCATTCAGAACACCGATTTTACATCATATCGGACAGCAGGTCCGACAGCAAGGAGAGTTAGACACCAAGAGACAGAAATCTTCTGTTCATGCAATATTAAATATGTGTTTTGCGTTATTGACGCCAGAGGGCCTAAACTACTTAATATTTTAATTGGGTGACTTTAGATTCGTTGAGTTCACGTGTCCTATTAAGTTTATCGGGGACTGTACTGCTAGATCCCGCGCTTGTTAGAACCGCGAACTATTGACCTGGGTGCAGGATAAGTGGCCGTAAAGTTCTTATAAAGTGTGGTTTTGACGCTACAGAACCCATAAATACAGAGTAGTTCGAGGGCTCTTCAAGAATTTTGACATTACACTGGCATTCGGAATCTCATAAACTTCCTACACTCATATCTGGGGATGTTATTGAGTTCAGCTACTTCACATGCCTGTATAATGATCTGCAGGGCTACGATAAATTATCTTATTTTACTTTTAGGTTGCTATTTTGGAAAAAGGGGTCGTGCTTTATTAACAGGATAATTTTAAATACGATTTAGATATGTAATGGTGGGCCGTTATTATCACAATATCCCCCCCCTTCCGGAAAATGTCTGGCAAGAGGGGCCGGGCCTTAGCTCCTCGAGCAAGACTTCCGTTCAGGTGAGAACATTTTACTAAATTTAGAAAAGAAGGTTACAAATTAAAGGGATGAGTTTATCTAAATCTTGACCTCGCTGTCCGCATATTGTCCGTGGAGCATTACTCTACATATACAGAAAACAACATTACTCGAAAAATACATCATATAAATTGAGACATAGCTGCCAATACTGTTGATGAATACACAAAATTTTAACAAAAAGTACACAATATATCAATATTTCTCTTAAAAGTCCCTACATTGTTTACATTTTGATTTACATTTGGTTTAAGATTTCATATTTGGACTCATTATTATTAATATGAAATGATATTGGTGTACACATAAACATTTTATTACTTGGAATTATTAGTCCATTTTTATAAATTTGCATAGAATTACAATCAATGTTTATTTGAAATTGTCCACATTCTGGTAATCCCAGGATTATATGTTAAATCACTATCTAATACATACATTTTTACCTTTTTAGTTACATTTCCTATTCATAAGTTAATGAAACATGATCTCTTTAATTGGAGAAGGCCTTTTGCTTCTTTTACTAAAAGTCTTTGAGACGTCTGTGTTTTTAGTCTATATTTGTTGTCAAAATCGAGGGGATGATAGAAAAGGAGCTGCCAGTATCTATCACACAAGGAATTGGTCTCTTATTTATGTATCCAGATACGTTCAATTGTCAAATCTGGTTGTCAGCATTAAGGTTAGGTATCTGACTCTGTGTTTTCCACTACTTGAGGACCATCGGATTACTAGTAAGTGCATTTCGAAAGGGGCACGTCTGCACCCAATGATATGCATTCAGTATTCCTCTCCCTGTACATACTCTACATGGAGCTGAAGGCAGTTGAGTTTGGGAATGGACATTATTATTTTGAGTTCTTGGTGGTTGAAATCTTGGATATGGGTTATTGAAATTATTTGGATTGCGACTGTTGAAATTTCGATAATATGGTGGTCGTTGAAATCCAGGTCTAAAATTAAATGTGTTATTTTGTGGAGTTCTAGAACTGAAATTATTTGCTTGTTGAGGTCTGGGACTGTTAGATTCAGCATGTGTCTCTTGACTTTTAGAAATTAAAGTGATTTAGAAATTAAAGTGAGCCATGCTGTTGGGGTAGCAGGAGGACTAAGCGACATCAACTGCTCAAGATTTGGAGGAAGACCATCAGTTAAACCCTCCATTAATAGACTGTTTGATAATCCCAGCTTTCGACCACACGGCAATTTCTTACGGAAATAAACACTAACCCCTTTAATCTCCTTTAATTTAAGATTAGTGAACTCGTTAAAGAACACTACATTGATTTCTATGAATTTTTCCCTCAAAATTAAACACAATTCTTCCCAATTTTGAATATCTAAACAAAGATTAATAAAAACAGTAAGTTCTTTCCCCTTTAAATATTTACTTAAGTTATTTATTTTCCATTCCTCATTTTTACTACTTTCCTGACACTTTCGGTTAAAATAGTTTAGCCATGAATCCAGATTCATGCCAGCTTCGGCAACAAAACCAATAATGTGATGTTCAACAGTACAAAGCATTTTTAATTCAGTACTGGTGCTGGCGGCAACTAATTTAGATTCCATTGAAGTATTTTGATCCATTACATTTGGTATGTTGACATTGGTAGGGGGTATTACATTACTAGTGCTAGTAATTACTGATTTAGGCTCGATTGGAGCACTCTCGTCGGTTACATTTGGGAATTGAGCATTGGAAAGGGGGTATTGTGTCTTCACTCTCAGACATGATTAGCAGTTTTCCAGAACGTAAAAACATCAATATATTACATAAAAACTTTCAATAATATAAATATCACTCACATAAATACCGTACAACAATAAAATATCATCACTATAAATCAATTAGATCATTTTCATTTTCTTTTTTTTTCTGTCCTACCTTTAACTTCTTTTAAAGTGAACATTTTAATTTCAAAACCAAAATTTTTTATTGATGCATACGTTGGAATGAAGGCACATTGAACCAAAACTGCACACCACTTGTTTTCATCTCCGTGCAGGGCAGTACACACACTGAGTACATAAGTACGGAACTCGAAGTGATGACTCTTAAAAGATGATTACACATTTTTTCAATTTGCTAAAAGTTCTCACGAAATGAAGTTTGATACGGTAGCCCAGGAACAAGCAGCTGACGTTTTACAAAATTTTCTTCCCGTTGCAGCAAAACCAGATGCAATGTAGAACACAAGTCGTATCGACGACAAACACACTAAAGGAACGATCAAGCACGAATTTTCAAACACAAAAACCAGATGGAGAAACTGCACAAATTTTTCAAGATTGGATCACAACATATTTTAGTTGTAGAATTTTCACGATCCCGAGAAGGAGAAAGCTCAATAATTTTATGCGGTAAAATTCCCCACATTGAAGATAGAAGAAACGTGTAAATACTTATTCGAGCACTAGGAGAATATATTGCGATGATCTGGAATGACGTTCACAACGTAAACAAAACACTCTTCAGATTTGGCGGGGGATTAAAAACGCCGAACGTAAAAAAAAAAACTTTCTCTTCCCACGCAGGGGTCCAGACGACTCTTGTGATGCCCCGTACCTCACGCCGTGGAGGAGAGGTATACGCGCACGATAAACTTTAACTTAAACTATGTAGAGGAGATGACTCACAAACATGTAGACGTAGCCGGAGTGTCAGGAGATGAAGACCATTTCACGAGAGCTGTTGACACATCGGGGAAGAAACCCACATAGATGCGAGACATTGAAGGGACACACAGAACAGAGATGCGAAGCATATTAATTTATTCCGGATTCTAATGTAGACAAACATTATTCCGCAAAACACAGGTATCTTGACAACTGAACACACACAATAGCAACGCCCCCGGACCCCGCCGGGCGCATTCAGAACACCGATTTTACATCATATTGGACAACAGGTCCGACAGCAACGAGAGTTAGACACCAAGAGACAGAAATCTTCTGTTCACGCAATATTAAATGGGTCTTTTGCGATATTGGCGCCAGAGGGCCTAAACTACTTAATATTTTAATTGGGCGACTTTAGATTCGGGGAGTTCACATGTCCTATTAAGTTTATTGGGGACTGTACTGCTAGATCCCTCGCTTGTTAGAACCTCGAACTATTGACCTGGGTGCAGGATAAGTGGCCATAAAGTTCTTAAAAAGTGTGGTTTTGAAGCTATAGAACACATAAATACAGAGTGGTTCGAGGGCTCTTCAAGAATTTTGACATTACACTGGCATTCGGAATCTCATAAACTTCCTACACTCATATCTGGATTTATTGAGTTCAGCTACTTCACATGCCTGTATAATGATCTGCAGGGCTACGATAAATTATCTTATTTTACTTTTAGGTTGCAATTTTGGTAAAAGGGGTAGTGCTTTATTAACAGAATAATTTTAAATACGCTTTAGATATCTAATGGTGGGCCGTTATTATCACACACACACACGCATATATATATATATATATATATATATATATGTATATATATATATATATATATATATATATATATATATATATATATATATATATATATATATATATATATATATATATATATATATATATATATATATATATATATATATATATATATACACTATCCGGCCAAAAGTATATGGACATCCCCTAAAGAAGTGGATCCAGCAGGTGACGTAATTTGTAGCGTAACCGAAAGCTATAAAAGTTTTGGTAGTGGTTTGTAAGATCATATTTATGCGTTTTGAGACAATGAGTAAGTCAAAGGAGCTTAGTGACTATAATCGTGCCACCTTTGTAGGAAATCAGTTCGTGAAATTTAGGACATTCTACAGAAGCCAAAATCCACTGTGAGTGATGTAACAGTGAAGTAGAAACGTCGAGGCAGTGGAACTGCAGCAAAACGAAGTGGCAGGCCGAAAAAAATTTGTGAACGCAGCCATAGAACTCTGAAACGGGTAGTGAAACAAAATCGTAAGTCCTGTTGGTTGAAATCACACAGGAGTTCCAAGGTTCATCAGGCGTTATTGCTAGCAGCAGGACTGTTAATCGAGAGTTAAAAAACATGGGATACCATGGTCGTTCAGTCGCTCACAAGCGCACAACACTCCCCAGAATGCGAAGCGTTGATTGCAATGGTGCAAAACTCACCGCCATTGGAATATGGACACGTGGAAAAATCTTCTTTGATGAATCTCGCTTTACAATCTGGCAGGCCGATGGACGCGTGTAGGTTTGGCGGATGCCCGGCGAGCGCTTCTTATGTGACTGCATTGTGCCGACTGTTAAGTTTGGTAGTGGCAGCATTATGGTGTGGGGCTGTTTTTCATGGTTTGGTCTGGGTTCCTTAGTTCCTATACTTGGAAACATGAACTCTGAGATGTATGTGGACATTCTGGACAATGCTGCATTCCCAACTCTGTGGCAATACTTCGGGTAAGGCCCATTTTTCTTCCTGCAGGATAACTGCTCCTTTCATACATCGACACTTACTCAGACATGGATTGAAGAAATGGGTGTTCAAATCCAGACTGGCCTTCTCAGAGCCCCGATCTAAATCCCATTGAACACCTTTGGGATGAATTAGAACTCGGATTACGTATCAAGCCGAATCGAATCTCTTCACTGCCAGCAGTCACTTTAGCTGTGATGGACGCCTGGAAGTCAATTCCTATGGACACCTATCAAAAACTGGTGGAAAGTCTCCCCAGATGTGTGCAGGCTGTCATCATTGCAAAAGGAGGACCAACATAATATTAATATATGTCTCAGGACTCTCCAACTCCGTACCACTGGGTGTCCAGATACTTTTGACCAAATAGTATATATATATATATATATATATATATATATATATATATATATATATATATATATATATATATATATATATATATATATATATATATATATATATATATATATATATATATATATGTATATATATATGTATATATATATATATATATACAGTGGTACCTCGACTTACGAGATTTTCGAGATACGAGCATTCTCTCGGTAGATTTTTTTGCTTCGAGATACTAGCTAAAATTCGGGTTACGAGCAAGCTTCAGATATCCCACCGCTAGTTTGAGCAGCGAATTCCGTGTTAAGTGCTCATCATCACAAGAAGCATATAATATTTACAACCTTTATGTAAAATTATTATACAATTGTATACATATTATTCTGAGACTACTATCCAATCTTAAACCGAGAGATTAACACTGAAGATTTACCACCCGAGGCAGCTTGCTCTGCCCAAATTAGAGTCGCCGTCTGAAACCGAACAGCGCCGAACATCTCACGCAGAGAGATAGCTTCAGTTCTCTCCCCCACACTGGAACTTCCCATGGGGTCTAAGGAATGGGATGACCTTGGTTCTAGGACCGCAAGCTCTCCCACTTCTACGGATTCTGAGAAAATGTTCTTCGGATTCTGAGAAAGAAGAATCGGGACATTAAAGCCACAGTGAACGATGCAACAATCGTTCAGCTTCCGTGTCTCACTCGTTCACTTTATGAGAGTAGCTGGTAATAAACGTGAAAGGGAGGAAAGTGGGGTGAAAAGGTAAAAAATTAACGAATAAGATTTAATTTTTCCGATTAGCCTTTCTCCTCCACTTCCATCAGCATCTTCATGTCTGATCTCCAAGGTAAGTTTTGTACATTACACTTAATAAAACAAATGTATTGCAGTACATTCTATTGTATTGCGTTTTTATACAATGTTCGTCGTTTGTAAGCACAATTTTCTTAAATAAAAACATGTAAAAAAAATTGCGGTGCTTCGGGGGAGCCCGGAACGAATTAAAGGCATTTCCATGCATTTCAATGGGGAAAATTGATTTCAGATACGAGTATTTCGAGTTACGAGCTCCGTCATAGAACGAATTAAACTCGTAAGTCGAGGTACCACTGTATATATATATATATATATATATATATATATATATATATATAAATCATACCATGAATGAGTCAACCCTAGTACATTAATCTTTCGTAATTATCTCCTTCTCTAAGCACTTTCCTGTCGTCCCCTTAATTTTAGCATGATGAAGTCTCGAGTCAGTGTAAGAGAAGCTTGCCAATATAGAAAATTTTTTCCTCTATTTTTTGCGTTGTATATTTCATTTTGAACAAATCTTAATTCTTAACTTACTTCGGGTTTTCCACTCAAGGCCCTCTCTTCTCTCAGTTCTCTGTTATTAAATTAGGTAGAGTAAAATACTTAAAAGTTTTTAAAGCAATGCATTTTTTAACTATTTTATGAATTTAAATTTATTTCAAATAGTTATTTAATGATCAGCCTTATATTCCCATTAAAACTACATAATATCTGCATAAAGTATATTCTCAGATACTACATTAAACTCTGAAAATATAATTTACTTCGTCATAAAGTTATCTTCGATAGATTATAAAGATCGCAGGATAATGGCGAAAGATATGGGCATTGTATCTTTCCTTACAACGCCCTTTTTTATAGACACGAGGAAATGATTCTTCATAAAATATTAAAGAATGGAATTACAGCCATATGTAACTCCTAAATAGATAATGCATAAAATATGATCGCCACGATATAGATTAGAAGGATTTCACTTTAAATAGTATGTTCTCCGGGATTATTTCATAAGATATCCCTCATTTTATCTGTAATATCTATATTCAAAGATAAAGATATTTGAAATTATCTTTCAAGTCTTATCTTACACCGTATTAAAGTACAACAATAATGATTCACTTAAGGAAAACTTTTCTCAGGTCGAAATTAATGAATAATGACATAATATGCGATATTTCAAATATATTAAATAGTAAAATAATTTTATACACAACAGCAAATTTTGGTAGGTATTACTATTGAATGTAATAAAAATTTTCTTGAATGCGACTAAAGATATAATTTCGCAAAGTAAATATTACGATATAAATTTCTCATATTTAAAATCAAATTACGCACACAAAAATAAAATTGTCAATAAGTTAAAAAATTTGAATTTTCTTCTCATATATTCTTTAAATTCAAACCGAAATATTTTAGGGAATTCTTTTTTTACATATATTTCTAAACGAAACACTTTATATTCAAAAACAGTTTTTCTTAAATGAAATAGAATGTTTTTTTCCAATATATTATTAACAAAATACATTGTATCAATATTTACTAAACTATGGTCTATAGGGAAAACGATTTATTCCACATAAAGGATTAGATTTTACCCCGGAAATACTGAATTTCATATTCTATCAAATACTCAATAAATAATGCTTCAGCTGCGTTTCAGTTTCTTAAAAAAATTGGAAAAAATTACTCAAGAAAGAAATGTATTGAAATTTTAAACCAAATGTTTTGTAAAAATGTTTTTGTGGCTTTAAAAAAGAAAACAATAGCTTTTCACAATTTCTTAGAAGTACCTAATTTGTTTTTGGAAATAAGTGACTTCCCATCTTTTAAAAAACAAAAACCATTTCTAATCATGCTAACTGGTTTCAATGTCGGGAATATGTGCGCTGTGCAAAAATGCTTCCTTTGCACCGCCTGTATATATGATAATATATTACGTAGATAAATTTAAGGATACCTATTATATTGAATATAAAAAAATATAGAAATATAGAGAAGCTTCTTCCGTATAAGAATTTGATAAATATTTATATAAACAATTAGTGTTTGGTAACAGGAAATCATTATTTATAGTACATTTTATATTCTTTAAAACAACTTCGCAGATTACTAGCCACTGAAATTTGAAATGTTTCAGTTCATGGTATGTAATTATGCAGAATCATACTTTAAAACTGAATAGATGTCAAGATTAAAATACCATACTAACAAATATTTTTTTTAAAGAAAATCAACGTGAAATTAAAGTTTTCTGCTTTGAAATTGTTTTAATAAATCCAAAATACAAGCTGTCATCCAGTTAAACTGGAACACTGTCACCAGCATTTTAATTATGCATTAGCAAGATTTGCAGAGGATATTGCATTCGAAAAGCAGAAAGATTCTTTACATAAATCATTGTATAATTACTTTTACAGCAATTACAAATGTATAACAAGTAGAAATAATTATTTAATTTAATGTCTATATTCTAGTTTATTTTACGTTCTTTAATATGAACATAGTCTTTCTAAAATCTATTTTACATTAATTTAACGTTTTATTTATTTTGAAAAAAATTGAAAAAATTCTTCCTTTTCACTCATTTTTTTACCTAACCACCAGCGCTTGCCTCGGCGGAGGGGGAAAACTCAGAATATTCATATTTAACTTAAAATAAAGAGATTAAAAAGTCTCCACCTTTGTTTGAATTATTTCCGATTCCCGAATTTTTTTCCTCCCTGCCTACGGGCCTTCTAACACGTAGTTGATTTACAATGGGCGTATGTAGAGTACATATCCTTCGAGAGAATCGTATCGATGTCGCACCCTGTGATGTCCTGCTACAATTTCTAACAGATTTTGAGATGAACTAACATCTTGGAATGACAACGACGAGCATAAGATCTTAGAACCATGTACTCCACCACAGTATTAATGTATTTGTTAGAAGATTCAGAGCACTATCCTAATGAAATTTGTTACCAGCATGAGGAAGAAATTTTGTCAATATTAGATGTTAAATATCGCTTACTATTCAAAGGTAAAGTGCATTCAGTAGCATTAAGTTTTAAACAAAATTTCTCAACAACGTTTATATAATGTTGAGCTGTAGAAATTTAATCGAATTATATTCATCTGTTATTACAAGTTCGTTACTTCATTTGTTTAAATAATTATTTGTAATTTTTGGGTTAAAGTGAATCTGGGATCACTTTCTATTATAACACACTACATATTTTCTTACCCGTTGATGTCTTCAAAGAACAAACGACGAACATTGTAATCATATTTCTTTTCATGTGCGAACCATCCCAAGATAGAAAAAAAACCTATTTATATTGCGAAGAAATATGGGTTGCATATTTAAAGTAGATTTTTAATTTTGATTCATCATTTTTGTTGAAAGACAATAAAATCATAATAACTATTTTTTACATATAAAACAATATACATTCTTCCGAATTAGGAGGTTTTGGGGAGGGCACGAGCTCATGAGATGTCTCCCGTGGTTGTGTTATGTCAAAATTGTGGTGTTACGGACCCTCACTCATAGACCCACAAGGCCTTTAATGTACCTGGTGTGGAGCGTTCCGGATGTAGGTATAAGAAAAAATAATAACAACAGCAAACTATGCACAATGTCGTTTGTGACCGAAAACATTTATGAAGATTTTGTATACCTATCAAATGAAAATATTGACTTTAACTTTTTATTTTGCAATTTAGGAATGACAGAAAATTATAAATTAACAGATTACTTAAGGTAAAGGTATATACTTTAACTGGTACCATCTCCCTTACAGGTGCCAGTATTTTACCCTGTAAGGGAAGTGCTCCATATAAACTGTAATACAACTAATTACACTGAATAACAAAAAAATCATGTATTTAGCTTATCGTAGACCCTTCCTAAATGAGAATATTAACTGTAATGTTTTTGTAAATGAAGCTTTAATTTTTTGTATCCATTTCCGGAATCTCAGTTTCTGCTTTAGAAGTTGACCATCAAAATTTACTACTTGACCTGTATTGTTTTAGTAGATGACCACTATAACAAAATAACAATTAAATGAATTACGTAATTAAAACTACTGTACTTAAATAGTATCATTATTTTATTTTGAAATTTAGGAATGAAGGAAAATTATAAATTAACAGATTACTTAAAGTAAAGGGACCAGTATTTTACACTGGAAGGGAAGTTCTCCATATAAAACGTAATACAACTAATGGATTACTACACTGAATAGAAAAAAAATCATGTATTTACCTTACGTAGACCCTTCCAGAATGAGAATATTAACTGTAATCTTTTTGTAAATGAAGCTTTTAATTTTTTTATACATTTCCGGAAACTCAGTTTCTGCTTTAGAAGTTGACCATCAAAATTTACTACTGTATTGTTTTAGTAGATGACCACAATAACAAAATAACAATTAAATGAATTACGTAATAAAAACTGCTGTACTTAAGTACTATCATTATTTTATTTTAATAATTAATTTTAAAATAACTTATACAGTTCAAAATAAAATTTAAATGTGTACAAAACATTTATATATATATAAGTTGCTAAGCCGACTTTTTGGGCAGTCCGTGAGAGAAAACTACTGGATCAATTTACTTTGCTTTGGTCTTAAACGAAAGATTGTAATCTGTAGATTTGTCAAATTTGCTTTCTGTAACCACAATTTCTATTAATTATCGATAATTTACAGTAAAAAAATTGATTTCTGCGCATGCTCAGTGGCATGTTTAAATCTGTCTTTAGAAACTCACTGTTTCTGCGCATGCTCAGTGACATTTATATATCTGGCTTTAGATATTCACTAAGAACGATGCCGCTTAAACACATTAATTTTTTTCTGCGCATTATTATGATTTTCATCATTTGGGAATGATTTGTCGAGTATAATTTGTGTAGTAGTACATTTATTTACTATCTAGCCGTCATGTTTTGAATCTCCATGTCTTCATCGCAGTATTCCTGATGATTGATATTTTAGATTGCCCGTCCAAACGTCGGGGGAGGATCGAAATTTGTTAATTTTTTTGGTAGGAATTTGTTCATTAAGGAACTGAAATCTGTGCTCGAAAAATTCCTTGCTCTGCAATTCATTAATTCCAGGCAAATTAATTAATTCACGGATTTTCAGATTCTGTTGCTTCTTTTCCTGATATTTTAATTGCTTTGGATTCCACGAAAATAATCAACATTTTCGAAATCCTTTGTTTAGAACAGAATAAATTACAAGTCTGTCCATTAGTTCTTTGAGCAACTATGAATTTTTTTTTCCTATAGTATTCTGGATACCGCAGTATCCATCGGCTGTAGAGTATGTGTGGCATTTGAGCAGAATGCCACCAACACGATCACATTAGTTTCACAAAATTTGTTTCTTTCAAAACTTAGGTGAGATGCATTGCCGCAACATCCGTCGGCTGTAGAATATGTGTGGTGTTTGAACAGAAGACCACCAACACGATCACATTAGTTTCACAAAATTTGTTTCTTTCAAAACTTAGGCGAGATGCATGGCCGCAACATCCGTCGGCTGTAGAAAACGTGTGACGTTTGTGCAGAAGGCCACCAACACGGTCACATTACTTTCACAAAATTTACTTCTTTCAAAACTTAGGTGAGGTGCATGACCGTCTATAAAGTATTTCTGGTAAAGTCAGTTTATTTCTTGCTAGCGATGGGTGACACTTATCAGCTAAGAACTCAAAAGAAGCTTCACACGTCATCCCCCTGTAAATTAAACCTATTAATAATTAATTATTATTAATTAAATTAAGAAATTTTAATTTTGTTTTTTACGTGGATTCTTTTCTTGTTAAAGTTGTATATAGTTCACATAACAGCCATCGTATTCACATTCATAGCATATTATGCTTGAGTTCTTGGGACTTGAAAAGGAAAATCTACTGGACCTGCCATTGTTGGTCATTGACTTCTTCAGAGTGTGCGGTAAAATGGACCTAATCTAGCTCTGCTGGGTGACAGGGATCACAAATAACAACAGCAACACAACAAAACAGCCATTCTTGCTCAGTTGCATTTACAAAGACAGAAACCCCATGATTAGACTTATATTGTAACTGAACACGGCCAACTTTATAAAAATGACTATCTAAAGTGTCACTAGAGGACCAGGTGGTCATCCACTAAAAAAATAGTTCCCTTATGTGTATAAATAAAATTATTTTGCCTCTTAACCAATCGCGACACGCAATATTTAAATACAACAGAAATTTGAAAAAAAAAAGTTGTATAAAGTGTCAGATGAACTTACTTAGATATTTTATGACCGCCAAAAAAATTCTGCTGTTTTCAATTTTACAGGGGGAGGAGGGATACCGTTTGTCCCACCATGCAACAATGATATTCCCTACACCATAGTGGATATTACAATTGTTTTGCAGTATATAATATAAATCAATGAAAATAATATATATACAATAAAATACCGTTAACAATTGTTTTAAAATAAATTTTCGACATTTATTACACACACACACACACACACATATATAAATATATATATATATATATATATATATATATATATATATATATATATATATATATATATATATATATATATATATATATATATATATATATATATATATATATATATAATCGCAATTATTTAGAGTTATCAATTTAAAAAAATTCCTCTTCTGAATGGAAAATTCTGGCTTTCCTAGATCTCAACTCTCAATATATTGCCTTCGCTTTCAGCAACCGTCGGGATTTGAACCTGTCTCGCTGGAATTTCTAGCTAGAGCACCCACAATGTCGTACAACCGGTTTTATTGGAAGCAATTTCTTGAGGCACTTTTCGTACAAATCCTTTGTCATGTGAGGACAATGGCTCCTGGAAGACCTCTGTTGTTCACCAACTATTTCTATACCTTACTATCAGAGACAGCCTCTAAATAAAGGCACCTGATAATAAAATGGCTGAAAAACTAACCCAAATTAGCGGCAAAATATAATAATTTATTCAAAACAACGGAAAATTGCACTGCTGTTATCTATCGGTGAAAATCTCAAGTGTGTGGTGGGACTCTTTTTTGCACCACGTAATTCAAGTGAAAAATAAACGCTAAAACATATTATAAATGATATATTTTTTGTTTAGAAAATAAGTTTAAACAATGAAAAATGTAATCAAAAACATTTTACCTATATAAATATTTTCAAAATCCTGCAAACAATGAGCAGTCCTAAAGACACATTTTATTGATTACTTTAGCCAATTATCATTCAAAAATGAAGAACCCTGATATGTTATGGCATTTACAACCTAAAACTATAACTAAAAACTAATTGTATTATATATTTGAAATACAGCTCAAGTAAATAGAATTTAAGGATTTTTTTAAAATTAGGTGAGACTCTTTCTAACCCACTATGCTGGTAAGGATTAAAGTGTTTTAATCATTTAAATGGAGTATAGATTGTTAAAAAAAATTACCCCAGGTATTTAGTAATTGACTAACCCCCGTCAAGGTTTGGAATCTATGTTGTAAACAGGTCAAAGCATTTGACCCCCAAGAAATAACAGTTTATAATATTATGGGATAAAACACATCTACTTATCATTTATAACACACTATTCAAAGATATAAAGTAAAAAAAGGGCGACTTACCAAAATTTAATACATGCAATAATTGTTACAAAAAGTGTTGCTCTAAACATGCCCATGAAGAAAATAATAGAACACTGATTTACACGTGTATTAACTCCAAAGTACTGCTAACTGCCGCCATTTAAAACCATGTTGCTTTGCAAATACGAGAGTTTCACAATTTTGACCACAGATAGTGCAACTTGTCATATAGTTCTGTTTAAAAACATTAATATTGATACAATCCTTATTTTTTACATTTTTTTAAAAGCAAACGGTCAAATTATGGTTCATGGTCAACTGCTGGTACCTTTACCCTATATGAAACATATTTTTCCTTTATAATAGAGGGTTTTAGTTTTGTTTTTAGAGAAATTGAAAGCTCAATTTAAATGTAATAGATTCAGTTGTAGACTTTTATTACACGTCATCTCATCTTTAAAACAACTTTTCTCAATACGAATTTTTAAAAAAAATATAGTAGAACATAATTTCTCTTCAATAGTTTTAATTAATACGGAAGTTTTCCTTTCCTATATATCTCCAAGGCAATTGAAAATGAATTGACTTTTAAAAATCAAAAACTTTTAAGTAGGGATAATGCTTATTTACATTCTTAAGTTACTTATGCGCAATAATCAGTTCGTAAATTAATTTTAAATTGATCGGACCACTTATAAAAATTTTAATATTCTGCAATGTTTTAAATCTCAGTTCATAAACTAACTGAAAATGAGCTTAATTTGCATGGAAATTATATAGAATCCAGTTACAATTATGTCAACCAATAATTCTTAAAATGACAGAAATTTCACGAGGTATTAAATTCCTTTTTTTTACAGGAAAGTTCTGCATTGCCTAAAACTAAATGTAAAATAATAAACCTCTTTCAAGCGAAGAAAATTACTTTTAAGTTTCATTAAATATTCGACACTGACTTTTTCGAAAACTTTCCCCGGAATGTATTTTCCAAATGAGCTCATCAAATAAATCTTATCACTCTTCATTAAAAGTCATGGAGCAGTTTAGAGAACAATGCATATTAAATTTAAGAATAACCACGGTGAGGGGAATGAGTAAATATTCAATTAGTTTAAACAGTCACGCTGTCCTAAATTCCAATTAAATTTAAGCTCTGCCGGGATAATACAAGCATGATTCTATCAGTGCCGCATCAATTCATTTAACGAGTGAATTCCTTCCAAAGGTAATATGATTTGTTAACGGTCAAAGCGAATCACAAATCTTCCGCAAACAGATTTTTTTTTCTAGTGTAAGACAGGAAAAATTAGAAATCATAATGCATGCATAATAACTGATTATTTGTGTTCATATCTGTTAATCGTGTTAATCCCTGATCTTTTCTGTACACGTTAATTTAATGATTTATGACAATATAAGCTTACGTAAAGAGGAGGAATTGAAAAATAATGGACTGTTGTGGAAACATTTTTTTTATACAAATAATTTATTTTTATGCAAATAATCTTAAGTTAGTCATATTTTGAGAAGAATAGAGATTTATTAATTTCATAAAGTTATAACTAAAAAATTAACTTACGTTCTCAAAATTATTATTAAAGTTCTAGAACAATAAAATGAATCGGTAACACCCAACTATATAAATTGATACATACTTACACCTTCTCTAATTTTATTATTACACGGTTGACCTAAAAAACAAACAAATGTTGGACATCGACTTCCATAAATTATATTATTTGGTCATCAAAAGTTTTGGTCATCAATAGTTTGGTCATCAATAACTTAATTTATTGACTAATGTGAGTTCTGCTAGAAACTGGATCGACATGAAAGTAATAAATATATACACTAAAACTCCTCTATCGGGCCATCCCTCAAAACGGCCACTTTTTTTCGGAAACTGTCTATGCTCTTTATACGAGGGTTGTAAATAAAGTAACGTCAACATACCCAAGAATTTTTTTATAATGAACGTACAAGCAAAATTACATTGCGTTCCTTCAATATAATCACCAGAAAAGTCATGTATCTTTTGCCAGACGTCAGGAAGCCGTAGGATACCGTTAGCGAGGTGTTGTGTGTTTATGTCAGCGAGGGAGCGCCCTAATGCTCGTTTCACAGACGGCACGTTAGGAAAATCTGATGCCTCAACGGGGTTCTTTCAAATTAGGAAAGAGGTCGTGTCAGGGGGGAGTGCGGAAGGGTGTTCCAACAGTTCCCGGGTGCAGATGGCGCTGTAGCCATGGGCAACCTTGATTTTAATTCTCGACCGCTGATCAATTTTTGTAAACATGGTATAGAGCGGTAGAGACGAGACTGTGAATTTCAACATCACGCAGCAACTACCCCTTCTACTGGATGTACGATTTTATGTACTCTACACATCGATTACACTCATCCGATATCCTGTTTGAGCATGTCCGATGTTCTGCGACTTTCTGGGCGACGTTGCCACTAGTTTATTTACAACCCTCGTATGTGCCTCTTTCGCATGCTAAAGAATATTAAAAAAAGCTAAAACAAAAACATTAAGGCCCTCTGAAGTTTGTATGGTGCAAAGTCATGTTCTTACACGTGATCCAAATACTGAGCGAGGTGAACAGTTTGAAAGTGAACTGCAGTCATGTTTTGTGTGATACGCAGAAATAGTCTAAAAAGTGATCTTAATGATCGGTTACAGAGAGCCGTAATAACAAAAAATAAAACTCTAGAATTATTGGAAATTAGTGCTAATTTGGTTTATTTTACTACATCGAAAAGACAATAGAAACTAATCTTTTAAGAAAACTGTGAAATATTAGATAAAATTCTTACAACTTTGTAAGCCGCTGCTGCCTCTCTTCTATAATTGCTGACTCAGCGAATTGAACGAAGAAGTTGCTGAAAATGGAGAGTTCTGAATATTATGATGATTATTGCCTTGAAGATTAGATACTATATCGGCACCAGCCAACAAGTTAATGAAAGAAGACATCGTAAAGCTATCTGTGTCCGATATATTTATATTGACTGAAATTTCACTTAAATATCCATTAGACGCAAAATATTCACGACAAAATAAGTACCTTTTAATCCTTTTAAATTGATTATCAAGTTATGATATCAATTAAACAGCGATAATATTGAGAAATTTAGCTATATATTGCGGGGTAATATTCAACCAAGACATTTATTAAAAATATTTTAATTTTTCACTATATCAATGAGGCCCAATTTATCCACTTTTGAAGATCAAATTTCATTTCACATAAAATTAAATTTATGGATCGACATAATTACCAAATCATTAGCATGAATAACAAAGAAAGTGAATCTTTTCGAAGTTGAGGCTTTTTATGTATACAGTCGCATGTATGTAGTCACATTGTGTATTAGTAGAAAAAAGTGCTTAAGTAGGGTTTATTTTAACTGGAAGTTTCACACTATGAAAATGACTTGTAGTTTTAAAGCAAAAAGGATGAATATAAGCTGCCAATTTTGCTTGTAATCTCTTCTTCAACCGAAACTGTCACCGTTATGTTAACTCAATTGTCAAACTTTAGTGACTGGCAGAAAATTCATGACTATTCAGCCACTTCAGCTTTAGCATAAAATAGCTTGTACTCTCTCTCATTGAGTTTTTAAAAGATATATACATATCTAGCATACCGTGGCCTACAGATACCAAGTCGTGGACGTAGGTTTCGCTCTCGTTAAAGGATCTTGAAGAAGTATTAGTCTGAGTATTTAGACAAGGATAATACTAACTGTAATAATAGAAAATGAAATTTCGTTGTGAAACAAATGTGTGAAAACAAATCAAATTTAATTAAGTATACAAAATTAATGATCCAAAGTTCTAAAGTAAGAATTATTAAATTCTAGTACTTTTACTAAATAAGAAAACCAATACGAAAAGCCCAAAGTTTGTGAGTGTCAAGAAGATATTTATATATATATATATATATATATATATATATATGTATGTATAGTATTGTGTAACATACAATGTAATAATCATTTTATCATAGCTTAATGTGTTCAATATTTCCAAAGCCGGCCAGGTCCTATCATTTCTACATCAAAAGGACAAGCAAAGTATCAGATGTGTGCGTACAAGAGGGGGATAATCTTATTATATGCTAATGGATTTTGGACATTCGAACAAGAAATATGAAAAATTTGCATAATGATTTAAAAGAATTTATTTGAATTTTTGCCTCATATAAAGTTTAAATGTGCACAGCAGTGTTCTGGTTTACATTTTTCTTTGCATTTCTTAAAAGAGGACTGTGTGATATTTTGTCATTATTTCATTAATTACTATTGAGTTACTGATGAAAACAAATATTAAATTCACCTAAACCAATTATATTTAAAAAAATCTGTAATGTCTTTTACAAAAGATAAAAAGTCTACAAGTTTCGAACATAATAGTTACAAATTTCTTCAAACGCTGGATGGATGAATTGGATGGACGGTATTATGATTAGAGAAGCCTCTGAGACGTAACCGGTGACAGTACGAACAATTGTCGGACTTCGAGAGGGGGCTTATAGTAGGCCTCAGAGAAGCAGGTTTGTCGAACAGGCGTATCGGCCGCCAGTTCGGTCGGAGAGATATGGTAGTTGCTCGGTGTTGGCAACAATGGATCACGGAAGGGATAGTCTACCATCGCGGAGGGCAGGGCGTCCCAGGACCACAAATGCGCGCGAGGATCGCGCAATCATAAGAGCGGCCAGGTCCGCACCAACAACGTCGCAAGAATCGGTTCGACGCCATTTTCCACCTTCTAGACATCCGGTGGTATCAAGGGAAACCATTCGGAAACGACTGGCTGACGCAGGTACAAGGAGCCGGCGTCCATTAAGAGGCCTACCACTGAACCCACATCATAGGCATTGTCGGTTGGATTTTTGCCGACCTCGGGCAAGCTGGAGTGTGACCGACTAGAGGCTTATGATCTTCAGCGATGAATCCCGATTCAGTCCCAATGCTGATGATCAGCGCATACGCGTGTGGAGGCGGCCAGGCCACCGTTCCGATCGTGGACGAGACCGATTACGTGGACGAGATTTTAACATCAGGTGAACTGCCTATGCTATAAATTCGCCCAGGTGTCATTTATCAGCAAGACAACGCTCTTCCACATACTGCGCGAATCTTACAAGAATGTCTTCAATGATATGACGTACTCCCATGGCCTGCCAGGTCATCAGACCTCTCGCCAATAGAGCACGTCTGGGATGTGCTTGGAAGGTAACTGCAGCTGTCCTGGAATACTGGAGAATTAAGTGCCCTGTTGCAAAGATTATGGCATGATCATCCGCAGGAGGTCATAGGTGACCTCATTGATTCTATGCCACGCCGCGTTTCGGCTTGTATAGCTGCCAGAGGTGGATTTACTACTTACCGATTTGTAACCTTTTTCATGCCTCAGTCTGTTCTTCTGAATTTGTAATCATTTGCTTATCTCTTCATACACTACATAACGTGACGTTTCGTGATAGTAGCTCGTTTCCTCCTGAGTGCATATATTTTGTTTGTGACAGAGTGTATTGCACAAGTATTTATTTCATTAAACCTAAAGTTTAAAATGAGAATTAAGCTAAAAATTTATAAATTTGCAAATTTAATTCATGAATTGCTGTTTCGCATTGTATGGGCGAATGGTAATTAAAAAAGGATAATAAAAAATACACTTAATCGCTACTGTATTTGAGTTTCCATATGAAATTCTGAAATGAAGATTCAACAAAATTCAACTACGAAATTCATGTACTCATGAGTAAACAATTAAATCTTTACACACCATCACTCAAATCATAGATTTCCTGCTGTCAATACCTCCTGGAATCATTTGATGCATTATATCGAGGATTAATGTTCCTTCCGGCGACTTATCCTCATTCTTCTCTGAAATGGCTTCCATTTATCCGGTAAAAGAAGAGCATATTTTATCTTTCAGTAACACCAATTCTTATTGCCTTATAGGGGATATCTTAAGATAATTCGGGTTTTATCTCTCAAATCGCTATTTCCTATCAGGAAACATAAATAAGATATATTGCATTCGCCTTTGAAGAGAAGGAAATTGGCTCATATTTTTCGAGAAATTCTCTAAATCAAACTTTAATTTACATCTTAGAAAATTTACTTCTTCATTAAATTTTATGATTTAATTTAGGAGAAATTTATTTTTTTATTTTTTTTTTACATTTTTTATTTGAGAGCAGGTATTTAATTTCCTTGCGAGAGACTTTGTTTTAATATATCGATTATATTATTAAATATTCGAAAGTAAAGACATTTCTCCATCAAACCAACAGATATTTAAGTATAAATCTCCAATGTACAGGTAGCCGTGGACTTTTTCAGTTGTTATGTGTACCTCAACAAGACATGACCAATGAGCACGCTGTAGGAGAAGGAATTTGAAATGCGGAATTTCCCTAAATTATAACTGGTGACTTACAAATTGCAAGCATCCAGCGCATTTCGTAATGAACTATTGTAGTGCAAAATTTAGAACTCAAGATAGCAAAATGCATAGAAATTCCACCTATGCCTAGAAATTCCGTATTTGGTATTCCTTCGCCTCAATCGTAATCATGGGTTATGCCTTATTAAGAAACACCTAGATCCATAGAAACATATACGCTGAAGACGTGTATTTTTGCTTCAAGATCGCCTACAGAGCGAGATGTATGCTTTGTTAGAGCTATTTGATGTGCAGTAGAACCTGTTTTATCCGGCCCTCGTTGATCCGGATTTCCGGATTATCCGGATAAGATTTGCAGAATTTTTTTTTAATTTAATGTTCATATTAGATAATAATTTTTAACTATGATAGCAAGAACGCAAGGATAACTACGCCAAATATTCGCTTTTTAGTTTTATTCTATGTACATTTCCTGCATATATTGTATAATAAATTATGGTAATAAAAGGCTTTTTGTTGAGTTTAAGAAAGTTTTACTAGACTGTCACAGGACGTTGACGTGAACTGACTCAGAAAAGTTATTTTTATATTTTTGATGTCTTGTAAACACCACTATGGAATTTGTTACAGAACATAGTTTTTTATCGTAATAAACGATAAGTCTGCTAAGTTAAGGATTTGGTTTTGCTCATTACCCATATTACCTGGATTATCCAGATTTTCGATTGTCTGGACTGCCTATGGCCCTAGTTAGTCCGGATAAACGAGTTTTTATTGTACTGTGAAGAATAAGGAGTTTGTTCAAAGCCGTATCCAAAGGTCCTATATAAGTAATGCCTTTGTCAAAGCTTCCATGCTGCATAAACTAGTGATAATTTTGGTTATGCATTGCATTAAATGTTCTGAGAGTCACTTTAAAATAAATGTACGTCTAAACTGCCCCTGGGACTGCAAATATTTTTAAAATGTAATAGTCAACCAATTATACACAATTAATAGATTATACTACGTCAAAAATGAGCGAGACGTATAAAACAGTTAATTTATGTACTTGTATCAAATTCCAAACCTAAAAGAATATATAAGTACTTAATTGACTATTTTTGGTTTAAATAATATGATAAATATATTTCTTTATAACATAAATTTTAACGTTGTCGTAACGCTTTCAACGCTTTCAATAACCTAATAAATACTGCTAGTAATCTACTCAACATTTTCTTAATAATTCATAGTTTTCATACAGCCACTCAACGCAATTAGGGACTGTTCCTTCTTGTTTTCTAATCTAATATATTTTCCCCAGACAGTTGGGAATAATACGCAAAAAGCACCCTTTTTGCTCAATTTTCGCTGTCTCTGCTTTTCGTACATTCTTTTGTAATCCCCCAAAAAGGGGTTGCCTAACGCTTGGCGAAAAGATTCTCCGTTTATCCCCTTCCCCTCGTAGAACACACAAAATAACCCTTTGTATTATAGCTTTGGCGGAGCCTTCTGGCGACCGCTGGGTCGCCAAGTTCCAGATGTTTTCCTCTTCACGTCACGTGACGGGGCCAGCACAGGAGCGAAGTTTTAATTGCAGAAACATATATGCATTGTATTTAATTGCAGAAACATATATCTAGTCCCTGCCAACTAAGGATGTTTCTACCATTCCAGGTTCCGACGCCAGGGCGAAAGTTCTCCTACAAATATCGGCGATTCGATCCCGGTCTCCTGATACTCCATGGCTGATATGCATATAGATCAACAATGTAACCTAATGTAACCAGGCACTAAGCCACCGGCCCTAAGTCCCATCTAGTTTAATTTAAAATAAATTATGAGGTACTTCATTTTAAAAATCGACTTGTTATTGTCACATTCTTTTTGTATTTTTTTTTTCAGAATAACAAGTTATGGCTATTTGTAATGCCACGCCAGAGTATTAAATGTGGCTCCACCTTCATCTTTCCAACGCATCATAATTTTTAGTACCACATCTCCTTTTGTTAGTGCCACAAACGTTCTGTACCGTAATTTTATACCCAATTTTACGTATATTTTGCAATATCATTGTCTAAGTCTATTTATCTTCTTAAACCTGAGGGGTCTGATTCAAATTTTGTACGGTTAAACTCTTTTAGCTCTATATCATTTGGAGAATTATTTCTAAACTTTCAAGTGCTTTCTTAGTCAGGTGGTTTACACTATCTATCTCCAAGCTTTTTTTAAATATTAGAAATAGTAATAAAGGGAGGTTTCGTTATTTCTTTTCTTTGTTTATTTTTTTGAGGACGGAGAGCGACATTTAATTGCGCATGTGTGTTCAATTAAAGGTTTAAGTAAACATAGTTTTGGCTTGGATTATTTTCCATTTTATGTTTTGTTTCACATTGTAAAACCTTTGTAATATTTTTACAATATCTCTTCCGAAACAATGCGCTTTTGTTTCATTTGCTCATGTACTGCCTAATGAAGTCACTATACTTCTATAACTGAATGAAACCTATTCATCTTGTATGCTCATTTACAAACTTTTACCTAAATTTATGATGATTCACTAGTACATAATATTCTACTGCGCTTTAGTTCTCGATGCTTTTGCCAGTTTATATGCATATTTACTTGTGAGAAAATTTAACCCTTTTAGCAGTTATGTTATGTAAATTACATTTTTCCTGCTAAAAATATAAGTTAATTTAAATTAACGTAGGCCAGTTAAAACGTATTTCCAGATGGTATTCGACTGAACTCGAATCTGAATATAACTAAGGCAAATGAATCTAGGTATCCGAGCTGAAAAGAACACATATCGCATATATAACGTAAAATTGTGTTTGAAATAACAAAGAAACTACTTTTTTACTAATTAATATAAGATTATTTTTTGGTAAAACAAATATGAAAACACAGATATAATCGGAAAATTACTGGATTTCACATAATTCCAAAATCCACTGCTATTACCGACAAACTAAGGTAATTAAGAAAGGATGATATAGTTAATTTTGCTGAATTTCAAATTAAAAATTCATCATTCATTTCTCGGCAACAACATTTCCTGCTAAAGAAAACATCTACCGTTAGAATCAATAGATGTTGGTTTGATTTCAGACATGGAAAGTTTGATGAAAAGATTTTCGGAGATAAAATGCATATACTTTTTTTACTGTAACTTATTGGTTATATGGTTAAATGCTGAAAACGATAAGACCGAATGTTCAAAGTTAGATATTTAAAAGCTATTTTCGAGCTTATATTCTTTCGAAACCATTCTAGAGGAAAGACTATGTTAAACTACTTTTCGACTTCCAAGTTCTCAAATTTACCTCTGGAGGTACGGGGTCAAGTGTACCGGGCAAGTCACTTGTCTCGGATCTAAATTACGGGACCAGCTTGTAGGGGGTAATTCCGGCCACCTATATGGTGTCCCCTTAAATGAATGGCCAACAGTCTCGCCCTTTACTGAGAACAAATGGAGTCATAGACAATCTTCTGGGCATTTGAAATAAATAAATAAATAAATAAATAAGCTATTTTTCGACTTCTGAAAAAAATATATGTGCATTAGAAAATATACCTGTTTTGTAATAAATAACTATCTATGTATAATTACAGCTATTCTCATTGACAAGCGTTATGTTATTGCAAAATCGAAAGTGGTTCAGTGGTAAATTCAAATAATAATCAAAGAATCAGATGAACAGATACACATTACAAACGATTTTAATAACACACGAAAAAAAATGGCGAACATAAGTGTTGCTGCCGAGCGGCCCCTTTCCCTCCATCCTCCATGAGTTTCCGAGCTTCTCTCCGAACTGAAGTGAAGAGAGAAACAGACTATAAACAGAACACTCAGATTCAGATTTTCGAATGTCGCGGATAAGCGCGGTCATATCACCCGAGTTGGGAAATTATGCACATAAAGCTTTTGTAAATAATTCGTTTTTGTGATGTGTTAGTAAAAAAAAAAAAAAAAAAAAATTAGTGTCTTGCAGAGACTGCCCTCTCCATCAATCCAAAGGAATATTGCTTTTTATAGATACAGACGCCCAGAAGAAGCGGAAGAAAGGTAAGTCGTACACCTTTCATAACTTAATGATCCGCTAACAAACAATAAGGGATAAACCAGTCAAGGATACAAGCACCAAGCTCGTTCGAAATAGGACCTATCGTCCCATATCAAAATCCTATTCTGTCTATTTCGAATCATAATCTAAACCCAATATATTTGAGATAGAGAGGGTACGAGATTATCTCAGTCAAGCATCGCCACAAAACGTTGTCTATAATCATTTAAACACAGAAGCGCTACCTAACTGAAACATTTCTCAACCAATGTTATGAATATGAAGTTTCACTTTATTAGCGCAAATTAATTATTATTTATATTGTTGTAAATGCCAGCCGGGTGGCGCAGTGGTTTGGACTACGCGTGTTCTCCTAATGCCTCTACCGGCAAGTTGTTCTTTCGATTGCCCCCCCTCGATTCTTGTCCGAGGACAAGGATGAGTTTACGAAGTTATGTTGGTTCACCAATATGGTGCTCCCGTAATCCAAAAAAATCGCGGTATGGATGGGGGATCGTCGTAATAGACATAGTACTTGCATTAGGGACAACACATTGTTGTAGATAGTTGTAAATGTTTCTAAACAGTCACAAATATTCTTTATATTACTTTCAGTTATGTTTATTTTTTGTTAAATGCCATTTATTTACAGACATTGAGCTTTAGACTTCAATATGCGGCCTTTGGTGATATTTTCGAGAATTTTAGCGAGTTTAGAGACACATTTGGTGACTTTTGGATAGGTTTTGGGTGTCCGGTGAACCAATCAGATTTTACCTAGATGGCGTGGTTGTTTAAATCTGGAATTTTCCATTTCTAGAACAATCGGGAACGTCGCAAACGATATACAGTAATCCCGAACTCGGCTCCTCAAGTTTTAGACTTCTTCATTTTTCAGTTGGACTCTGCAGCTGAGTGTGAATTGTAATCCTGCTGTTGTGCCTTTGTGTAGATTGTACCAATCAGAAGTCTTTTGCTGAATTGAGGTAATCCTAGGAAACAATTTGTCATATTTGAGTTTTTTTTAGGCTAAAAATAAATAAACTTGTGTCGCTGATATTTACAGCCATCACAAATGTCGCAGGATGAAACTCATAAATATTAACAAAGCAATAATTTCCCCATTAAGTTTTACAATGGTCAATCATTGTTTTAACTAGATCACTACAGTAAAAGAATTTCTGGAAATGATGTATGTATATATTACAATACATTCTTCAAACATTTATCTCAAAATTCCGGAATCTATTCTCTTAACCCTCAAATGGTACGGAGGGGGTAAGATCTGACCAAAGAGTATGTTTTACCCCTCCCCTCCCCTCCCCTCTCATTGCAAGAGATCAAGCTGACAAAGAACCCTACCAGCCAGTCCTGCAACAAGTGTCTGTAAAAAAAACGTTATCCATGATCACTAGTCATTTTTTGTTCAGAATTTTAAATTTTTATTTCGATTTTGAAAGCCAAAAATGTCAGTAAATATCCATTTTACAATTATGTGCTCGGAAATTTGGCTTCACTAACTTCTAAAGCTAGGTATAAGACTAAATTACATATTATACCTAATATATACAACATTCTAAATAAATGCCAGAGAGATTTTCTTTGTTTAACAAAATTACCATTTGTTGGTCATTTTTTCTACAAAAAGATTTTTATTTCATGTAAATTAATAATAAATGTTATTATACAACAAAAATTCTTATTGTGTACTTATTTCTACCAAAAACCTCATCAAAAATGAAATCGGGTCGGATCCGACACGACCGTACCATCTATTCATTCTCAAACCACTATATCGTTTGAGGGCCAACGGGTCTGGTACCTTTAAAATGGCAAGAGATTCCACAAACATATCCCTATTTTCAATCATCAGTAGATACGAAAATAATTTATTCAGAAATAGGAAAATTTTACTATTTCTTAAACACGCTTTCTTCTTTAAAAATATGGCTCAAATTTTTTCTAGCTTAAAGCTAATTTTATTTTTTTTTTAATTTCAACCATTGTTTTTTCAATGTTATGTCATTGAGCGCAGAATTCCATCTGTATATTAAAGAATATACATTTTTCTAGTTTTAAAATTAAGTTACATAATATATCATTAAATTGACCAACTTTGAATTCAAAATTCTTAGTTCTTCATAGATTTATTTTTAATATTTAAATAAAAAAAATTATTTTGATATATATAACTGTAATTAAATTTTTTTCTATTATGGGAATGACATAATAATTGGTAATTTTGATTATACATATTTATATTGCATGTGAATTCTAGTCAACTGTTCTGGTGTTATCATGTGTGCAAAGACATAACAATAAAATAAAACATTGTTAAAATTTTTAAAAAATTAAAAATTTCTCAAACTAGATAAAATGTAAAGTCATATATATAAAGAAGAATAAGTGTTTGACTCACAGTAAAATATTCATATTTCTGAATAAAAGATTACATATCTACTGAATCTTTAAAAATAGGGATATTAATCTTTAAAAATAGGGATGTTGAGTCTCTTAGATTTTAAAAGGTATCAGACCCCTTAAGAATGAAAACAAATAAACTTCTGTCTCAGTTATCTGGAGCCGTCACTCACAAATATCGTAGAACGAAATTCAACAATACTAACAGTACAACAATTTCGCCATTTAAGTTTTAAATAGTTTTAAAATGGTCAATCATTCTTTTAACTCGATCACTACATTAAAAGGATTTCAGTTAATAATGTATTGATATATTACAATACATTCTTCGCACTTGTACCTCAAAATTCCGGAAGTTTAATCTGTTCTCTTAATAGCGTATAGTAGGTATCTCTGAAGATAAATCACAAACTACACCGATACCATTAATTCGATTCACCCAATAATGCTATTAGTGTCATTATAACTAAAAGATAAAGGGGGTTCTGCTCTTTTCGTACAAACGGAAATCATTTCGAATCACAATGAGAATTAGTTCCTAGAAAGGATATTAATTCTTGTTATATTGAATCGAGAGAATGAAAGAGCTATTGACATCGACAAATCGCTTATTAAAGAGTTATTATCTAAGTATTTAACCCTAAGTTATCTTTAGCCCATATTTATATGTTCAAAACACAACTTCTGTAGTTTATTGTAAAATATTGTTCGGTAATAAGTTATTTATTACGATGTAGAAACATCGTGATTAAAATAATTGATTTTAATCAAAATTATTAAAGAATTCAGTATTTCGGCAAGCATATTTGTTTAATATATTAATAAAAATATATTATACCTAGCAAGTTATGAATCACCGCGTCGGAGGATTTTCTTCGGTTTCCTATAATTTATGACAATTCGTAGCAATTTATATTTATTCAGGCTACAGTAAATTGCTTTTTATCATAATAAATTGTATCGAATGATTCATACTTTAAAATTAATTTAGCATAAATA
Source organism: Dolomedes plantarius (assembly GCA_907164885.2). Taxonomy (NCBI): domain Eukaryota; kingdom Metazoa; phylum Arthropoda; class Arachnida; order Araneae; family Dolomedidae; genus Dolomedes; species Dolomedes plantarius. The sequence continues at coordinate 54,247,469 of OU015500.1, read as the reverse complement.
TTTAAATGGCTATTGTTTTTGATTACGTTATTTGACTCTTCTTAGGAATCATTAAATGATTCTCTTTGTATTTAAAATTTATCTTTACTTGATAAGTTTTTCTAACAATAAATGTCTTTAATGTTTGATTTTAAAATTTCTTATGAAGATGGTGATTTAAGGTACTCGCTCTTTTGTACGTTAAATATTAATAAAATATATCACCTGCGTAATAAACTTGCATAACAAATCAAATTATTTAGATGTATCCTTGACATTCATTATTTTATTATTAAATGAAAGGACTTTCACCTTGCATTACAGCAATTACCATCGTATTTTAAGGTAGGGTAAAAATAAGGTTTATAAAAGAAAAAAATGTTCAAATGAAATAGTGCATAATGGACTTATTTATGGACATTGACTCAGACCACTATAGCCATCGAACTGTATGTCAAAGTGTTTCGGATAGGCTGGACGCATGCTGTAACTAACGTTGATGAGAGATATTCTGAGCACGTAAGGCATTAACCAGTGTTAAACAAGTGGGAAACTAAGTACTGTCACAATGTGAAACCAACTAAATGTGAAACAACTAACTAATAATAGAGTGCCAATATATGAGAAGATCCATAAATGAAATGTTCATAAAAGCAATTTAAATATTATGAACAATGATAAAATTTGTCTTTATTTAATATTTTAATATATCTATTTACTACCTATATCCAATTCAAAATATAGTAATACAATGTAAACCTACTGTTGGCCAACCCTTTATGTAGTAGAATCGAAATCAGAGAATAAACACTTGTTGAAATACAACTAAATGTTTAAGTATAATAAGAAAAACTTAGTACTTAAGATTAAAACGTTTTATTACTTTCTAAAGTATTAAATTTTGTTCTAAAAGTGCATTCGGATTAATCAAGAAATTCATTGCATCTATAATTGAAATCATTCAAGCTTTCATGATTAGAACTTCAACAGCTCCGAAATAATCGATAACTCATTGTCAATACCTTCTGGATTCATTCGATGTTTTATCGAAGAATTAATGTCGTAACCAGGAACTCTTTCCCATTCGTCGAAATGGCTTCCGTTCAACCGAAAAGAGCAGGAAATGTGTTACCTCTTTGAAACACTGATTTATTAGAGATCAGTTTGATATCGTAAGTTTTATAAAGGAAAAATTTATTGCATGCAAATCAAGCATAAGGAATGTGACGTGGATGTGACAGATTAAAGTGACGTGGTTAATGTACGTCAGTCGCGCATTGGTGTAACTTAATAACATTGTGTACAAAAATTACATTCAATAAGTATCAAAATATGAAAGTTAAATATTACCTTGTACAATATACTAGTTAAAGGCTTACTGTGTCAATATTTCAAGGATATTATACAATCTTCAATGTCCCTTTGGTTAATGCTTTTAGTGTTTTTCAGAGAATGATCAGTATATTTTTAAATTTATAGGAATACTAATTGATTTAAAATTTGCAGCTGAAACGTATGGGATCACACCTCTTGTAAAATATGTCTCCTCCTATAATATTAGATAAAATGGGTCAGAAAATATCGATATATCTTCACAAAGAATTCAACAATCAACAACATATATATATATATATATATATATATATATATATATATATATATATGTGGGATGCCTCCTTTAGATTGGGCTAAAACTAGTCGTCTGCTATAACCAATCTAGCACCCCACATTTAATACATACACTCAGGATGACTCATAAATAGCCTCTCACTAACAATAACAATAGACATTTATTTACTTGACACCATAATTCACACTCATGACATATAACATATAATAGTTGACGTTTCAGTAATAACAGTATTGCCAAGAACTCTTAACACTTGGACTTCTGGAGTCACTGAGATTCTCTCAACACGATTTGCCAAGCACTCAACCAACTTGGTCTTCCTGAAGTCACTGAGACTTCTACAGCACGGGAGCTCAATATCGCTTCCCTGCGGCCCGTAGCTATAAGCTAGGCCCAATCTCCGGGGTCTCTTTCCCCGTTCTCGCTTAGGAGCACCGTCCTTTGACACTAGCGCACGAGAGCCTCTGCCCTTCGTCGCTTCCAAAGCTTATCTCCCTCAAACATTTTCTCCCAGTTCATTTCTAGGAATTCTGGAAGCGCTGTCGTCGCATAACGTACGCGGCGGCATACTGCTCATAGCCGGAGCCCTGGGATAATACAATACCCATAACTCGGCCGTCTTGACAATTGCTGACGTCCTCGGCAGCGTTATGCCTCGTCATCATCAGTTCTGGCACACAGAATAGCACAGACGAAACAAAACAATGAAATAAAAAGAAAGTAATATGTCGTTTACAGTCGGTCATGCCTCTTTTCTGAAAGTCTAGTCTGAGCCAGTGGACTACAGTTCACTGTAATATTTACACAAAAAACACAAGTACAACACGTTTAAATTACGATGCACAATTCGTCATTAACTGTAACACTTAACTTGTTCAAAATACCAATGAAATACTCGGTCATACCAAGTTTGTGTTTAAATGCGTATCTTGTCACTTAAATCATAACACTATCAAACCTGCAGTCACAAACAAAACACTTCGTCTTCCGTACATCGGTGGCACTTAGGACTACCAATAGGGCCAAACACAACCCTTGCATACCATATCGCCCTTTACGACACTTAACTGATGACACTTTCTTCTCACACACTTCCCGATCACAAGCTGAGCACACTCTTTAGGTGGATTGCCAAAATCTGAAGAAGTTTGAAGTATGATAACCAACACTATTTTATACTCTTGAGTATATCGGTTCAACACTTTCGAGTCTGGAACGCATTTTGCAGACTCAGAGCAAAATTTCCCAACCATTTCCGAAGATCCTTCACTCAAACTTGCTGGCATTTCGGAATCTATGGCCTTTACACTACGTCGTTCCCATTCACTACGAATCACTCTTCCTCCCCTCTCCTTAGCATTAATTTCACTTGCAACATCCAAAGAAATTCCTTCTATTACCTCAAAACCAGAAATTTTTCTTTCCTCCTCCTTCTTCCAAACATAGCAACTATCGTTTACCCCTAAAGAAATCTTTTCCGCTCCCTGGGACACTTGAGGTGGTGTAGCAAGTTCAATGAACCCTTCCATAGCAAGCGCTGGAAAATGTGCAAGACTTTTCTCCTCTGTCGCACCGCCGGTGAAATTGGATGACAGCTTTATGAGTCTCGTAGTGGTTGCGGTCATTTCGCCCCCTTCTGCTCTGTTGCCTTCAAATTTTGGGGGAGCCTCTGCACCCTTCGTTCTGGTTTCAAATTTCAGCAGGCTATCGCCGTTCTCGCTGGGGTCAGCGAGGGGTGATTCTGGAAGTTCGATGAACTTTGGGGTGTCGGAACTCGGGGTGTTTACTGATAAGCTCGTCTTTTCGGCTTGGAAATATTCTCGCTGATCGTCTGAGCGCTTTTCTTCCTCACTTTGTCGATTCACTCCCGAGAAAACATCAGATGAACGAAAATATCTCTCTTGGCGGCACCCATAATTATCTGTACCTTTGTCCATACTAAGTACAGACACACTATCCGAGTCTATTTTAGGCGACTCTATTTGCACAGAAACATCAATTTTCGACAAGCTACTCTCGCTGTTACTGTCACTCCACGCACTTACATTTTTCGCTGGTATTCCTACCAGTCTGCGTTCAATCTCAGCCATCTTTCGTTGAAACTCAATCTCTTCGGCTGCCATTTTGCGATCAAACGCAATTCTTTCGACTGCCATTTTACGCTCGAACTCAACTCTCTCGGCTGCGATTTTCTCCAGCCTCTGTTTCTCGGATTCTCGTTCTTCCCTCTCTTCCTTAATCGAATTAAGATTTTCGATGTAAACATCATCACAATCTGATGTTTTAACCAGGGCGATTAATTGCTCAACCTCTGGTTTATCTGGGACCTCTAGGCACAGTTCGTCTACTAAAGTCACCAGGTCTATTATTCTCGCTTGCTCCAGATATGTCATCTTAGAAATTCTTCACACGTAAGATTCTGTGTATTATCCGTTCAATCCGGGGCACAATTTTCAATCGGTTTCACAATTTTAAATTACGCAAATGTCACAAATGTCTCACTTAACAATTCGTACCGTTCGTGGCACTTCACGCTTTCACTCGCGTTCACAAAACTTTTAACTCACACAAAAGTCGCTTCAATGGGCATCACTCACCGCACTTCTCACTTTGTGGGATCACTTATCACACTTGGACGTCACTTCTCGCACTTGGGCATCACGTATCGCACTTCTGGCACCAATATGTGGGATGCTTCCTTTAGATTGGGCTAAACTAGTCGTCTGCTATAACCAATCTAGCACCCCACATTTAATGCATACACTCAGGATGACTCATAAATAGCCTCTCACTAACAATAACAATAGACATTTATTTACTTGACACCATAATTCACACTCATGACATATAACATATAATAGTTGACGTTTCAGTAATAACAGTATTGCCAAGAACTCTTAACACTTGGACTTCTGGAGTCACTGAGATTCTCTCAACACGATTTGCCAAGCACTCAACCAACTTGGTCTTCCTGAAGTCACTGAGACTTCTACAGCACGGGAGCTCAATATCGCTCCCCTGCGGCCCGTAGCTATAAGCTAGGCCCAATCTCCGGGGTATCTTTCCCCGTTCTCGCTTAGGAGCACCGTCGTTTGACACTAGCGCACGAGAGCCTCTGCCCTTCGTCGCCTCCAAAGCTTATCTCCCTCAAACATTTTCTCCCAGTTCATCTCTAGGAATTCTGGAAGCGCTGTCGTCGCATAACGTACGCGGCGGCATACTGCTCATAGCCGGAACCCTGGGATAATACAATCCCCATATATATATATATATATATATATATATACAAGGTGTTCGTAAACTCTGTCGACAAAATAGGAGGGGTGATAGCACTCATGAAGACACAACCTAGGGTATCATTCTACTCTGTGTGTCAGAAAAGCGTAAAGTTCAGTGTCCAAGATAAACCTTAATTCGACAAAAATGAGATAAGTTGCAAAATCTCATTCACATCAAGGAAAGACTCAAAGTAGATGTTCCCAATGCCGCACAAGTCGCCCCCTCCGCTAGTGCGTATCGGCCATCAAAAACCTGAAGACGAGAAACTGGGTATCAAAACCTGCATACTCAGCCGAAGGTTGATTTCCCCTGTTCGTTTAATTTTTCATATGTGCCAGGGCGCCGGACGAACAGTACAGATCTGCCGACAAATTTTGGCAACCCAGGGTCCCCAGGGGTGCACTACTGACCCCGAGAAATGAAAGATTGGCGCACCTTCTCGTGCACTACTGGTGTCGTGTTAATCTTTTCCGCTGCAGCAACGATTCTCGGGCCGAGATCTTCCACGGAGTCCACAGGTGTCGCGTATACGAATGATTTCCTGTGTCCCAAAAAGAAGAAGTCTAATGGATTTAGATCCGGTGAACGTAGAGGGCCAACCACGGGTCTTCCACGTCCAATTCACCGTCAGGATATGTAGAGTTCAGAAAGTGGCTTGTGGAGGGAGAGGGCGATGCTAAAGTGTGATGGGGCTTCATTATGCATAAACCCCGTATTCCTCCGAATGGTGAGCGGAAGAGTTTTCAAGACACCAGGAAGATGCAGTCAGTTGAGCCAGTCAGGCATTATGGTAAGAGATACTGTCCAACCAGCCAATCAACAACTATAGTTCATGCCAGATGTTAACTGAAAATATCTGCTGGTGTTTACATGGGGCAGTAGCATGGGGATTGTGCAGCTTATGATTGAGTTAAATCTCATTTTACGAAAGTTCAACTTGGGCATTGAACTGTACGGTTTTCTGACACTGACTGGAATGTAACCCTAAGTTGCATTGTTAATATTGTTCGTCTTGATTAGTATGATCACTCGTCTTATTTTGTCCACACAGTTTACGAACACACTATATTTATTGTATGCTATGGACATATCGTTTGCGACTTTAAAATACTCAATACTTTTATCTGCACCATGAGGTACGGAAAAAATCTTTACGACTACTTCCGAGTACTACGTAGATTAGTAAGTAAAATTATATACTTGATAAAAAAACAAGCATTGATGCTCACTTTAAGAATTTTACTGATATACCAGTTTCAAGGAAGTAAACTAGGAAAATCATGTGTATGTTTATAAAATTAAAATGCGGTGTTATGCCATATTTTTAAATTTTCAAATTTGGCATGAACTATGAAAATATCTTTTAAATCAATACCTTAAATCTGTGTTTGACTATATAATGCATGCGAGCACTATATAAATGAAGATATTTATGCCTGATCAATGTGGATGTTGTGTTATCACTCTTCATTAACGAATAAAACTGATTAAATTACCGAGGATCGTATAATAGATGGAACCAAAAATTTCAATTATACAGTCCGGTTTATTTAGGAACACCAGAAAACTATTATGGATCCCTCGAGCCTCCTTATCGACATGCAGCGTTAGCGAGAAACGTGTAGATCAAAATCAGCTAACTATGGAGCAGATTAATAGATGTTCGGGACATCTTCTGAATAGATTCTGTATGAGATCGGAACGGCTCAGTGATACTTTTCTAGGAAGGAACTGTCGTATAGAATTTTTACAGTGATAGAGATGATCACATATACCAATGCACAGTGTCCTCTTGAATGAGTTAGTTAGATGAGGATTTGTGGAAGACAGTCCATAGAGGTTATTAATATGGAAAGTCAAAAAAAAAATTTCTTTTTCGGAATGCTTTTGGAGTTACTTTACCCTAGTGGACTGTATTAGTGTGAAACGAACACGTACACATAGCTCCAATTCAAAGAATTTTTGCATTTAATTAGTCTAACGAGCCACGTCAGAAGAACATTAAACAGATAAGACATACATAGGTGGAAAGCAAGTTGCATTTAAATCATGACTGATAGAACATTTCAATTCACTTCGACAAGGGATGAACACTTCACTTCACTTCGAATGAAGGATTCAACAGCTTTAGTGCGGCAAAGTTGTATATTGTAATAAGAAGAAAAACGGCACAAAAAAATTAGAATCGGTTAACATCCTTCGTTCACGCATCGTACGTACATTTTATGAAAAATTGAAAAATCGTGATATTTTTGTAATTTTTTTTCTGTTTGTTAAAACTTTTAAAATAAACACACATTAGTTTTTTTATACTTGTGTTATGATGGTTGTGTTATGAGGGTTATACTTGTGTTATATTGTTTAAATTACCTAAATAAATTAAATTCTGATCATAAATCAAATTTCTTCCGTTTCCACAACGTCTTTGAAGAAAAGTTTGAGGAAAATCTTTGAAGAAAACATCTTTGAAGAAACAGAAATTTAACAATTTTTCGCAATTTTCACTGTGCAACTCTTTGCTAGATTTGCTAGAACAAAACGACCCAGAAGTCACCACGCAGAGGTGGTTGCACGTCTAGTTCCATCCACACTCTACCCAACCAACCATCTAATTGTTGGGTGTGGTATTTACACTATATTTACATCTATTTACAAAGATTGTTTATAGAGTAGACTATGGAAAATCTTGGCCTACTCTGTTTTTTACTTTTTCTTTTTTATATCTATGTTACTGTAAAAGCTGGAAGTCTGGTAAAACCTAGGTTTTACCGGTAAAACCTAGGATTTATCAAAGTGGCTTGATAAAAGTCCGAAGTATGCTTTAATACGATTCCATTTCGGCCTTATACCAAGCCTCTGCGGTAAAACCTAGGAGTTATCAACGCCTTCTGGTAAAAGATCGAAACGAGGGATTTAAATCGACCTTGAATAATCCTGCCCGCGCAAATTCCGACGTGACACTTTTCTGTTCCTGTCCCTCCTTATTTGCTCCATTTGCAGTCTAGCTTCGAGCGAATTCAAACAAGTGTAAGCGGCTAAGATCTAAAATAAATGCAGTTTGTTTCCATTTTAACATATTTTGCGTTTTTTATTTTGCTGAAAGTAAATGAGTGATGTTATGCAGAAAAAGTTTTATGACATTTTGTCTGAATCTGTAAAAAATATGCACCATAATAGCTTTTATTTAACAAATGAGAAATACACTTCTTTAATAAATGAAGAAGCAAAATGTGTGGAGGAAAAACAAACAGTTCATTACAGAAGGTTGAAACGGTATGATATACTAAATATTGGAGGAGAGGGAAAACTTACAACCAAATCATAAACAGTTTACATGAAATGTGGAGTGATATAAACATAGTTCACGGTAAACCGAGACACAGTCAATCGCAAGGTTCTGTCGAACGGGTGTACCAAGACGTTGAGAACATGTTGGCAACATGGATGGAAACAAATAAGACAGAAAAGTGGTCGGAAGGATTAAAATTTATTCAAGCAATGAAAAACAAAGCATATCATGAGGGAATCAAATTTTCATCTTACGAAGTTATTTTTGGTTATCCTGTGAAGCTGGGACTTGCTAACTCAGTTTTGCCACGTAATTTGATTAGTAACATTGCTACTGAAGAGGACTTAGAAAAAAATATAAATATTAATAATGAATGCATGGTGAATACAGAAGATGAAGGCACTTATCTCGAATCAACAGTCGATTTAGAATCGCAAGATAATAATAATACTTGTGATAAAGAATCATGCATAACGATGGAAGTAGATACTGAAGTTCAAATTTTAAAAAAAGAACCAGATATATGCTCTGACACAACGGGTGCGTTTATCAACAAAGTTTAAAATGTGAAAGTGTTTCGAGAGACAGTTAAGGAAGGACTTGAGAAGCAGACAAAGAAGATGAAGATTGCGTCTTCAAAAAACTTTCCGAAACCTACTCTCGGACAAAATGTTCGAATAAAAGTACCTGATACTGATAGATCGAAAATGAATTCCAAAATCAGCAATAGCCGTTATTACTGATATTAAAGATGACGGGTTTTATGTTCTTGGTACTAAGTTTGGTAAATTAAAATCGTTGCACACAATAAACCAGTTTACCATTTGGAAAGAAAATTTTTTTAACATCGAAGAAGTTAGTACAGAAGCAATAAGTGTACATGAAGTAGTAAAAAAACTGTCTTTAGTTGGGGGAAAAGGACTCAGAAAATGCAACTGTTCAAAGAAGTGTACTACGAAGAAGTGTTTGTGCAAATTAGCTGATCTACTTTGTAATTAAAAATGCCATAACATTCAACCTTGATGTAACAAGTAGTAAAAATAGTATAAAGTAGTAGTATAAAAGAAAAACATACTACATGTTTCATATATTTAAAATTTCATAATTTTTATTGTTATTTTTTTCTGAGCTATCAATTAATTTTTTTTAACTATTGCAAAAATTATTTTTAAAATTATTTCTATTCAGTAGTTATCCAGAGAATTTTGCATTAGTTCAGCGTTTTCAAATGGGATCTTATTTGTGAAATGGCATAAATATTGCATTTTTTTATTTTCATTTTTTGTAACTCTTTGAAAAATAATTGTAAGACAGTTCCATCGACATAATCTCAAATCATACCTTATTTTGATCACTTTTACAATTTATATTATCAATGAAAAAATTAAAGTGTGTTTTAATGTTTTTGGGACACACTGTATACAATATATCTGCGAATGGAAAATCCTATCATGAGTAATCCCTCGTTTCAGGCTTTTACCGGAAGGCGTTGATGACTCCTAGGTTTTACCGCAAAGACTTGGTAAAAGGCCGAAATGGAATCATATTAAAGCATACTTCGGACTTTTACCAAGCCACTTTGGTAAATCCTAGGTTTTACCGGTAAAGCCTAGCTTTTACCAGACTTCGGGCTTTTACAGTAAGATCTACACATTTAAAGTCTGATTTTTGGGGGAAATGAGGCATAACCGATCTAGACTTCAGTGTTGCTAGGATATAGCCATCTCTAGTTTCATGTCCACATACTTTATTCGAGGCCTCTGTCACGATTTTAAAGCACCTCTCCACAGCCTGGGTGTGGCAGGGAAACTTTAGCATTTCTCTGATGGGCGTAGTATCAGAATTGATGAATGATTTAATATCATCTTCACTTAAATTCCGCAGAATTGGAGGAGGATACACCACACAAGAATTGAAATTAATAATTTAATTGTAATCGGAAGCTTGAAAGTTTATCTTCGGTGGTAAGAAATTTCTGACAGCCTTCTTCTTTGGGACGGTTCGTCTTGGTTTTGAGATCCTTCTGTAACCAAGCTCCCGAATATGTTATCTTTCATCAACAAGCATTGCCAACAGAACATTCTCTGTGTGCGCAAAGAATGCATTTCGTTTAATTACTGGATGGACAACTTGAAGTAATTCGTCGGATAAATACCGTAATGATTGAATTGCTTGAAAGACATGTTTATGTCCGCCAGTAAAATATTTGCTTTTTTATGGCAAAACACATAGACGTATATTATTTCAAGATGAAGCCAACTATTTCTTTTAAGTTTCCGGATGGATCGGATGAACTTATATACAACCTAAGGACTCGGTTGGCTGCAGTTAGCCAACTGGAATGGGACAAAGGACCAGGGTCCCAATTTGCCAAGTCTTCTGGACAATGTCCCAAGGTGATTGCATTTGAAATGCCCAACAAACACTGTTGTTCTTTGCTCAAAAAATTTCTGTCTATAAATATGGGTTCATAATCAGCCATAGGGAGTTTTACACAGCAAGTGAGCTGCTGCCCGATTGACCCACTAAAAGTAATAAGTCCTGCAGTTTGACCGTCAATATGTTGGAAAATGTGGTGAAAAGGAAGCTTATTAAAATGCAGGAGACATATTCTCCACTGTAGTTCCTACTTAATTTTGTAGTCGGTGAACGAAACCGTTCTTCCGTACAGTGTTGGTTACAGTGCCTCACACCCTACTGCTTGTAGTTTTACTAGTGATGTCGATAGTTCGGACAAACGAGAAATAATGCTTTGAGTTATATCATTTGATGAACTCGAGGAAGGAGATACATGTACAATATAAGTTGATCCAGGTTCCTGAATAAGAGAATAGTGATCTCCTTTCCCATTCCTGCGAAATTGCTTGGCATTCAATTTTTCGATGAACAAAGTATAATCTTTTCGTCCGTCAAAGAAAAGACCCCAAAATTTCCTCAGGAGGTTTAAATCGACTTTTCAAATCCGTCCTAATACGACTCTTGTCACTTCTTATCTGTGTCTGTTATAATCCTAACGTCTTGCAAAACACTTGGCGCTATGAGAGATGTTGCCCGCGCAGAAACTACAAACCGATCACTGTTTAGCGCTGTTGCGCTAAGTTGAATTTTCATGTGCCATTGGGGCTTTTTAGTCGATGCACTTGGTTTGTATTCATCTTCCTCATACTCCGAGTCTTCAATAGAACTGTGTTTGTGTTCAAGAATTTCTGAGTACTCTCCTATTTTAGGAACTCCTTTGCCACTCAGTGCTCGCTGAAGATCGCGATCTTCCGCTCGGTCTTCTCCTTTTCAGGTAGGCAGAGTACGGATACACCATACCACGGTTCAATCTAGTAGAAACCAGTTCTGTTTAGTTCAAACCAGTTTAACCTATTTCAAGTGAGATCTAGTTCGTTTTGTTCTAGCAAAACGTACGAAGTTAGCACAGTGGAAATTGCGAAATATTGATAAATTTCTGTTTTTTCTAAGACGTTGCGCGAACGAAAAATTTATATTATTGATCATAATTTAATTTATTTAGGTTATATAAACCGTTAAACAATCATATAGAACTAAAGCGTGTTTATTTTAGTAGTTTTAACTATCAGTAAAAAATTACAAAAATATCGTGATTTTTGCAAATTTTTATAAACTTTTAAGTACGATGCGCGAACGCAAGATGTTAACCAATTTTAATATTTTTTGTGCCTTTTTTCTTCTTATTATAATAGGCAACATTTTTGCACTAAAGCGTTCCGAAAACAATATTTATTTTTTTTGACCCATCTTGAGATTAACCATAGTTTATCATTCAGAAAATAGAAAACTATGTATCCTCGTAGCTGACGCCATACAAAAGGTCATTTTATTGAAATTTGAGAAAACAGTAAATTAATAGTTTGAAACTGTATCTCTTAGCTTAAAGTCGACGACAAGATGCCAGTGTTTGGATCGTTAAAAGCTAATGTAGGCTAAAAATGTAAAACATAGATGTGTGGATTATTGAACGCTGTTGCCATGTTAGCTGTACCGGGAAGTCAAATTTCGGGAGGTGTTTACTTCCTTTATTTTGAACGAGAACGTAGGAATTCAAAAGATATAGTTCTTGAGTTAAAATATTCAATAGTAAAATACTGAACTGTTAATAGTAAAATACTGAACCTTGTGACCTTGTTTTGAATCGGATAGTATGTCACGAGCCAGAACGACTCATTAATTATTTGCTATGCTATTTGAGGACGGACACTAATTTCAAGATTTTAAGGATTAGAATAAGCCAAATCCTTTTGAAACAAGGACAGTGAAATTCTTTTAAAGTTAAATAATATCATTTTATATGTTTATAGACGTGAAGATCATTAAATAATCTTATTGAAACATTAATTAAAGAAATGCACTTCCCGTTTTTTTCAAAAGAACACTATGAATCACATAATTCTACCGTAAAACTTAGGGTAAGATTAAATGAAGAAAATAGACGGCTATTATATCATTTTACAATTTAGGAACATTTATTGTAGTCTTAATTTCTAGATGTTTATCTTAACTCTATGTAATTAACGATGGATTCGGAACGAATTGATAATTTCGTTTCCGGTAACGTGGATGATTTGAATTTAATTATCTGTGGCCAACAAATTACAATTCTTTAGATCATTTTAGTTCTTTGATATTGGACACAGGGGATGTTTATTGAGTGTAAAAGTATAACAGGCTTCTCCTCTAAACATTACTGTAATTTTATTCTTTATCAGAGTATCTTTGAGTGGTACTTTTAAAAATTTTGAAGTTTACATACACAGTGGTACCTCGACTTACGAGTGTCTCGACTTAGAGTTTTTCGAGATACGAGCATTCTCTCGGCATATTTTTTGCTTCGAGTTACGAGATAAAATTCGGGTTACGAGCAACCTTCAGATACCTCTAGTTTGCGCAGCGAACGCCATGTTACGTGCTCATGAAATGCGAACACGAGAAGCATATGGTATTTTCAACCTTTATGTACAATTATTATAAAATTGTATGCATATTATTCTAAGACAGCTATCCAGTCTTAAACTGAGAGATTAACACATAGCAATTATCATCCGGGCACCTTTCTCTGCCCACACTTGAGTCGCCCTCCGAAACCGAACAGCGTCCACCCTCTCTGGCTGGGAGATAGCTTCAATTCCCTCCCCCACACTGGAACTCCCCGTGGGGACTAGGGGATAGGATAACCTAGGTCCTAGGATCGCAAGCTTTCCCCCTTCTACGGATTCTGAGAAAATCTTCGGATTCTGAGAAAGAGGAATTTGGACATTACAACCACAGTCAACGATGCAACAATCGCCCAGCTTCCGTGTCTCACTCGTTCACTTTACAAGTGTAACTCGTAATAAAAGAGAAAGTGAGGAAACCGTGGCGAAAAGGTAAAATGTAAACGATTAAGAATTAGTTTTTCAGTTCAGCCTTTCTCCTCCTCTTCCACCAGCATCTTCAAGTCTAATATCCGAGGTAAATATTGTACACTTAATTAAAAAAGTTTATTGCAGTATATTCTATTGTATTGTATTTTCATACAATGTTCGTCATTTATAAGCACATTTTTCATATTTAAAAGCTTGTAACAAAAAATTGCAGTGTTTTGGGGGAGCCCGGAACGAATTAATGGCATTTGCATTCATTTCAATGGGGAAAATTGATTCAAGATACGAGTATTTCGAGTTACGAGCTCAGTCATGGAACGAATTAAACTCGTAAGTCGAGGTACCACTGTATTTACACACACACACACACACACACACATATTGTGTGTGTGTGTGTTATATATATTGTGTTCAAGAAAGGACAACATAAAATCTTCTTTTGTAAGAAATAGATGGATAAGATTCTTCTTTAGTGAATGTATGAATATAACCAAACATATTTGTATTCATTAAAGGAAGAACCATGGTGTGTTGTGAATATTTGAATAGCAATTATTACTTACTCACTGACAACAATGATTGAGAATAATATTCTTAGTACAGATATATGTAGGATATTCTTCTTCTATGTTTAATTTTCTGTGAGAATTAATTACAACAGAGATGATAACTGAAACTTTCTGAGGATTATGTAACAGTCAATAACTTTTTTAGCATAGTTTCTTGATATATTCTGACATAGATTTAACCATTGCATATTTCTCGTTAAGTAAACACGAAACAAAGTATTTCTTTATTATTTTCTTAACGTGTAAAAGTATTCACAAAATTTCAGTTATATAATAAAAATGCATTTTCAATGCAGATACTCCATATTTTATCTCACGACCATCATTCTTTGCATCATTTATCTACATAAATGGAGATATATGGCTCTGCACACAGCTAGATATATGCAATTATCTGCCTGCAACGGTGAAAGGAGTGCAACTGAATAAAAAAATGCAACATGATTGATATTACTGCTCGTGATTTGCTGATAAATTAAATATAACCTTTCCCATTGCTTGAGTGATTTAGATCATGTATCATGCAGAATTGAGTGTAATCATAGCGCACTCAATCATATGTGTCATAGATCCGAAAAGTACTGTGTAGTCAAAATCTCGAGTTATATGAAGATTCCTGAAGCAAGAAGTTCATCTACGGTGTTAAATGAGACATACATACCTCTCAGACGGTGAAAGCAATAACCCCTTTTAGTTATTCATATTAGAGGTATCCCCATTTTAATCATGATATGCGATTATATTTTGCTGTTTTATATTGGAAAATACTTTTTTGAAATAATGTAAGTAGACAGAACATAATATAAATGACAGTATTGATTCAATACCATTGAAACATGATAGAGTATTTGTATGATTACAAAAGTTTAACACTCTGGGTTAGTGCGTAAACCTTAAGGCCGTATGCACACGGAGCAACTCAAAAGAAACTGATAACTGACTCAAATCACAAACCTGTCCGTGATGAGTCCATTTTTAAACTATTGATCAAAGACAATCTATTTTGACAATTTTTTTAAATAAATTAATTTCTGATAATAATTTAACTAAAAATAATGCCCGGAATAATGATTTTCTTCCTTCCATGACAGGTCGCAAACTATTGATTTGAATCACTTTTGAGTCGGCCCGTGTGCGGAGCCGCATCACTAACGAGTTTGTAACCGATAAGCAATTTCAGTCGCTAACCAGTTCAGTTTCCTTTGAGTCGCTCCTTGTGCGGACGGCCTAAAACATTTTTCATGTTACGAACTTTATTATGGGTACTCTCCGAAGATCAGCTCCAGCGTTTCAGCGTTAGCTGATCCTACGATTTCAGTGACGTTTCTTAATGGACCCCCTACAAACTATGTGTACAGAAATTTACTATTAATCATGCTATGCAAAAAGAAACGTAAATCTGGGTAATTACATGACACTAAGGCCGTCTGCACACGGAGCAACTCAAAGAAACTGATAACTGACTCAAATCACAAACAAGTCCGTGATGAGTCGTAACCTATGTAATTGAGTGGAGCCACGCACACGGCGCAACTGGTTACAAACCCGTCAGCAACGTGTTTGTAATCAGTGGGAGGCAACTCAACGTGTCGAGTCGCTAGCAACTTCAGTCGCCAGTTTCTCTTGCGTTGTGCGTGTTATTACACAATCTATGTTACAGCCGATCATTTGGCAAGCTGCCAAATGACGAACACGAGAGTCACGTGACTTCTGCCTAGCGATGAAATTAAATTCTAACGTTTTATGTTGTATGGAATATGTGCGCCCATATGTACAGTCCATTTTTAAACGATTGATCAAAGACAATCTATTTTGACAATTTTTTAAAATAAATTAATTTCTGATAATAATTTAACTAAAAAATGCCCGGAATAATGATGTTCTTACTTCCATGACAGGTCGCAAACTATTGATTTGAATCACGTTTCAGTAGGCCCGTGTGCGGAGCCTCATCACTAACGAGTTTGCAAACCGATAAGCAATTTCAGTCGCTAATCAGTTCAATTTCCTTTGAGTCTCTCCGATTGCAGATGGCATTACACTCAGAAAGATCTCGCAAGTTGATAGAAAAATGAATAGATTTTGTGGAAAAAAAATGTGAAACAGTCGAATTCTTTCTCTGCGATTCCATGATGATGAATATTGCTCACCGGTGTTCAGTCATAGTCATAACTACATACAGAAGGAGGCACATGATGTCCTAAGAGTTAAGAAATTTACTATTAATCATGCTATGCAAAAAGAAACGTAAATCTGGGTAATTACATGACACTAAGGCCGTCTGCACACGGAGCAACTCAAAAGAAACTGATAACTGACTCAAATCACAAACAAGTCCGTGATGAGTCGTAACCTATGTAATTGAGTGGAGCCACGCACACGGCGCAACTGGTTACAAACCCGTCAGCAACGTGTTTGTAATCAGTGGGAGGCAACTCAACGTGTCGAGTCGCTAGGAACTTCAGTCGCCAGTTTCTCTTGCGTTGTGCGTGTTATTACACAATCTATGTTACAGCCGATCTTTTAGAAAGCTACCAAATGATGAACACGAGAGTCACGTGACTTCTGCCTAGCGATGAAATGAAATTCTAACGTTTTTGTTGTATGGAATATGTGCGCCCATACATACAGTCCATTTTTAAACTATTGATCAAAGACAATCTATTTTGACAATTTTTTTAAATAAATTAATTTCTGATAATAATTTAACTAAAAATAATGCCCGGAATAATGATTTTCTTCCTTCCATGACAGGTCGCAAACTATTGATTTGAATCACTTTTGAGTCGGCCCGTGTGCGGAGCCGCATCACTAACGAATTTGTAACCGATAAGCAATTTCAGTCGCTAACCAGTTCAGTTTCCTTTGAGTCGCTCCTTGTGCGGACGGCCTAAAACATTTTTCATGTTACGAACTTTATTATGGGTACTCTCCGAAGATCAGCTCCAGCGTTTCAGCGTTAGCTGATCCTACGATTTCAGTGACGTTTCTTAATGGACCCCCTACAAACTATGTGTACAGAAATTTACTATTAATCATGCTATGCAAAAAGAAACGTAAATCTGGGTAATTACATGACACTAAGGCCGTCTGCACACGGAGCAACTCAAAAGAAACTGATAACTGACTCAAATCACAAACAAGTCCGTGATGAGTCGTAACCTATGTAATTGAGTGGAGCCACGCACACGGCGCAACTGGTTACAAACCCGTCAGCAACGTGTTTGTAATCAGTGGGAGGCAACTCAACGTGTCGAGTCGCTAGCAACTTTAGTCGCCAGTTTCTCTTGCGTTGTGCGTGTTATTACACAATCTATGTTACAGCCGATCATTTGGCAAGCTGCCAAATGACGAACACGAGAGTCACGTGACTTCTGCCTAGCGATGAAATTAAATTCTAACGTTTTATGTTGTATGGAATATGTGCGCCCATATGTACAGTCCATTTTTAAACGATTGATCAAAGACAATCTATTTTGACAATTTTTTAAAATAAATTAATTTCTGATAATAATTTAACTAAAAAATGCCCGGAATAATGATGTTCTTACTTCCATGACAGGTCGCAAACTATTGATTTGAATCACGTTTCAGTAGGCCCGTGTGCGGAGCCTCATCACTAACGAGTTTGCAAACCGATAAGCAATTTCAGTCGCTAATCAGTTCAGTTTCCTTTGAGTCTCTCCGAGTGCAGATGGCCTTACACTCAGAAAGATCTCGCAAGTTGATAGAAAAATGAATAGATTTTGTTTAAAAAAATGTGAAACAGTCGAATTCTTTCTCTGCGATTCCATGATGATGAATATTGCTCACCGGTGTTCAGTCATAGTCATAACTACATACAGAAGGAGGCACATGATGTCCTAAGAGTTAAGAAATTTACTATTAATCATGCTATGCAAAAAGAAACGTAAATCTGGGTAATTACATGACACTAAGGCCGTCTGCACACGGAGCAACTCAAAAGAAACTGATAACTGACTCAAATCACAAACAAGTCCGTGATGAGTCGTAACCTATGTAATTGAGTGGAGCCACGCACACGGCGCAACTGGTTACAAACCCGTCAGCAACGTGTTTGTAATCAGTGGGAGGCAACTCAACGTGTCGAGTCGCTAGGAACTTCAGTCGCCAGTTTCTCTTGCGTTGTGCGTGTTATTACACAATCTATGTTACAGCCGATCTTTAGAAAGCTACCAAATGATGAACACGAGAGTCACGTGACTTCTGCCTAGCGATGAAATGAAATTCTAACGTTTTTGTTGTATGGAATATGTGCGCCCATACATACAGTCCATTTTTAAACTATTGATCAAAGACAATCTATTTTGACAATTTTTTTAAATAAATTAATTTCTGATAATAATTTAACTAAAAATAATGCCCGGAATAATGATTTTCTTACTTCCATGACAGGTCGCAAACTATTGATTTGAATCACTTTTGAGTCGGCCCGTGTGCGGAGCCGCATCACTAACGAGTTTGTAACCGATAAGCAATTTCAGTCGCTAACCAGTTCAGTTTCCTTTGAGTCGCTCCTTGTGCGGACGGCCTAAAACATTTTTCATGTTACGAACTTTATTATGGGTACTCTCCGAAGATCAGCTCCAGCGTTTCAGCGTTAGCTGATCCTACGATTTCAGTGACGTTTCTTAATGGACCCCCTACAAACTATGTGTACAGAAATTTACTATTAATCATGCTATGCAAAAAGAAACGTAAATCTGGGTAATTACATGACACTAAGGCCGTCTGCACACGGAGCAACTCAAAAGAAACTGATAACTGACTCAAATCACAAACAAGTCCGTGATGAGTCGTAACCTATGTAATTGAGTGGAGCCACGCACACGGCGCAACTGGTTACAAACCCGTCAGCAACGTGTTTGTAATCAGTGGGAGGCAACTCAACGTGTCGAGTCGCTAGCAACTTCAGTCGCCAGTTTCTCTTGCGTTGTGCGTGTTATTACACAATCTATGTTACAGCCGATCATTTGGCAAGCTGCCAAATGACGAACACGAGAGTCACGTGACTTCTGCCTAGCGATGAAATTAAATTCTAACGTTTTATGTTGTATGGAATATGTGCGCCCATATGTACAGTCCATTTTTAAACGATTGATCAAAGACAATCTATTTTGACAATTTTTTAAAATAAATTAATTTCTGATAATAATTTAACTAAAAAATGCCCGGAATAATGATGTTCTTACTTCCATGACAGGTCGCAAACTATTGATTTGAATCACGTTTCAGTAGGCCCGTGTGCGGAGCCTCATCACTAACGAGTTTGCAAACCGATAAGCAATTTCAGTCGCTAATCAGTTCAGTTTCCTTTGAGTCTCTCCGAGTGCAGATGGCCTTACACTCAGAAAGATCTCGCAAGTTGATAGAAAAATGAATAGATTTTGTGGAAAAAAAATGTGAAACAGTCGAATTCTTTCTCTGCGATTCCATGATGATGAATATTGCTCACCGGTGTTCAGTCATAGTCATAACTACATACAGAAGGAGGCACATGATGTCCTAAGAGTTAAGAAATTTACTATTAATCATGCTATGCAAAAAGAAACGTAAATCTGGGTAATTACATGACACTAAGGCCGTCTGCACACGGAGCAACTCAAAAGAAACTGATAACTGACTCAAATCACAAACAAGTCCGTGATGAGTCGTAACCTATGTAATTGAGTGGAGCCACGCACACGGCGCAACTGGTTACAAACCCGTCAGCAACGTGTTTGTAATCAGTGGGAGGCAACTCAACGTGTCGAGTCGCTAGGAACTTCAGTCGCCAGTTTCTCTTGCGTTGTGCGTGTTATTACACAATCTATGTTACAGCCGATCTTTTAGAAAGCTACCAAATGATGAACACGAGAGTCACGTGACTTCTGCCTAGCGATGAAATTAAATTCTAACGTTTTATGTTGTATGGAATATGTGCGCCCATATGTACAGTCCATTTTTAAACGATTGATCAAAGACAATCTATTTTGACAATTTTTTAAAATAAATTAATTTCTGATAATAATTTAACTAAAAAATGCCCGGAATAATGATGTTCTTACTTCCATGACAGGTCGCAAACTATTGATTTGAATCACGTTTCAGTAGGCCCGTGTGCGGAGCCTCATAACTAACGAGTTTGCAAACCGATAAGCAATTTCAGTCGCTAATCAGTTCAGTTTCCTTTGAGTCTCTCCGAGTGCAGATGGCCTTACACTCAGAAAGATCTCGCAAGTTGATAGAAAAATGAATAGATTTTGTTTAAAAAAATGTGAAACAGTCGAATTCTTTCTCTGCGATTCCATGATGATGAATATTGCTCACCGGTGTTCAGTCATAGTCATAACTACATACAGAAGGAGGCACATGATGTCCTAAGAGTTAAGAAATTTACTATTAATCATGCTATGCAAAAAGAAACGTAAATCTGGGTAATTACATGACACTAAGGCCGTCTGCACACGGAGCAACTCAAAAGAAACTGATAACTGACTCAAATCACAAACAAGTCCGTGATGAGTCGTAACCTATGTAATTGAGTGGAGCCACGCACACGGCGCAACTGGTTACAAACCCGTCAGCAACGTGTTTGTAATCAGTGGGAGGCAACTCAACGTGTCGAGTCGCTAGGAACTTCAGTCGCCAGTTTCTCTTGCGTTGTGCGTGTTATTACACAATCTATGTTACAGCCGATCTTTTAGAAAGCTACCAAATGATGAACACGAGAGTCACGTGACTTCTGCCTAGCGATGAAATGAAATTCTAACGTTTTTGTTGTATGGAATATGTGCGCCCATACATACAGTCCATTTTTAAACTATTGATCAAAGACAATCTATTTTGACAATTTTTTTAAATAAATTAATTTCTGATAATAATTTAACTAAAAATAATGCCCGGAATAATGATTTTCTTCCTTCCATGACAGGTCGCAAACTATTGATTTGAATCACTTTTGAGTCGGCCCGTGTGCGGAGCCGCATCACTAACGAGTTTGTAACCGATAAGCAATTTCAGTCGCTAACCAGTTCAGTTTCCTTTGAGTCGCTCCTTGTGCGGACGGCCTAAAACATTTTTCATGTTACGAACTTTATTATGGGTACTCTCCGAAGATCAGCTCCAGCGTTTCAGCGTTAGCTGATCCTACGATTTCAGTGACGTTTCTTAATGGACCCCCTACAAACTATGTGTACAGAAATTTACTATTAATCATGCTATGCAAAAAGAAACGTAAATCTGGGTAATTACATGACACTAAGGCCGTCTGCACACGGAGCAACTCAAAAGAAACTGATAACTGACTCAAATCACAAACAAGTCCGTGATGAGTCGTAACCTATGTAATTGAGTGGAGCCACGCACACGGCGCAACTGGTTACAAACCCGTCAGCAACGTGTTTGTAATCAGTGGGAGGCAACTCAACGTGTCGAGTCGCTAGCAACTTCAGTCGCCAGTTTCTCTTGCGTTGTGCGTGTTATTACACAATCTATGTTACAGCCGATCATTTGGCAAGCTGCCAAATGACGAACACGAGAGTCACGTGACTTCTGCCTAGCGATGAAATTAAATTCTAACGTTTTATGTTGTATGGAATATGTGTGCCCATATGTACAGTCCATTTTTAAACGATTGATCAAAGACAATCTATTTTGACAATTTTTTAAAATAAATTAATTTCTGATAATAATTTAACTAAAAAATGCCCGGAATAATGATGTTCTTACTTCCATGACAGGTCGCAAACTATTGATTTGAATCACGTTTCAGTAGGCCCGTGTGCGGAGCCTCATCACTAACGAGTTTGCAAACCGATAAGCAATTTCAGTCGCTAATCAGTTCAGTTTCCTTTGAGTCTCTCCGAGTGCAGATGGCCTTACACTCAGAAAGATCTCGCAAGTTGATAGAAAAATGAATAGATTTTGTGGAAAAAAAATGTGAAACAGTCGAATTCTTTCTCTGCGATTCCATGATGATGAATATTGCTCACCGGTGTTCAGTCATAGTCATAACTACATACAGAAGGAGGCACATGATGTCCTAAGAGTATATTATTTTTACACAAGCCTCTGATATGTATCGTAAAGGCGAAACACCCTTTGATACTATGTGTTTTCTACAATCGTTGGAATGTAAATGACTGAAAATCTGGTAAGTGAAGAGTCACATTATAACTTGATGGCAATAATTTTTTAAAGTCTAATGCGCATGTACTTGTCATTGGACATTCATATTTCTTTATTCATCGCTATTTTCTGGCTACTTTATTATGGGAGCACCATATAGGTGAACCAGCATTGCTCCCTATGATGGGGTCGACACGGGAACGACCAAGTGACCATTCGGACAAGCTCACTGCATGGCAGCTCAGAATTCTAAACACCACACCATGTGAACGGCAATTTAGCAATCATATAGATAAATAAATGCATGGCTTCTAAAGGACAGTTTTTATTCGAGTCTTCTTTGAAATATTAATTTTGTCGTCTGCTGTATCTTGGTCTGGAGTTTTCGAGGATGGAACTCAGCCCATTCGCTAATCTACCTCGAACTATCATCTCTGTACCACAACGTTCTAGACAGCTAGGCGTAATCGACAGTTTGGCTGTATTAGGAAATCCTGACTGTTGTCTTGGTTTAATGGGTTTCGCGTATATTTGAGGGAATAATTTGTTTCTTGGATATGTAGAGAAAATGATTAAATGACTGCACAGAGACACGATACAGATCTTCCAGTACACGCTGCAGATGCCGATAAAAGAGTTGATAAATAACTGCTTCCATTATTACCATTACCCACCAGTTGTGAGACCAATTGAAATCAGATCATATTTCGATAAGCCTATAAAAATTAACAAGCATTCCATAACCTTTGTATTATACGCAAAAAGTAGAAAAATTACGAATGACATTCCCTTTTATAGGCCTATAAAAAGGACTAGCTTACTTCAAATGCATTACATATGTCTATGAACAAAATGAAAAATATTTAAACATTTCCTTTTTAAAGCAATTTTCACCAAAACTTTGGGATTAACTGAGACATTTTCAACTCTAGTTCTCCCTTCTACATGGGGGATAAATGGACGGACCAGCAGTTTGTCCGATTATTACCTCTATAAGTATAAATGACTTGTATATTTGGAACATGATTTTACTACAAATATCTATATCACTAGTTCTTATTCAAGATGGAAATTTAAATGTTATATTGTTCTGGTAATATGGTCATGGCCTAATGCGTAAAATGCAGTGTCAAAATTTATGTTAAATCCCATAACTGTTGAATGGACAAAGTTTCAGTGTCAAAATATTATACAAAAATCAGAAACTAACCATTCCTGAATAATAATAAAAAAAAAAAAAACTAGTAATTAATTTAAGACATTAAGTGTTTTCTCATAAACAATAAAAAATGCATTAATAAACGTTAATGAGGAACAGGTTGTATTTTATTATAAAACATAACACGACTACCTAGCTCGTAAAATTTGAAAATAGACAATATCCTTGGTAGGTGCTCACCTTCACTCTGCGTTCACACTGGATGAAATCGGTCGATAACTTTGGTACTCATCGCATTTCTTTTTCTAATGAGTTAACTTAATCTCCCCACTTCTCACTTTAATTTTCTTCTTTCATTTCTTTTTTTTATGACTTGCAAGTAAACTCTTTTACCTGGTTTTAATTTCCGTATAAGATTTTGCTTTTCTACTCGAGTAGAACAATATTTTATTAGGAGAGTAAGCATAAATATATACAGAGAATATCTAAATAAATCAGTGATTCTTGATTATTCTCAGATATGCAAATTTAGGTAATGGCGAGACACTGAGGATGTTAAAAAAAGACAGATTAATGTGATGTTAAATTTATCTCAATTTTTCCCAATGGTTATTTATAGTGGATTTTTTCACGAAATTTCATATGCGATCTGTTATATTTGCCATGGGGATGGTTAAATTTATGTCACTTCTATTTTATTGATAACAGTGGAAATTAAAAGAAACAGTCCTAGACTTATTGTCTTGTACACCAATTTTATTTAAGGAAGATTCTAAACCCCGCGTATATTCATGGTTACGGATTTTATCCTCAACCATTTATGCACTCTCTTTTCTTAGAATATAATCCTTAACTAATATAAATTCTAAGAGAGGAAGAGAAATCCACAATCTGAAAAAATCACCTGTTCTCATCGTCTTTTATGCTATTGCTGCAGTGGACACAATTGGAAAAAAAAAAGAATACCAAGTAGTGAGTAGTAGTGGTAAATACGTTTCTAATATAGTCTGCGGTTAAAATATTAGTGATAATCCTCAAATTGTCTTGGGCATATCTATTTGCTCACTACTGCTACTTTCAGGCCTCCTTTAAAACGGGACTTAGTAGCATTTGTATTTCATACCTTTTAAACTATATTGCTTTCCGTAGGACCGTTATGGAGGAACGTAATCCTACGTTAAAGATGAAAAAAACACTTAGGCGTCTTAATAGACGTCGGCTCCTTATACCTGCGTCGGCCAGTCGTCTCCGAATGGTTCACTTGATACCACCGGATGTCTGGAAGGTGGTAAATGGCGTCGAACCGATTCTAGCGACGTTGTTGGTTGGAGCGGATGTAGCCGCTCTTATGATTGCGTGATCCTCGCGCGCATTTGTGTCTCTTGGGACACCCTGACGCTCCGCGGCGGTAGACTATCCCTCCCGTAATCCATTGTTGCCAACACCGAGCAACTACCATATCGCTCCGACCGAGGTGGCGACCGGTACACCTGTTCGACAAACCTGCTTCTCTGAGGCCTACTATACGCCCCCTCTCAATGTCCGTCAATTGTTCGTACTGTCGCCGGTTACGTCTCAGAGGCATCTATAGTCACAATACCGTCCATCCAAGTCGACTGATTTGTTTGAAAAAGCCCTATGGCAGATCAATCATGATTTTAAACTCTCTCATATGCGCATATCACGCTTACCCTTTTCTCATTGGCTTCAAAATTTTAATCATTTGTCATATCTCTTACCAGACTAAATTCCTGCCAAATTTCGTGATAGTAGTTCGATTTCTTCTGGGTGCATATATTTTTTGTGACAAAGTGTATAATTCAAACTATATAAAATAAGGATGAAATGAAGAAACTCAAGGGGTTGTAAAAGAATATCCAATATTTTCGTCCCTTATTTATTTTTTATTTTGCTATATTCCTTTGATCAAACACTCCGGAACAGCGAAGTGAGAATTGAAGATTAATCTATATCTCAGATAAAATGTTTATATACAAGTTTTCTGTGAAGCTTTAACCTTAATTAGAAGCGTACTGAAACGAAGAAATTGTACACGTATGGCCTTAGGAAGTATGTGTGTGATTTCGGAAGTTTTTATAATTGCAGTTCGGTGGGGGAATTAGATGTGAAGGGTCAAGAGGTTAGCAAAAGCAACAGTAACACAACAAAGACTTTATATTTAATGTTCAATATCTTGATGACATTCATATACTATACTTTACGCAATATTCACAGGAATTGTGTATTTTAAAATTTTTAAATAGAGGGTGATCAGAAAGTCAATATACATTTGAAAAAGTAATAATTCACGGAATAATGTAGGTAGAGAGGTAAAAATTGACACACATGCTAGGAATGACATGGGGTTTTATTGTAACCACAAAAAAAGTTCAAAAAATGGCCAACAGATGGCAATGGACAGCAAAACGTCAGTGACGCTGCATGAGAATCACGTATAAAAGGAGCTGTGCATTTTCCTGAACTGTTGATGCTATTCTACGAACTTTCAATACTCATTTCGGTGGTACTTCCGCTCTCCGCTGACAGTCTCCTGAAATATCTGTGTTTGAAGGCGTTGGCCTAGGTAACACAGCCAATTGTTCCTATGGTCCTATGGAGGGAATAAGATGCACCAGCAATCGTAGCATATTGACGTTACCAGAAAAGGCATTGTTAGTGAAGCTGTACTATCTGAATGGGGAATCTGCTACTGCAGCTTTACGATCCTATCGCCATAGGAAGGGCATTCGAAAGGGTAAAGGTCCTATGACAATAGCAGCAGTGAAGAGAATGATTTTGGAGTTCACGATGGACGGACATCAATAGGGATGCTAAAAGACAACATCCAACACCAATGTCTCACCATAAATATAGATATGCTGTACAGTTCTGTTCACAACACTGTTTCTCGAATACAGCTATTGATGAGGAATGACGATCGAAATGTTGAACATTTGTTCTGAAGAACATCACCTTTGCTTTGTCATAATTTTTTATGCTAATTATTGCTTTTCTTATCACATGAATCGCCATCTGTCGGCCATTTTTTGTGGTTGCAATAAAACCCCATGTCATTCCAAGCATGTGTGTCAATTTTTACCTCTCTACCTACATTATTCCGTGAATTATTACTTTTTCAAATGTATACTCACTTTCTGATCACCCTGTAGTTATAAATAAATTATTTTATTTGGTATTATTTGGAAGTATGTTTATTTAAATGATTTCCCATTTCTTATATTCCTATTCTATTAAGTACCCCTGTAATTAATATCAATAAGTATTATAATTTATATAAAAGAATAATACAAATAATATTGTTAAAAAATATTATAATGCACACACATGTGTGTGTGTGTGTGTGTGTGTGTTCGTTCCAGTAACACTCTGGAACACCGGGAACAATTTCAACCAAACTTGGTACACATAAGATTTAGAATCTTGGAAGAAACGCCAAGGGGGGGGATACACCCCTAAGGGAGGAGGAGGACATAAAATAATCGAAAACGACTGATATTAATGTCGAATGCATAGTTTTTGGTGTCGCTGAGATGAATAGTGACATCCCCGATACTGTTTAGGTGCGAGTTCAGCCCCCTCATCAGCATTGGAGGAGGAGGGGGCGGGAGAAGGTGCGAAAAATATAATACCCAAAATGATCTAGAGTAGAGACTATTCCATAGTTTTCAAGGTCGATGAGACGAATAGCGACACTCCCGATGCCGCTTAGGTGCAAGATCATCCCCCATCAGCATTGGGGGAGGAGGGGAACAGAAGGTGTGAAAAATATAATGCCTAAAATTAACGAGGGTAGTGCCGTATCCATAGTTTTTAGGGTCGCTTAGATGAATACGGGAAACTAAAAATGTTGTTTATAATCAAGTTTTTAGTTAAATTAATATTATTGTGAATTTGTAATTTTAATGTATAGGTTGTATACTGAACATGTACTTTTGATTCCTATAAATAAAAGTACTTAGATTTTACAATATAGGTAGAATTCACTCCTTTTCCTATCTAATAAAATATTAGGATAAACAAATACCCGGGTAACGCCGGGAAAACAGCTAGTTTGTTATATCTTCATTATAATTTTAAAGTTCTAAATCAATGGATACTTCTAAGTCGACAAAATTTGTAGAATTGCTATTTGCTCTATTTTAATGAGCAAATTCAATCATAAAATCTGACATGTAGTTTTTGCTGTTCACACAATTGCAGCTTTCTAATATTGTTTTGTAGTAAAAATATATTTATTATGTCTGATCAATATATGTATGCATATTAAGCACACCACACATATATTGAGTTCAAAGTTGTATAGTAACCAATTCGTAGTCACAAATTTATGTTAAAAGGCATTCACTGTGTAATCCGTTAAATGATTACAGTTAAAAGGCGTTTCTAGGACAACAAACATTAATCTCCTCCTTCCATATCTGCCTATTGTATACTGCCATTAATTTAATACAAAGAATGTTACTCGGGAAACACTTAGGAGTATGACCATTTTACACTCAGATGCATACTTGCTTTTTATATTTTCTATTCTGATATATAGTGTCTTTTAGCATAATTGAGGACAGTCAAATATCTTCTATATCAGGAAACATTTGTCCATGTTCAGATACCAAATCCGACGCAATTGCATTTAAGAATAAAATTCTGAAACCGCCAGAAATTGATGAGAAGCACTCAGGAATTTAGTAATGCATTTCCGATGGCATTCGTCAAAAATTGTCTCGATCAAATTATTTTCGATTAAGTTATAGGAGAGTGATTATAGTACCAACTTGATATCCTTTTGATACATATATTTTACTATATATAACAATGACGGAAAATTCAAAATTACCTTACAATTTTCTTGTATGAAGTTATAAACACAAGTGTTCCATTTTTGAAGTCTGAAAAAAGTAATCCTAATATGAGACCCCCATTCTTCAACTCTAAATATGAATTAGAATTACTGAAATGTGCGTAAAAACAAAAGTGTACACAATAATTAGATAACAGTTACCTATATTCACTAGTAGGTGAAAAGGAAGAGTGACATTTTAAACAAATTAGTTGGTTTACACTATAGGTTTTGTTTATTTTTTTGTTTTTAGTTTCAAACTTTTCACATTTACAAATAAAAAGTTCGGCTGCTCCACAATCTTCACGGGCCCACCTGAAACACCTTTTACATTTACGCTACTACTCTCCCCGTTTAATTTCTGAAAATAAACAACCACAAAAAATGCATTCAGCGTCGTTTTCATCAATGCTATCATCACTGCTGTCATGGAGAGAGTTTTTCATCATCTTCAAATGAGCTGAGATCATCATAGCTATAATTAGGCTTATTCATTCTCTGTTTTCTAACTAGTGTTGCATTTTCATCCATCCTCAATTTTTCCCTTCCTGTAGGGATCCCTTTGTCTTTTCCCTTTATTGTTTCCTTATCCTTTTCTTTTTTATCTGAATCCCATTTTCCTTATTTATCCTTTGATTTCTTATCTTTTAGGTTTATTTTTTTTTCTTGTCGGAAAGTTTCTTTCAAATATGCTGCAATTGTTTTATTAATGCTATCAATCAATTTATTTTTATAGGCCGATGATGTGATAATATCAGCTTTGCGGGCCCTACTTGGTTTCAAGGTGTTTTTATCAGGTAGCATAGACAAGGCATTTATTTCTTCAGGAGTCACTAAGAACTGGTTTGAACTTGTTGGATCCATACCTTCCACATTGTCACTACTGCTACTTGGTTGTGGATTTTGCATGGGCGTCATTGCATCCGCAGCTTCATAGGAAACGAGGCTGTGAGAGTGAAAACTAAAATGCCTAATTTGAGACCCTATCTCATATTAGCCATTTCTTGGGGTCTCATATTGGGCATGACCATATTGTTGAACACGCCAACGAATTTTTTATGCTAGGATTGATGTTAGCTTAAAAAGAAACAGGCGTGTTTACACTCCACATTTATAGCTACCTATTCAATACTAACAGTTTTAATAAGTCTTGCCTTCAGAGTGAAAACAGCCAATGGAAATGATGATGCAAAAAAGTCGACGAACACACATTCAGGAAAAATACTGCACCTTTGTGTGCGCTTGCAAACAGTCGACTGACCCACCGATTACGAATGATGCAATAGACTACTGTTTTACGCTTCAGTCGCCTGACGGCAGCACTTTATACGCCCTATAAGATAAATATATATATATATATGTGTGTGTGTGTGTGTGCGTGTAAGTAAGTAATAATAACGCCCCACTAATATCAATTGCCCAACATCTAAAGCATATCCTAAATTTTTCTCAATAAAGCCCAGCCGTGCTTCTAAAAAGAAATCGGAAATCGAAATAACCTAATATTCTCTTTAATGCTTGCACGATAAAGTTATTTTTAGACTTCCGGGATCTCGATCCCCCTTCGAAGAAATAACACATGATCGGGATCTATCAAATAAAAGAATTCTAAGCTTAGCGGCAAAATCAGAAGTTACTCAGTATTAATGGTACCATAGAAGATTTTAATGCTCCCTGCTTCAGTACTTCCTTGCTCGCTATCCGCGTACTTCTTCTGATCCTATACCATAATGTAAAGTTTGAATTCTCAAGCCCCGGCAGCCGGCCCGGGTTGTCACCAGTATTGTTTGTGTGTGCCCTGCTGAATCCGGAATGTCTTCCTTTTGTTGAATAATAAAAATAATATGTATCGTATCAGTGTTGTGCTTCTTCATCAATTCCTCTCCTCTCTGGGGTTATTTCCTCTGCGATGTGTTTTGGCTCCTGACAAAGGTGTTCGTCTCTGAATCTCAAGTGTGTGTGCGTTCCTGCTCTTTCCTCGAATGTGTCAACCTCCACGTCTACAAAAGTGTGAATCCATCACATCTACCAGTTTATTAGAAGTATTATCACTCTGGCTACATCTACACGGTTGTGTTTCATCTCCTCTACACAGTCAAAGTTATTCGTGCGTGAAAGTACCCGTTATAATTATATATATATATATATATATATATATATATATATATACCGGGTGCGTCATAAATTCGTGCAAAGTTCAAAAATTCGTAATAAAAGAAATAATGCTCGGAAAAAGTTTCTCTTTTCGCGAATAGGATGAGAGGGACATTGGATTTTTTTCCATGTAAAAAAAAAGTTTCCAAAAATAACCTAAAGAGGTCGCTTTTGCGTGACCGAGTTAAGCCTGTATTGCAGGAAAGACATGCGTTACTTGTTGTCACCATCCTGCAGGATGGTGTCCCGCCCCACATTTCACGTGATATCAAGAAGTTCCTGTTGGAATCTTTCACTGAAGACCGAAGTCGCGGTTTTAAGGTTCAGTGGTCCTCACGATCACCAGACTTGACCGCGGCAGATTTTTAGTTTGGAGGATACTTAAAGTCTCATGTGTACCGGGGCTCCCCGACCACTTTGGTGGAACTAAAAAATGTCATTCGACAGACAGTCGCTGCCATCGATGGTAGAATCCGCTGTAATGGACTTAGTGATGCGCCTCACTTGCCTATTACCTTGCGCTGGTAGTAATGTTGAACATCTGATACTTTAAAATAAATGCATAGTCTCATG
The DNA here is from genome assembly GCA_907164885.2 of Dolomedes plantarius. Classification (NCBI taxonomy): domain Eukaryota; kingdom Metazoa; phylum Arthropoda; class Arachnida; order Araneae; family Dolomedidae; genus Dolomedes; species Dolomedes plantarius. The sequence continues at coordinate 54,216,462 of OU015500.1, read as the reverse complement.
TTATTGTGATCCGTTTGATTTTCTGTTTGAGTTTGCCTAATTTGCATAAAACGTCTCAGTATGACGTGTGAGCGACCTCTTTCGGTTACTATTTGAAACTTTCCTTTTTACATGGATAAAAAATCCAATGTCCCTCTAATCTTATTGGCGCAAACAGAAAATTTTTCCGAGCATTACTTCTTTTATTATGAATTTTTGAACTTTGCATGAATTTATGACTTTATATATATATATACTATATATAATGAAACTTATCAAGCCTGACATCTCTATTCGTCGCTACCTCTCTAAACTGTCATATTTTGTTCAGAACCGTTTAAAGACTCCGTAGAGCATAAAGTTTGGAGGAAACCTCTTTTCTACGGCCTCCCTTCAAAGCGGCTACTTCTTTTTGGAACTATGAGTATCCTCGATGATGAAGTTTCACTATATAAATACATGCGTGTTTATGTGTTTGTGTGTAAAGAAATTAAACAGATAAAATTGCATAATTATGAACTATTACTCTAACAAAACTGCAATGAAATTTTACCTAAATACCTCTAGAATTATGCGAAAGTGTAGCACAAGAAGAAAAAAAAATCTGAAATTTTAAAACATAACGGAAAACAAAAACGACAATAAATATTTATTAATGTAAACAATATGATTTTTTTATATACCTATATATTGTACTACAATATTACTATAGCTATCAAAGGAGAAAATATTTATTGTAAAAAGTTATGTATATTTACGTTTATTACTTTGTTAATGTGTTGATATTTAAATTTTAATACATATATAAGTAAAAAAATTACTATATCATGATTCAATTTAAAAAAATCAGGATTTGTCTAAATATTAATTTCACCACTTTTTAGCAACATGTATTTTTACAAAGAAAAAACACGTCACATATCAAACATAAACAAAAAATATGTTACCTTAACATTATATTTTATTTTTTGCTTGCTAACCTCGCTTCTGCGTTATCCTTTTTTTTCCCTTTATTTATGCTTTCCATGCTATTAAATTGCTCCTCTATTTGTCTCTTGCGTTATCCATTTACAAGACAGAAGATCTAATGCCATAAATCACCGTCCATACTTGTTATGAATCGTAATCCGTCTGATCTCCGGCTTATGTTCAAGACAAGACGATAATTACTTACAAATGCGATGTTACGTCTTGCAGAATGATGACACTACTCCTGCAAATCTCTACGTTCACATAAAATATTTGTTCATTGCATAAAAGGGCTATTTTCATGTATGAACTAGAGTTATATGAATGAATTTCGGTTTTACTTAGCATTTAACTGCTTGCATCGATTACAGAGGTAAATTTAATCGATAGATTGCAAAAGAGGTAATATAGTATTTTGTTTTCCTAAAATGATGCAATCAGATCTAAAACTATGCTGGAAAATATAATTTTTCTTTAGCTTTTTTGGCAGAAAAAAGAAACAATCTCATAAAGAATAATATATGAACTCTTTATTTAAATTCCATTGCCAAAGAGTTGTTAATCAGTTTAGTGTATAAATCGGAAATGTCTATTAGATTACTCGAGACCCGTTCAATCAACCCCTTGTGGTCTCTTGATCCCAGAACTTAACTTAACTATTCAATATTCGAGGGTGTTTTTTTTTTTTTTGAGACAGAGAGAGAGAGAGAGAGAGAGAAAGATAACACAAAGCCGTTTACCAGAGTTAAGCTCTTTATTAATTTTGTTTCTTTGAATTATATTCAAGTTTATATATAACATTTTCGTACAGCGTCTAATCTGCGCGGTCAGACAATCAACATGATGCATTATCACGCATAATAACAGCTTTGTCGATCATTTCTCTAGCGATGCCTTCCGGTGCTCTATCTTCGAGCAGCAACTCCCCTCCCCTGTCAGTCTCTCGTCACTCAAAACTCCTCTCTCCTTGCTGGCCTTACTAAATAACTTCCGAATCTTCTCAAACCATCTAGATTTCTATTCAGAAACTCCAGGTGGTTATAATAAAGACTTTCCCACGGTGTTTAATCACTTCCGGTGTCCTTAATGATGATTAGGCCCAGACCACGCTAACAAATCCGCTCTGTTAATGAAAAATAATTATACCCACATTTAACTGTTGCTTCATAGAATAGGCCAGGTTGGTTGCTATACCCTATTAATACGTCGTGATGTGTTAGAGGCAATAATAATAGACCAGTAGAAAATCCATACTCGTTTTTAGCCTTTTATGAGAAAGTCAAACTAATTTCAATATATTTCTAAACTAAGTATTTTGAAACGATTCAATAAGACATCTGTATATATAATTATCCTGCATAAACAGCTAATATGTAAGCTCTTATTATGAGTATAACATTATCTAAAATTTCACTAATGCTGATAAAATACCAAAAAAAAAATTATTTCTGAATTTTTTAAGATGGCCAAATAATAATCATTCTTAACAGCAATGAGAAGGTCATGTATTTAGCAAATTGTTTCGTAAATTCATATACCTCGAAAATGAAAAAGAAAAGTTTGAAAATTTATCTTTAATTTATTGAATGATTAATCATATAGAAGTTCTCAGAAATGATGTTTTCTCCTACACAACGATGGAAAGACCACAATGACTTTCCCAGTTTGTTTTACAGATCCCAATAGCTGGAAATCCAAATTTATGGGATAAATGTTATCTTTAAAACCCTTTCGCGGCGAACGTCCCGTATACGTGCCAGCTGCTATCCGCGTTTTCTTCCGGCTGACCCGCCGGCATGACAGAGAGAAAACACTTCTACCGACTGTCACGTATGCGTGACAGTAGATCAGAGCGTTTAATTAATTAATTTTTGGGGCGTTAGATGGCATCCTATGTCTATAAAATTCGGAATAGACATAGTTGTGACTTTGTTTTTTAAATAAAGAGGGATATGACTAAAATGCCGGCGGTAATTTTTTGTAAACAAATGGAGAGAGCTGTTTATTGCTGCTAGCTGTCAGCGGTTAGGACACTTAAAATTTGCACGTGTTCTTTGTTTACGTGTAATTATGTTTTTCATTTGGTGTGGGATTATAGCGTTGGACATACGGGTTCGCCGTTTAGTTTTGACGAACAATCAGACCCTGATGCTGTGAGATTTCTGATTTACACCGATAGTTCATTAAATAATATAAAAAATATTTTAATCTGTAAAACAAAAAAAATAGATAGAAATTATAAATGAATATGTATGTAACCCATATATAGCTTAAATGTATAGATTTGTCCGAAGATGTTAATTTTTGGGGTATTTAAAATTAGGCTTAGCGCTTAAAAGACAGCCGGCCTGGAGGGAGTGCTCACAGAAAATGCTCCCGGCCTCATCTGAAGGCGCGTGATCACAACAGCCGTTGCGAAAGGGTTTTATAATATATTTTACGAATAATCATACACTGAATAACATACAACGTAAGTCATGTGGCATATACTTGCTACTGATTACTCGAGCTGATAAGAGAGTTTCCTGACTTCTTGTCCAACAGAAGGACGAAAGTATGTCAGATAACTGCTAATCTTAATCAGAGATCATCTGCGAAGGCCTCTCAACGTACTGGTCACCACACACAACACCGTATCGGATATGGTAATTGAATGCCTGTTTGAAAATTTTTAATGCTTTCAGCTAGCAAGATCAAACCCCTACAGTTCACAGAGGATCACATGAATCAGCGAGTAAATGAATAGAAAGTCGTAATGGGGTTTAAAGAAAAACGTTCTGAATTTAACAATGCAGATAGTAAGGTGAGAATATGAAGAAAACAGCAACCATAAAATGATTCACACAACACTTCAAGCTTCGGGAGGAAATATTATGGTTTTGTTGATGTTTATCTGGCATTTTCTGAAGGCTTTAATACATGTTGGGGAACATCTGAAAGCGGAAAGGTTTTTAGGAATGTTCGCTGAACGTGTACATCCAGTTATGTTTATGGTGTAGCCTACTAGACATGGATACTTCTAGCAGGACAACGCTCCATTCCATAAAGCTCAAATTGTCCACATATGTTATGAAGAGCATGACAAAGACTTGATATTGTTTATTCGGGATGAACAACATCAGTTCAATTGAAAATTTGAGGTGTCAGTTCGAAAGGGGAATCAGACAGCTGGGCACAGAAACATCGAATCGTAGAGAACTGGAAAGTGCAGTTAATGGGATATAGTGCCCGATTATTCAAGCCACCTACCAGCATCTCATAGGATCCACTCCAAAAGTAATCGCAAATCTTTTGACAGCAAAATGTGTCTCAACGATATACTGAGTAGGTGGTCATTATTATCTGTCTACCAAGTTTATACAGAACTTGGAATATATGTTTTCCAATTTACATTTTGTCACGAAAATAGATATTGGCTAATTTTTACAAATGTCATGCATGGATAAAATTGTAAAGCTTAATTATATTGCATCTATAATGCGTTAAAATTTGTGTTAATAAATCGTAAATGTCGGTACTTAAGACAAATTAATGTTTTAAATTTTCTTTCTGTAAAAGTTTCTTTCAAATTAATTAAATTTCCAATCAAGCGTATTTCCTATTTTTTTTCAATTATCTTATTCCTTAGGATAGAAAAAAAGCTATTAGAGGCATGTGAAACTGTCGTATTTTTTAAATTGCTTAATCAATTATTTTCTTTATAAGCAATTTATAAATTTTATATATCATCCACAAAACTTTAATATTTTTCTAGTGATTCGCCTTTTAACTTTTCGTCTCAATTTTTCACAGTTACAAATGAAATATTTGTAGAGAAATTTGCTGGAACACTTGTTATTAAAATGCCTTTTATTACATTATTTTGCTAAAAATATATCGATTAAAATAAGATGTTAACCCTATTTAATCAAGTTGGCTGGATTATATTTATTTATATTTTGAATATTTAATTTCATTAAACTTTGTATTTAAAAAAAAACTTTATCCTCTTGAGTTATCTGTATACGTAGACTCAACAAACATTTGTTTTTCTCTTTACTAAAAAACTAGGTTTGAAGATACCTTAGACGAGCTTTAAAGAAATTGGTTATTTTAAATTTGTACTTACATTACATAGACCCTTATAACATTATCACAGGTTTCTTTCTATTTACTGCTTTGTTTTTCTGCCGCATTACATTAGAAATGCCCTTATTGCATGATAAAACTTTAAAAAAATTCCGTCCTTTACTTTTCAATCTTTATACATTTTCGCATGCCTTTTAAACAAATACTACCAAATTAGTAGTTCTTAGTCTGTAATTAAGCTGAATTTTGTGGCCGAGTTTTGTACGGACTGATAAATTTACCAATTAATTTGTTATTTAATTAAATTCTGCATTTCTTATTTCTACCTGGGATATGTTTCTATACCATTCAACATTCATATATACAGTAATATTAACATTCATATATACCGTATTCTAACTGTTCTTTTTTTTCGTATGCACAGAACTGTACAGCTGCGCAGCATGCCCTTGGTGTCGATTTGTGATTTTTTCTTCTTCCAGTGGTCATAAGAAAATGCTTATTTTAATTACCACAGAGTCGTAATTTCTGTCAATGGAGAACTTTAATAATTTATTTCTCCATAACTACACTTATTTCTCGTCCTGATTTTTCATTTTACAAAATGTCTAGAATAGCTATAATACGAAATACTGAGCTCTAGTAAGATGAAAATGGTCCCCATTGAAAACACTTGAACAATGCCAACTTCATAAAATACAAAATTCAATTATTAGTTTCAATAATTTCCTTCTTTATGAGTAATTTCCAGATGAAGTGATTAAAACTTAGTTGAAGCATTTTGCACAAATAAAAATTTGGAATTTTAATTTTGAATAAATATGCTTAAAACTTATGAAAATAGCTGAAACAATATTTATTTTAGAAATATAATCAATGATTCATCAGTATTAAAACACTGCCGTGTTATAATAAAATATGTTATTTTAACGTTTAAAATCATGTCCTTGAAAGACCTGTATTAATTATCCGTTTCACATTGTTTTGATCAATATGGAAATTTAAAATTATTTGAAAATAAAGTTTTAACGTATTATTAGATAAAGAGAATATTTTATGGTTCAGAATGTCCTTCAAAGAATATGAAGGATTTAAAGTTTTATGTTAACATCAAATGGATATCAGCCAAAAGTATTTGAATTAATGTTGTTAAGAATTTCATCGCGTATTTTTGTAGAGAGGCAATAAACGATAAGAAAATGCTGCTGAGAATTTTAACGTAGAAGTTCCAAGACTCTTTTTGAAAACGGTAAAATTTCCCTTAACTGCAAATGGAAATGCAAGTATTTAATTATTTTAAATAAAAAATAAACTACTGCATGAAATTGCAAGATAGCATCTGAAATAGTATAAAACAAAAAGGTATGGAATATCACTATAATGCCGGAAGAGGTCAAAATGATGCTTTTCAAATTTTGACTTTACATAACTTTCGTTTTATAAATATTCACAACCTAGCTTTCTATGATTTTCCTAAATAATTCCTTTATTTTAAAATAACGATATAGTTTTGTTTTTATTTTGTTGTCTTTAAAGACTTGAACGTAATTTGCGTAGAATGCTGAAAAAATATCTACATGACCCATTTTATATATTATGAGAAAATTAATATAATTATTTTGTGGGAATGTTCTGATCAGTTGTTAATAGTTATATATAACCTCTTTTGTTGTTTTCAGAAGTTTTTTTTTTCTTCTAATGACAGAATATAAGACAACTGTAGACAGAAAAACATAATAGAACAAGAACAAGTAACAAAACTGAACTACAGTAAGTCTATAAATCATTCATCTTGTGCCGAGCTCTCCAGTATTTTTCCCACAAGTGTCCCGAGACCAGTGCAGGGCAGTGGACCAAATGGTTCACATCCAATTCCTTACGAAAGTTACACAATTTGCAGAGAGGACATGAAAGCAGTTTTATTCGGTGTAGATGCCTGGAGAAGCAATCCTGGCCAGTAGCGATACGGAAAATGGCAACATATTAAGTTTTCAGAAGTTGTTAGAGTGGTTTGGGGACAATAAATATACTAATTGAGATAAGTTCCTTAGCATATAGTCTAAAATACTTAGTCCTCCCACAGATTATGTTACATGTTTCGGAATGAACTATGAAATTATTTTGAAAGAAATGTTAACAAGCAACAGCTCCAGTTTGGTAGAATCAATGTATTGCTCGATAAACAAATCTTCTGCTGATATTCAGCTTTTCCAGACTTTGAAATATCTCCAGAGGTGGCATGCCGACTTTGTGCAGCGGTATTACCGCTACACGATTTTTATAATCACCTCATTCCATGGCTAAGAATGTCATTGAAGTAAAGCGTCTTCATCGGACAAACTCAGAATTAAATTTTGGCCTCGTATGTAGAAACTAAGTATATGCCCAATGGTTTTTTCCATATCTTTCCAAAGCAGAACTGGGTCCAGCTAAACATTCCTTAGAAAAATGTGTAGTACTTCGGCTTGTGGAACCATACAAAGACTAAGGTAGAAATATAACTACTGACAATTTCTTTACTTTATCTGGAAACAGATTGAAAAGAAAATCAAAACTTCACTTGGCACTGCGATAAATCGATCACGGGATAAAATTCCACCGGATATAAAAAAATGCAAAATTTTCGCTTTATTATTTTTTTTTACAAAAAGGATCGAGATATTACATTGACTGTGTATCAAGATTAAAAGAACACGAATGTTCTTTTGCTGAGTTCCCTTCATGAATTTGTTATTGTTTCAGATAATACAAAAAAATGCTCTTTAAACAATAGAGTAGTGCAATTACACATCTTTTAGCATTGATGTTTTGGGTAACATGGAGCTAATTTATAACCCAAACTCTTTTTCTCGAAGATGCCCTGTCCATGAATTCCTCCACATTTTTGGTTTAGTTGCTATAAATGCTTGACATATTTCCCCAAAAATTAGTAGAAGGTAATTTACATTTGCTTTATCCATCGAATTACGGTCCCAGTATTAAGGAGGAAAATAAACCAACTTTGTTCAAGATGTAAATCAAAATGTTACTATTTGTCACCAAAATGGCTACGGTGGTAACTGTCACAGAAATAAAACATGAGATATTTGCCAAAAATGTATCGACGGCAAATGCGTGGGACAAAAGCGTTTATTTGCATAAAGCGTTTAACAAATCAATTTTGGGATTTATATTAATTTAATTCAATTTTTATTTCAATTAGTTAAATTTACATTTGTAAATGTTTGAAAAATAAATATTCATAATAAAACCGCAATTGCTGAATAAGATTTTCGTATTTTTAACTAGGGATCAAAATGATCTTGTTGAGGCATTGCAGTAAGTTTGAAATTCCAGGCGTTCTACTGTTAAAAATGATGAAGTAATCTAATATGAACCTACCGAAATTAATAACTTCTGCAGAGGCATCTATAGCTGTGAACAATGTGCACATTTAACACAGCTACGTAAACACGCATTTTTGGACAAGGCGTATATACAGGGAGATTTTTAATAAACCGACACTACTGAGACCACCTAAAATGATACCGACCACCTGTAGCGCGATCTATCTGCCTGAATTCCACCAAACATGATAGAGGGACTAAGGGCAACATGGGAAAAAGTTTCCATGAAAAAAAAAAAAAATAGTTACAAAAGCCTCCTTTAGGGAAAGATATGGCGCTGTTGTTGTCGGTGAACAAGAGTATATGCACAAAACGCAAGTAAAACATCCAAATTCAAGTTCATGACTACATATTTGATAGCAGCGCCAGTATTTTGGGCTATAAAGATCGGTGCGGAATCTGTCACACCATCGCTTTACAGAAGAGAGGGTGATCAATCGCTTTTTTCCACTTGCATGGCCACCTCGCAACCGGATCTTACCCATGTGACTTATTTCTGTGGGGTTATTTAAAGTCCAATGCGTATCTTGGTTGAGTCTCTAACTTTGCGGCCTTGAGGGACAACATATCCCGGACTGTGATGAACATTCCTAGTTACATGTTACGCTTGATCGTTCAGAACGTAGTATTCAGGATAGAATTTGTCGTCACCAGAATGGCGGTCACATTGAAGTAGGTAGAAGTGGATTTGCTGCATAAAACGGCGTTTCCGTGGAATTTTTTTATTCATTTGTCTGCTTATTACAAATTTTAGTAGTCACCCCCTTATAATTATAGCCCGAAATACTGGCGCTGCTGTCGACTACGTAGTTGTGAATTTGCATTTTTATGTTTTACTTGCGTTTTGTGTAAATTCTCGGGTGGGCCGACAACAGCCTAAGTCGCGTATGGAGCCAATATGATGAAAGAAGAGATCTATACACTGCTGAGTTTAAATACCGGTTTTGAACATGATTTTTATCAAGACTGAAGCTGTGACATCAAGCATTATTTCGCGTATCCGTAAAATACCAAGTTTTCATGATTTGATTGCTTCAGGAGGTTTCATGGTAAGTGACACCAACAATATTATTTTACCGCACACCATCTCCACCCTCTTTCAAATATATTGCATAGGTTATGTAACATACATAGATGAGGTTCAGCGTTCCCGTTTAAGAAAAGGGTGCTATCCGTTTAGAGTTTTTTTTTTTAATGGACAATAAAACCCGACCTTATTGAGTCTATGTGGTGGAATAATACCTGGAAATAGAAGATACCATTATTGTTATTGCCTGTAAAATGAAAATAAACATATAAAAACCCTTGAAACCTTATATTTCTTTAGTCTCAAGTAGATTGAATCTGAATAAAAACTTTATGATTGACCAGAGTAATTAAATATTCAATCAAATATTATCTAAAACGTCCAGTTATACATATGAATTTAGATATTAACGTTTGTACTGGATATTTGAAACATGTATAAAAATCAAACAAAGACGAAATTAAAACATTATATCTGACAGCAATTTAAATTAGTATATATTTGCCCATTTGAAATATATTTCTTTTTCTATTCAATGTCACATTTTATAAGTATGATGCTACATATACATTTTAACCTGTAAGTTAAATTTATGATATATGAAATACGTCGTACCTGCAAAACGAGTCAAATAAAAGTGGAAATGAAGCATTTTCTTTAAAGATTAATTTCTCGGAATGTTATTGCTTATTTAAAAGATATTTCCTAATTTATTTTTTGCAACATAGTGCAGGGTTTCTGTGTAACTAAATAATTCAAAGTACGCATTATTTCTCCATATATTAGTTTCATAGTACGTATACCTTAAATCAAACATACCCATAAATAAATGATTTTCCCTATGACTTAATGTGGATTTTTTAAAAATACGGAAAAAAATCTTCCTTTGTTTTTAATAAAAATTTTGACGTCACATTCTAATTTATATTCTGCCTTATTCTGTAAATGCTCGACAATTTTAAACAAGTAAATAATTTATTTTATATAAATGTCAAACATCCACATTTAAAACAAAAATATTATATGCAGTAAATTTCAATACATATTTAAGTAGTAAATTTTATTTCAAGCTTCACAGAAAGATATTATAATCTTTTAAAATTAATTCATGGGGTAAAAGAAGCAAATTTAAGCAAAATACAAAAATAGTACGCATTAAGGCAATTTTTCAAACTTATTTTTCTCATAAGGTCTAGCTAAAAGTTTGTCTCAGATGATAAGAAAAAAATATTGAAGATCGTAAATCATCATTACAAAAATGATGAATTTCTAATGCACTTAATTTATCATCACTGTCTCTATAAGAAAAGGAAAGTCTTTTTGATATTAATGGAATGAGATTAAGGTTAAGCAATTATATTATTCATGCATTAGCTAACAATCTGATTGAATTAATCATAAAAAGTATTATTTATAAATACACAACATTCATAAATATAATTAATAGTTAGTGACGAAAATATAGGTTTTATAAAAAAGCGCCCAGTTTCTTGACAGGTCATTTACTGAAATTATATGGGAATTATAAGAGAAAAAGGAACTTAGTATTTGCTAGAACTGACGAAGTTAGATGCGTTGGTTTTGGTAATGGGAATAAAGATAGATATGTTTTTCGTCATAGTCTACAATATTTACGAAACGTTATTAATTATAATTTTAATTTATTTTGTTTCGCTAATATAAGTACCTTCATTTCTACTAGCTTAAAATTTTCAAGTATTTTCACTTGGGTGAATTAATATGATATACGATTGTAAGTAATCAATAAAAGAAATACATTGTTGCAATCACATTTAATGGAAAAAACATAAGTCTGGGTTTCATATCATTTATCATATTTTCTATATACATGAGGCTATCGATCATTTTTATTCAGGTATTTTATCAAACGTATTTACTTAAAAGTTGTTTGCATACATGGTTAAATTAACGTAAAATACAATAATAATATGTTAAATGTTTAAAAACAAAATTACTATTTTATATATAAAACAATGAGAATAAAGGAGAAATAAGATATCTTTAATGATTTTAAAACAAACATCACATTTAAAAATTATATGAAAGAGTATTTTATTTCTATTTGCATAAATGGTTATTGTGTAAATAGAAATCTAGCACAAATGATAAATCGTTTCTTCCGTACTTTAATATTTTAGTTTTCAAAACGAAAAAATAATTCAAAAGAATTATACACGATCCAGTAAAAAAAGTTAAGAAATGCATATCTAAAAAGTATATAAAAAATTAATTCATTTTAGTCATAATACCACACAAAACTTGTGGGTTTTTTTCTTGATCCATTTTTTTATTTGCATGAAGGAGGGAAGGATCTGTGCGAAAGTCACTTTTCTGAAATACAAATTTTATGTTTTCATTATGAAAGACAAATAGGTAATATGTCGTAAAAAAAGCTGTTTACTAAATCCTAACGAAAACTTCTATTCCATATACAGGGTGGTCATAAAAACTATGCTGATATATGGACTTCTAACAGCTGTTCCGTTCAACGCATCCAGATGATATTTCAGATAAAGTTATTCAGAGGTATGAGCTCGGGATTCTGTGAACGGCAACAAAGTCGCTCTGAAGGTTACGGTTGTAGGTATAGAAATTCGAATTTTTCGAATGTAAACGCCCACCTTTTTCCGTTGCAAAATTCTCAGCGCACGCGAAAACCATAAATAGCGTTGGAACAGCACATGTATCACAAAAAACGGACTCGTTATGCACGCACAAAAAACAGCTCTGCGAATGACCAACAAAAACAAAATCGGGGCGCATGGAGAAAATTTGCATATGAGAGAGACAAGACACCAATCATCGATGACAACACAGATCGTACAAAAGAAAACTTTCATTTGGATTACACATTTTGCACATGGGTGCCACCACAGGCAATTCGGAGAGGTGTTTTTGTGTTTCTTTATATATATATATATAATATTAATTTGACAAAAAATGATTATTTAAACTAGTATTACATCTCAGCTAAGCATATATTCTTTTCCTGACACAATCTATTGAGATTAGGATATTTTTTAAGACCATAGCTTGAAGTAAGAAATTTTAATAAAGAACCATTATTTTTCTTTCATACGAGATGTTATCTGAGACTAATGAAAAAAGTCACGATAACCAAACATTAAAAGTTCATGTTTAATATATTATGAACTTTTTTTTTTTCTTTTTTTCTGAGGTTGAGATATATTGTATGTTTGGTGTATATTCTAGATTCGATTTATAATCATGAAAACTGTAAGGGCAGAAATTTTTTGTTTTACGCACGTAGATTTCAAAAGTAAAACGCTAAATCCATTTTCTAATTTTCTTTTACAAACAGAATCTCTCGTTTGAAAATCCATGATGAGAATTAAGCATAAAATTTTAATGATAAATTAAAAAATTCAATGACGAACTCTTTTACTCCGTGTCTGAGAAATGAGTCTCTGAAATGTTGATGTATATGAAGCTATCTGCTCTCACTTACATTACTTTGAAAATCAAAAATGTTAAGTGTCTAGGAAGAAGCAGATCGTTGTTGCTAAAAGATCAAGAATATAGAATAAAAAGTTGTGAGTTGTCCTGCCTGTCTGCTTTTTGTTGATATTGTATCTTTTATTTTACTGAACCCAGCATATTCCAAATACAACAAAAAAGCAACTAAAAATAACTTCAGGCGGAATAGTATAAATATATGTATTAGGTTTTATATTCTGAATAAGAAATCTCTACAATACATTTGAAGCATTTTCCATTTGAATGTTGTTGAATTCCTAAGCTTTTCAAGTGTTTCGTAGAGATTTTTGCTACGGGCGACATACGAACCAGAATAAACAGAGCGTGAATTTATTGTTTTTGCCTAATTAACTTTCCAAGCATGGAATGTAGTTAATTCGGAGTAGTTCGTTGCGTTGCAAGGCCGGTCACTGCAAAACAACTAATCCTGAAGAAATTATTTTCTCTTCATTTTTCTGCCTCGAATGCCATATATATTAAAGGACTGACAAAGGAGATAATCGAATGCCGTTGTCTAAATGACTGGTTAGGTTTTTAAAAATTTCCTCTTTCAAACAACAGTTTTAATTGACTGCAAATGATGTCAAACGGCCAAACTATGATAAATATAAGATGTCACGCAAAATATTTTCAAAAATTAATACACAGAGGAGCTACAACGAGAAAAGAAATCAAAGCATGTTTGTTCAGATTAAAAATGATTCTAAAATGTAAATTCATTATTTGTTCTACTGCACACAGTCTACTTTTAGAACTATCGTTTAATCTGGGATTCTTTACTTTTATAAATGGGAAATGTACAAGTGTGAAACAGCTGTAACAACAGAAACTTTCATATTAGTTAATTTTATAGCATTGCATCTTGTGTAAATTTTTTATTTTATTCATATTACAACACTAGCAAAATTTAAGAAAACAATGCCATGCATCGTTTTATAAGGAAATCTAAATACTTATTCAATTAAAATAAGGAACAAACAGTTTATTGATATAATATATTGATATAGTTAAAAGCCTTATATATATATATATATATATATATATATGTATATATATATATTTATTTATTTATTTATAATTAAAATTTTATTACGATATTTCCAATCCTCTCTAGGAGTTGATTAAAAGTTCAAAAACACTATTACGGTAATGAAATGTATAGAAATGAAAGAAAAAATAGTGCATTTTTAGATTGAAGTCAAACAGTTTGATCATTTGAAATATAATTAAATAATATAAATAAAGGTAAGATGCATAATAATGTGCTAAAATTTTAAAAAAATGCAAAATAGCCCATCATCATAACTTAAGTCAATGTTTCTTAAAAAGAGAAATGGAATTTAATAAAATTCTATGAAGGACATTATCGTTGAATTTTTTTAATTAATCAATTGTCATCAAAGTATTTGAAATTCTTACTGAATGACTTTCTTTAATGATTGGTTATACTTTATTTCTGATAAAAACTAAAGGCAATTCTGATGATAATAAATGAAAACTTTTTAATGAATTTCGTGAAATCATCTTTTATTGAAAATATCTATACTTTTAATATCTTATTAAGGCTTATCCTATATTTTAATCGCACATACAAACACACACGCACACACACACACACACCATGATGCAGTATCATGATACAGTCGGTGAACCGGTGTTGACGCTTATCCTCTAAATATTTCCATCAAACCGTGTTATGTTTATACCAAGCCATAAAATAGTCCAATTGATGTTCCCAAACATATTTATTAACTTCCAATTAATTACTCAGATCCATCAAACTAATTCCCAATATCCAACCCAATTTAAATCTGTGCGCCTACTGCACACGTCCTTCCCATTCCCTAGTTACCCATGACTCTGAAGATTTTCTTTGTTTCAACTTTAAAACCAACGCTTAGTGACGCTCATTACTTATGCGTGTTGTCATATCGTACATGTTCTTTTGCTAAACTAAGCATTTTCTTAGCGCCAAACTGCAAGGCTATACGTCTACCTAAAATTCTCCTCGGTTCTGTGGTTCTTCAGAATTGAATCAAGTCGAACCCACTAATTCTATTTTCACTGCAATGCCTTATGCCGCTTATTTGAACTCCCTCCTATATTTTACTAGCTAATATCCCGGTCGCGCGATCGCCTCCCATATTTTTAGCCTCACACACACACACACACACACATACATATATATATATATATATATATATATATATATATATATATATATATATATATATATATATATATATAAGCAATTAAATATTGAAATAAAGGAGTCAGAATGAAAAAGCAAGACTGCACAGTAAGCTAGTGCCGATAATATAACAATAGTACATCAGAACATGAACGCCTTGAAGTTAATGACCGGGTGGAGTTGCCCCCCCTCTCCGGTTAAAACATGTTTTTAAGCCATGGCAACACTCCCGGAGTTCACTACAATTCCACAAACCACATTGAAGCTGAAAACTTACATAAAATTAAAAAATTAGAAATGAACTGCAAAAGAAAGCACAACTGCCAAACCTGTCAGAACTTCAATGCATATCCTTATCAAAATAACCACACTCTAAAACTGCAAATATAAAAAAGTCAACACGTACCTCAAACACCAGCTTCAGCCAATACTCAATTATGGTCACAATCATTTGCTTGAAATAACCTCTCTCTGCTGTTAGCTTAACTAAAACCCGATTAAGTATCGTAAGAAGTCTGTCATCTGCTGTTCTTAAATATGTATTGTAAAAACAATAAAAGCGATAAAAATATTCAACGCAATTATATAGACACATAAAAAGACAACAGTTTAATACACAAGTTTAAAACTAAGTAATCCCAAAATTAGGAATCAAAAAACAAAAGAGATATTAAAAACATGCACCTCCATCCGCATCAGAAGGAAAAAGGCAGCTGGTTCATAACATAGTCTTTATTTCCGACGCAGTTTAATGGAACATCAATTGGATTTGAAGGAAACACATCGCGCGGCTAGCTAGGGACGCGGCCCCGCTAGGGCAAATTGACAGCAACGGAAACCTTACATGTTTACCACATGGGAGCAGACGCACAAAAGTTTCAGAGGCGCGAAATCTCTTGCCCGAGTACGGATCTATTAAACTTTTAATTGGTTAAAACTACACACCTGACCTCATCACACCACTACGACGAGGTCACGCCCAGCTTCTAGAACACTCCTGTTATGTAAGCTCTGTTTCCGCACGTGGACTCCGGGGAAACTAATAGATTACTTTGGTTGGATATAAGTTCCAAGCTTTGGGACAAATGTACCACAAAAATACAATATGAAAATTAAAAGCATTTTAATCACTGAAACTAAAATATCAAAATCACTCAATGAGAAGCAAAAAATTATTAAATTCAAACTATATACGTCACATTCAAAATCTCGCACGAAATACCAAATTACGTAATCTTTAACACAGCAGAGAAAACGAAAACAAAATATATCATGACATAAAAAAAAAGAAAATAGTTTCAACTTCTGCGTGATTTCTGTTTTACCGAAAATAATGATGAGCAAGTACCATGCGCTCCAGCCATGTGTTTAAGTCACCGCCGAGTTGACCTCCAACTCAAAAACACCCACGTTTGTTTACAATAGAGTTCCCATGAGCGGAGCGGATTTATTTTATTACTATTTTTTTTATATTTCTCCGCAACGATTTAGAATTGGGGCGATAAACAGATACTCACAGAATTTACACATTTTCATCAAATTGCAACTTTATTATCAAAATTCTAAATAATTACACTAAAACACTCAATAAATGATATTATTAAAATGTACCAATATAGTAAATTAGATCTTACAAGTATTGAATTAAATTTTCAACACCTAGTTATTTATCATACTAAATTTTAAAATTTTTTCTGTAATCTATTTAATACTATGATTCATATCCAAGACCTCATGTTAAAATTACTCATATTTACTCAGCTTTATATTTGGAACACACAACATCAATAACATTTTACCTAGTACACTTACTTTTAGAATATTAGTTTACTTCATAACTTTTAATTTTTCTTTTTTTTTCAGCGTTTAATACTTAATTATTATTTTTTTTCTAAAATATTCACGTTTTTAATATTTACACGCAGAATCGTCCTTGGCGCAATTCCTTTTAACTTTCCAGGATGTCCCAATAGTTTCTTAACTGTTCCTGTTTTATGTTCCGGTACAGTTCTGGAACATTGTGTTCTAATTGCGGGGCTTCAATTTCACCAAGTACAGTCCAAGAGGCAAGATGAAAATTATTCATGAGAACGGAACGTGACATATCCCTTGGCACAATCTGGAATAATTTAAGTCGCACGCGCAAACGCTATAGATGACTGTCGATCAGCTAGCTGGGAAATCTCCCTGCCCACGTATGTTGCTCGGATAACGCACACGTTCTTCAGTACTCACACACAAGAGATGGCATGAAGCTTAAAGTTGTCGTTCGCAGTTAAACATCATAGTCACTCTCATCGGACTAGAAAGCCGCTAAATCAAAGAATTGTCCAACAATTGTCTATTTTTCCTGGGAACACACATCGGTAATCCATCTGGGATCTTTCCGCGTCTGGGAAGAATTTTCCTACGCGACTAATGAAATAATATGGAAGCTTGACTACCTTGTAGTCATATAACCGGGGAGTAGTAGTCGTAACAAGTCGTAGCGAGCGACGAGGCAATGGCCGGGAACTTCAAACATTTCGATTCATACAAGAAGGAAAACGACAGCTGGTTCATAACATAGTCTTTATTTCCGACGCAGTTTCGTGGAACATCAATTGGATTTGGAGGAACACATCGCGAAGCTAACGAGGGACGGGGCTCCGCTAGCGCAAATTGACAGCAACAAAAACTTTACATGTTTACTACATGGGAGCAGACGCACAAAAGCTACAGAGGCGCGAAATATCTCGCCCGAATACGGGTCTATTAAACTTCTAATTGGTTAAAACTCATCACCTGGCCTCATCACTACGACGAGGTCACGCCCAGCTTCTAGAACACTCCTGTTATAGAATCTCTCTTTCCGCACGTGGACTCCGAAAACTAATAGATTACTTTGGCTGGATATAGGTCAAAATCAGAAATGAGGGACACAGTTGTGTTGCGATAAGATGAAAGAATTTGGACTAGACGTGTTAATAAGAATGCAAAGGTTTGAAATTTATTTCGTATATATATATATATATATATATATATATATATATATATATATACCGGGTGGGCTAAAAGTCCGTATAAACTTTGAAAATTCACAAAAAGCTATATAAAAGATATATATAAAAGAAATATATAAAAGAGCTTGTCTGTTTGTTTGTCCGCTATAGAATCATAGACTGTTTCACCCACCGGGACCAAATTCGGCACAGTTAATGTTTAGGACCCGAGAAACTTAAATCAGCAAAAACGAAGTTTGGGGCTCAATTAGTTTTTTTTAAAATTAATTTTTTAATGATTTTTTGTGCCCGTAAGAGGTGCGAGACCCCCTGTGGATGCAGACGTTCAGTGAAATCGGAACCTATCGCTCTTCCCCCGCGCGGGAGAAGAGGGGTGCGCGGGGGGTGAGAGCTTCATGGTAATAAATTTTTGCCGTGCCTAACTGACTGACTAACTGACAGATAACGCCCAGTCCAAACCGTTGGACATAAAGAGCTGAAATTTTGCATGGTGATTCTTCTATAGTGGAGTTTATACTGGAGGGGTGAACTGAGAAAGATTTTTGAAAAATTCTCCTTCGATTTTTTGAAATTAAATTTTTAAGCTTTTTTTCTAATTTTTTTAAGTTTGCATTTAAAATGATAATCCGAGGGTTATAAAATTTGTATCACAAGAAATATCATAAAACTTCCTTTAAAACGAAATCTTTTTCGAATCGTTACCTCCCTTTTCTGATTTTTGGTGAATTTTTAAAGATTAATTTTTAGAGTTTAATTTATGAAATGTTGATCACGTGGTTTCTTTTCTTTTTGTGATACTTTAAATTAATTTTGCGTTACGTGCATAACAACGAAATAAATTGACAAAAGAAATATTAAAATACGGTAAAAGATAAAATTTAACCACTAGACTAACTGAGATGGGAGTTTTTTAAGAATGCAGTTCAAATTAGTATGTTTTAACACAACTTTACCGGCTCTGCTTTTTTGTCCTTTGTTATTTGCAGTTTTTCTCATCGCTTGAACCGATTTACAATTTGCGTTTTCCACGGTTTTTGCCCTTAGTAAAATTAAAAACCGATGCGGTTTTTGGCCTGTCGACAATAAAAAATCGAATCACCAAAGTAAGGAAAATAGGCGTCATGTGAAATCGCGCCTTACTTTGAATAAATAAAAGGGGCATCTTTCACTTTACCTCTTGGGTGATGTGGAACAAACTGAGCTTTTAAGGGAAAAATAAATAATTAGGGCAAATGTAAATTATAAAACTTATTTCTAATTAAACAGTGGATCAAACAAATCTAATTAAATCTAATTAAACAGTAAACTTATTCAATCCAAACGTGCGAATCACGCAACACTGTGTTATTAATTCTCAATAAAATCAGACGTATAATCAGACGAAGGTCCGCAGGCTCAAAGTTTCTTTCTTTCTTATTGTTTGTATATCATTTCAGTAGAAACGCGCTAAGCGCATTCTGTCTGGCTAGATGAACATGAAGAGCGGGGGTTGCAGCCCAGTATTTTTTTGATGGAATGCATCAACATTTTTATATCTATATATCTACCCGGGCATCGCCGGGCAATAATGCTAGTATATATATATATGTGTGTGTGTGTGTGTGTGTGTGTGTACGGGCATAACTGTTTTTTTAAGTTGTAGTTTAGCCTGGAGTCACTGCCGTTTATATTCGAAGACGTTTAATTGAAATTTACTCACTAACTGTTCAAATTTAAAACATCATAATCTCGTAATTTACTTTACATTGAGATTGAAGAACCAATGCATGATGCCAGCTTGTATTTTTAACACTAATAAGACGGCTGCAGTCATTTTGACGGTTTCGGACATACTATTGAACTCTGTGTCTGTATTTATGTCTTTGGGTTTTTTCTGAAGTTCTTATGACGTTTTCTAAGTTAACGCGAAATATGCACACACTATATTCGAAAACTATATTCGATAGTAAAGAGGGGGAGAAAATATGTTGTATACCTTTTAAGACTGAAAGCCGTCAATTTGACGGCAATATAGAAAACAGGCAGAAATCTATCAAATAATACCGGTAAAATGCAAGTTATTTTTTGTCTCTTCCCCCTTTTGCAAATAACAGAAATATTGCCTCTTCGGAAATATTGGTGTTGAAAAATAAGGACTGCACAAACCATGCATATATTTTTACGGATAAACCGTACCAGGTTGGCAGCTCGGCATACCTGCATGAAAATATATCTAAATATATACTAATTTATTATACACTGGTATGAAATAGCTAAAAATTTAAAGTATTTATCCATTTTAAAAAAGCGTTATATATTTTAAATTTTTTATTTTATTTTTATCCGTCAAAATGACGGCGTTAAGTCTTTTTAGTAAGAATAAAATTCCCGTCTTTCTAGTGTTGAAATACATATACTATATCATTCATTGCAAAAAATGTATATAAAAGGCAAAAGATTCTCAAAATAGGGGAAAGACTTTGTTAAAATAAATAAAATAATAATAACGCTCTTTTAAAACTTGTTGTTCTATTTTTTTATTTCTAAAGAAATTTAAATTTACCTTTTATTTTTAAGATATATTTAGTCAATTAGTGTAAAATAATGTTAATTTGTGTAAATGCCAAGCAGTTGTTGACAAATGTTTTTTTGCTACACTCGAGGAAATTTATTCTTCTTACCTCTCTGTAATCAATATAAAATTAGTTTCTTATTTGGAAAACTGGTAATTTTTTTTTCATTTTAATCAGTTGGTTTCGTAGTTTATGCATCATTGAAAATATTTGTAACGGATATGCGTGTGTCATATAATCTTTAACGATATTTTGATGAGAAAAGGATGGAAATACAATATATCTGCGATTCCTCTTATTTAATATTTTTGAGCTAAATGAAGATAACATGGGGGAATCTAGAAAAAAATATTAATATTAAGAAGTAAACATCGAATTAATGCGAGTTTGCTAATTATTATTCAATTAGTCTATAATCTAAGGTAAATGCGTGATTGAGAATTAATTGGTAGACAATTTGTATAAACTGAGAAATTTGATAAAACCGCAGCTACCGACATTGGGGATTTTTGTTTTAATGGACAACGGATTATAGAAGTATATATAATTGTGTAGCTAAATTATCCATAATAATAATGTCATAAAGTTGATATAGTTCAGCCCACTTACATTAATTAAATATTTTGCTTTTTAAGTACTGTAAAATAATCAGATTATTATGAATTTCAGTGATAACCTTATCTCTAGGATTTATAGGGTATATTTAGCATACAGAACAGAAATTTTTGGAGGGAAATATCTATATACACTCATGGACAAAAAAATTAGCGCACCAAGAAGGAGTCGTCAAAATGAAACGAAATTTTACATACGTAATGACTACTTTGATATAAGTAAATGATAAGAAAATCAAAGAAAAAGGATAATTTATTTCAGAGAAAAAGGCAAAAGAACGGAGGAGTTAATACTCCGTTGGACCCCCTCTAGCGCGAATGCACAATGCGATACGATCGGGCATTGAGTCATACAAGTTCTGTATGATGTCTTGAGACATTTCGTTCCATATTTGCTGTAACCTTGCCTCTAGTTCGTTCAAACTCGTGGGATGCCCAACTCGTCGCCCCAAATGATCCCAGATATGCTCGATTGGAGACAAATCTGGGGATCGGGCAGGCCAATGAAGGGTAGTATCAGTGCGGAGACAGTCTTGTGACACCCTTGTCGTATGAGGCCGAGCATTGTCTTGTTGAAAAATGGCTCCGGGGAGCCGTTGCATGAGTGGCAACACATGCGGTTGCAGGATTTCATGAACATACCGCTGGGCTGCCATGGTGCCACGGAAGAATACTAGGGGTGACCGTGTATTGTAGGCAATGGCACCCCATAACATCATACCAGCTGTGGGAGCGATGTGTCGCTGTACAGCAAAGGCAGGATTGAAGCGTTCACCACGGGCTCTCCACACACGAACCCGATTGTCATCACTGCAGAGATTGAATCTGGATTCGTCGCTAAAGACGACCTGGTTCCATTCCGCTGCAGTCCAGTTTCCTCGTGCGCGGCAAAACTCCAAACGGAGGCGTCGATGGGTGGGCGTCAAGGGCAGCACACGTAATGGGCGCCGCGATACCAACTGTCCTTCAGACAGGCGCCTTCGTATGGTTCGAGAAGACACAGAGGCCCCTAGTGAAGGTGCTACCTGTGCCTGGATGGCGGCCGATGAAGCAGTTGGCTGTACGCGTGCATTTCTTACGATGTGGCGGTCTTCTCGACGACTGGTCTGTCTAGGGCGTCCTGAGCCTGGTCTTCGTGTACATGACATCTCTCGGGTCCACTGGTCCCAACACCTCCTCACAACACAATCAGAGCGGCCTAATTGACGAGCTACTCGCCTATCTGACCACCCAGCTTCCATCATATCGACGATTCTCCCCCTCTCAAACTGCGACAACTGCTTATATTGTCTTCGAGCACGGCGTAATGGCATGTCTATCTCAGCTCTTCCTATGTAAATGATTCAGCACACTCAAACAAGCTTTGGTTACCTGTTTTATACTCCACAGAGTACGATGTTCAACGCCCTCTACCGGCTATACGTAATGCGCAATCACGCTGCATTTCTAATCATTTGCATATCTCCCCGACATGTACCTTCATTGCATGTTTCGTTACGATCCCGCAATTATTTCTTGGTGCGCTAATTTTTTTGTCCATGAGTGTATATAAAACAGTTCCGTAACTGACTGACTGACTGACTGACATATAACGACCAGACCAAACTTTAGGACCTAAAGGGCTAAAATTGTGCATGACGATTCTTCTTATAGTGTAGGGATGCACTAAGAAATATTTTTGAAAAATTCTTCGTAGATTTTTTAAAAATTTAATTTTTAAGCAGTTTTTGTAACTTTTTTAAAGTTTGCTTTTAAAATAATAATATGAGGGTTATAAAATTTATATCACGAGAAAGAACGTAAAAATTGCTTTAAAGAGAAATCTTTTTCTAATCTTTACCCCTATTTTCTTATTTTTGGTGAATTTTTAAAGATTATTTTTTAGAATATCATTTATTAAATGCTGATCACGTAGTTTCTTTTCTTTTTCTGATTCTTTAAATTCATTTTGTGCCACGTGCATAATAATGAAATAAATTGACAAAAAATATTAAAATATGGTAAAAGATAAAATTTAACCACTATACGAAAGGAGATGGATACATATATATATATATATATATATATATATATATATATATATATATATATATATACATTACACTGACCGTTGTATTTAATTTGAATTACCGATATACATATTTTTTTTCGGAAACCGCTAGTTGAGAAAAGTTGTTACACTTAAGGATAAGAAAAACCGTAAAAAAAATTTTGTAAAAAAAAAATCTTCCGATCGCGCATTCACTTTGAAATATTGAAAAAAAATTAGAAAATAAATATTTTTCAGCAGTTATTTGAAAAGCTCTGATACA
The DNA here is from genome assembly GCA_907164885.2 of Dolomedes plantarius. Taxonomy (NCBI): domain Eukaryota; kingdom Metazoa; phylum Arthropoda; class Arachnida; order Araneae; family Dolomedidae; genus Dolomedes; species Dolomedes plantarius. The sequence continues at coordinate 54,192,843 of OU015500.1, read as the reverse complement.
ATGCATTTCAAATGCAATTGTTCGCGATATTTAGTAAAATCGTGATATTTAGTAAAAGACAGGGAAGCATTTATTTATATATATATATATATATATATATATATATATATATATGTGTGTGTGTGTATATATATATATATGTATATATATATGCATATATACATATGTATATATATATATGTATATATATATATATATATATATATATATATATATATATATATATATATATATATATATATATATATATATATATATATATATATATATATATATATATATATATATATATATATATATATCTTTAAAACATTTATTGTAGAAACAAAACATTCAAAAGTTCCATTTTTTTTTTAGAAAAAACATATTTTCATAAGATTGCTGCAAATGCTGTTTTTACTGCACTTTTACTTTCATTGCTCTTATTATGCCACATTATTGATTTTTGAACACAGGCATATTGAAGGCAGCTTTTGAAGAAAATTCCGGTATAACTGACCTTGACAACATGGTGCTTCTTATGTAGCCATCTCTAGCTTCAGTAACGCTCACACTTTGGCTAGTTTCGGTGACACGTTTGACTCAACGGTCAATAGCTTGGGTGTCACGTAGAAATCAATTGAATTCCGAAATCAATGGTATGTCAGTTTTGATCATTTCTTCTATTTCTTCGTCCGGTGCATTCCTTAGCAAAGATGGCGGATTGACATTACAAACATTCCATTTAATCATGTCAACTCAATCGACCGCGTTGAAGCCAAATGTCGGCACTCTAAAGTCTCTAATTGTTTTTCCCTTGCAATTTACCGGAGCTTTGAGAAATCGACGAAATCCCAGTTCTCTCACGTGCTGTCTTTCGTCCATAACCATAGCCACAATTGAATTTTCGATTTGTGTTAAATATGAGTTTCGTCCTATTACTGGTTCGATTATTTTTTGCAATTGTTCAGGGAGGTAAACACACCTTCAGAAATGTTATCCTTGCTTTGATTCGGAACTACCAGCTGCTTCAGTTCATCCGAGGAGTTTTCTTCACTGACACAAATAGTCTGAGTACTCGATTTGCTGCTGTTACCCATCGTGAATGTGCTAATGGACCTGGTTCTCGAGCTGCCACATCCGTTAGGCATTGACCAAATTTGCAGAAATATCTAAGAGATACATCTGGGCTTTGCTCAGGTCTTTCTTGTCGGCATTAGAATTACTAAGGTCAATAGGTAAAAAATCTGCCACAGGAAGTTTTTCACGGGCTTTTATTTTTTGACGAACTTCACCACTAAAGGATGATGGTCCTGCAGTAGCTCCGTTCAAGTGATGGAAAAGATGTCTGAATGGTGGCTCGTTGAAATGTAGGAAGCAAATACACCATTGCAGTGGTCCACCAACTTTTAGCTCGATTTGATGAATTACACCAATTTTCAGCCACTGTTAGTGCCCTTTCCGTCACTTCCAATTAAATCGAGCTCCTCCAGAAAAATATTCAGTTTAGCCAAATGTGTAACAATTGCCACATCAATGTCTTTAGGAAACCCCGTAGTAGGTGAAGCATGGCAAAGGTATTTTCCTGGTTCTTGAACCTCAGGCTAATCGGTAGGTCTGAATTTCAAATTATTCTTTGTGGTTCCATCCTTACTATACCTATATCATACTTATTTACTGAAAATAATCTTATATTTTTTTGCAAAAGTCCTCTTAAATCCCTATCAACATTTAAATTATCTATCTGATTCTTCATGTTAATATCATTAGAATTTTGTTCACTTCTCATTTTAACATCATCAGAATTTTCATCATAAATTTCACATACATTATAATCAATATTAAAAATATCATTAGTTTCAGAACACACAGAAGTTTCACCAGTAATGATTATATGTAAAGAAACTTTACTATTATCACCAATAATTTTTACTAACTTTAGAGAAATTTTGTCTTGAAATACACATGGTTTTACACAATCAATAGTCAATTTATACTGTTTACACTCTGGGAGTCCCAAAATAAGATAAGGCAAGTCATTGTCCAGGACATATACAGAAATGTTTCTAGTTAGCTTCCCTATTTTCAAATGAAATTGACATTTAGTTGTGATCAAAATTTCTTCCTCGACTTGTCTGATCTTAATTGGAGAACTCGAATAACACTTTAATTTATGGTCATCTACTATTCTTTTTGAAATCAAACTAATTGTAGAGGCAGTATCTACTACACAATTTAAAATCTTCTGCCTTTCATTTTTACATAGTCATTTTTGCTGAGAATTTTTATTATTCGTATTAAAGACTCCTCCCTGTGACAGTAATTGTCATTCTGACAATTGATCTCCTTCAAATTCAGCGTCCTCATGCCGTTGATTTTTATCTGATATTGATAATTTATCTAACCTCTCGTTTATTGAGCAAGTCTGTTCCCAATGGTACGCGTTCACTATGCCAAAATTGGAACATTTTCGACTTGGTCTGGATGGTAAGTTTAAATATTGCTGGTGATGATTAATTTGGTTATTGGGACTAACTGAGATTGGTGATTATAGTACGTCCTCATTTGAGGTTGGGAATAGTAGTTTTGTCTAAATTGGTGGCTGTTCTCAAATCTGGGATTGAAGAAGTTATCTCGATTCTTTTGATTAGATCTGTTTCCTTCACTATTTATTGTAATTAGCTTAATAGCCAACACTAACCATTCTGTTGTTGTTCGAGGAGGATTTGCAGCCATTGTCAATCTCATTTGAGAATTTAATCCCTGTGTCAATCCCTCTAGTATTAATTTTTTTGTTAATCCTAATTTTTCCCCACATCAATATTTTTATGAAATTATTTTGTCAATTCTTCTCCCACTTTATATCTCAAGTTAGAAAATTCTGAAAAGTCTACACTATGTGCCTCAAAGAATAATTCCTGTAAGGTATTGTTATGAGGGGTACCAGAGATACCCCTTTGCGTTGTGTAAATATAGGGAGATGAACTCCAAAGGGAACTATGCGTTTATAAATAAAAATAACAACATTTATTATACAATATTTTACAAGAAAAGGCCGGGTTTACATATTATATTTAAGATCATGGCTATACATATTTTTAACCGAATTAGGGCATACTTCATCCGCTTCCTGCGGCATAACCATTACGGGTCGAGTGAAATAAAAGTCTCGTAATCTCTCAGAAGGCATGAGCACTATTTAGAGGGGGAATTTATGACCAACCTGGGGAGTTTTGATGAAAACAGCAGAGCATGGCATCGTTGAGGCACTTCTACAGGAGGAGGCTTTAGGCATCGGGCAGAAATTCATGTGGCTCTTCACTGGCGGAGGCAACAGGATTCGGCGCTGGCGGTTGAAGACGGGTATCTCGCCATTTTACGGGGGCGTCTTTTCTTCCCAGGCTCACTTCGCAGCTCGCTACCTCAAAACGCTCTCTCGCTCTCCCTCCGAACGTCGTTTTCTCCCACACTCGGGGCTCCTACATTCTTCATTATAACCCCTCCCCAGGTTAGTTATTCACGTAAATTTATTGCCTCTTCGAGTTTTTTATTCGAGGGCAGGATGCTCTGACATTCCCATGGTTGACCCACGTGGTACGCTTATTTCCAAGAAAATTGGAAGTCCGTTGAATTTCCTGGAATTTCTTTCCCCCGTCTTGAGGAATTCAGGGGGTGCGATGTTTCTTGGAAAATTGGTGCAGTTCCAATATGGCCGATTTATGCCCCGTAATCGTGTTGGAAGAACAAAATGGCTATAACGTTGGAAGGAGTTCAAAATGTCCACATTGTGGATCCTTCACAACAATCACTCCCCCCCTTTTCTAGGCGTGCTGGCACGCCACAGTCTGTAGGGGTTGAAGAACGGATTGGCTCCATTCGCTTCAGCAAAATAGACTCCAACTGCACAAAAGTCACACTGGCAGTAAAAAAAAAAACATGAATGACATCACGTGTAAAAGTTCAGGAGGTCAAAATCTCCCCTTATAGTGCTGCAAGTTTTACTGATTTTAAAAAAAAATTCAAAATTTATAAAGTTTTCTTTAAGCTTACATTAACTCTGACCAACATTAACTAACATCATAGAAAATGGTATGCATACCCTGTAAAACAAATAATAACAAAATAGTGGCTCGATCAACACATGTGATCAGAGATTAAAATGTAAAGAAAAGGTTATCTTACAGAAATAGAAATCTCTCCGCTAAAATCGTACAGCGAAGATGAAATTTTCAAAAACGTTGGCAAATGTGCACAATCGCCATTATGTGTTTAACTCGCGGAAAGAGTAAAAATGTTCTCTTTTTCTTGCGCTGCCGTTTGTGTGAAACATATAATGTGCTATCCATGCATTCAATAATAATAGTACTAATAATGATAATAATAATAATAAAACACAATAATAAAACACAATACACGCTAATCTTTTAATAATATATATATATATATATATATATATATTTTTTATTTTAAATTTTCCTTTTTCTTTTTTTTCTTTTCTTTTTATTTATTTATTCCCCAACGAAATTGACCAAATTTTGCTCTATCATCAGATTTGTACACTGAAACATCGCCAAATTGAATTTAAACTATGCGCACAAATGAACCCACGACGAAAATTCTAAAGTCTGCTAAGTTTCCTAAAAAAAAATTATATAGATATCACATAGCAATATAACAGAAGACAAAGAGTTAAGAGAGAGAAAAAAAAAACTTATTTTTGTCAAAATAAAACTTAACCGAAAGGAGAAAAAAAAATTTACTCGGTACACCTTAGTATTCAAAAGCCTATCGTTGACACAAGATAGTTGATCAGACCCTCTGGAGAAAACGATAAAACCCCTTAACCCTTTCAACGGCAGTGACGAAATATTACGTCGAGCCCTGACTGTCTCATCCGGGCAGTGACGAAATATTACGTCCGACCTTAGCCGTCTCATTCGGGCAGTGACGTACCCCTGAGCAGGCGCAGGTTATTTTTCCAGCACTGCACGGAGTTTTTCCCCCGTTTTCGGAACGATAAAAGGTGCTTGATTTACAACCTCGAATTGTCCGAAATTGGGGAATGAAGACCCCTACATGTACATCTCCGATTCTGACGCATTCACGGGATGGGGGTCTGAATAGAGCGACGTTGGTAAGTTGGAGGGGAGGGGGGTTGCATATCGACTTTCCCGAAAAGTCAGATGTTCGGTAATTACATCAGTTTCCAAGAAGGAAGGTCAAGAATGGAGGGTGTGGAATAGCTATCTGGCTGTTGTAAGGCCACAAGAACAGGGCGCTTATGAATTTCCCTAGGATCATAATCTGGGAGATTCGCGAATTTTTATTTTTTTAAACATTAACAAGTTAAAAATTTCAAAGGCAATAATTTAAATTATGATTAAATTATTATTACGATTAATGATAAAGTTTTCATTGCACTATTAGTATTTACATATGATAAATTATATATTAAATACATGAAACCATGATTTTTTTTATCCTATGTCAACAAAACTCTTACTAATCGCAGTGATAGATAAAATATGATATTGCAATGATAGAAGTTCCCTCCTACTTTATCTTTTACTTTACAATCTAGATAAAGCCATTATAGCTAATAAAATTACATTTGAATGAAACATAATGTAAAAATATATACATAAGTAATTTTGATTTAAATCAATGATTTTTTAAAAAAATCAAGTGATTTAAATCCTAATTTAAATCAGGATTTAATTCATGTACTGTATATTTAAATTATGTATATTTAAATTTAATTAATCGTCTTTTAATAACTTTTATAACTAAAATAACGATTTTAATAACTAAAATAATGTCTAAACATATTTTATTTTATTTTATCAATTTGGCTACATTACAAACTTTTCAATTATTATTTTATTACTTTCCATACAAGTTTGAAAAGTTATTTGATGTTGTACAGTGCTTCATACTGGGAAATGGCTGAATGGTAGGGCTCTGTCTTTCGGTCCCGAATCCTACTTCTGGCATGGATGATTCCCGCCTTTCGTAATCGGCTTTAAAAGTAGGTTCCAGTCTATCTAATTAACCCTCGTGTAACAAAATATTGTTTAGTTCTTCATCTCGGTCTTCTGACATCTTGTTTTAATCTGTAAATTAATGGGTTGGAGGGATTGGTGAGAAATTCTTAGGTGTTTCTTTTTTTTTTAACTCACGATGAACTATCTACCCAAATTATCAGGTGTAAGGCGTTTAGAGCGTCACATTCGAGGTTATCTCCACAATTTTGATCATCCTCATGAGATAGGAATTTTCTCCTGATTTCGTACCCCTCTCTTGCGTAGCCGACTTCGCAGTGAGAGGATTTTCGGACCCCGTAGCTGTTTCCTTAAAATTTCATTGATTTTTGATAATGGTCGGAAGCAAATTAATGAAAACATAATTTTCCGGGTGAACCTTACGGTGCTGGAGTTCGCAGGTTCGAATCCCTTTTCTATATGAATGTTTGTATTCATCTGTATCGACATTAAGCAGTAAGTCCCGGTCAAATTAGTCTTCGAGTACTAAAAATTGACCTAAGCTCTCTAAACAACCAAATTATCGGAATTTCTTTATTACAGCATTTAACTAGGACATTGATATGACCGATACAATCTTAAAATTGCAGTTAAAAAAAAGATGTATTTTCATAGACACAAAAAGAATATGATTAAAACAAAACTGATTTGTAAAATTGTGTATTTAACTATAAACGTGTATGTACGTATGTGCGTATGTGCAATAGCGTCTAAATAGTGCATTCAATTGAACTCAAATCCAATATGTGTGTTGCGAGAAAATACTAAATTTTTAATTCTGATATTTCAAAAATTTGGTTTTCTGCATGAAAACCATGAAAATTGGCGAGTCATAAATTAAGCATGAATATTCATTCATCAACAAAATTTTTCGGCTGCAATATAAATATTATAAAAATTAATTTTGGATGTTGTTCCAAAATTGTTATTAATTCGCAAATCAGTCAAAAATAAGAAAATGAAAAAGGGTGAGCTGATTGCTTATCAACGGGGGAAAACTTTGATAATGAAGTGGCATGATAAAAGATCTGTTGCCAGTTTAAGCACGATCCATTCCACAGAAATGCAAAATATAGCAAAACATGGGAAAACTTATAAAAAACCCGTACCAGTTCTGGATTGCAACCATACAATGGGTGGTGTGGACAGAATGGATGCATCTATTTAAAATTATGGCAAAATAAGAAAAACGATAACAGAAAATTATGGGATATAAGAAAAACGATGATAACAGAAAAAATATTATAAAAAAAATTGTCAGGCACCTTTTAGATATTTCCGTTTGGAATTCATTCCTTCTTTACAAAAAAAAAATGGAGGGAATCTTAATAATCTGAACTTCCGTTTGAAATTAATAGAGAGAATAACGGAAGAAAACATTTCTTCTGAATAAGAAAATATCTCTATCCATTCATGCAAAATTTGTGATGAAGCTTTGTGCTCCGCTTCCTGTTTTGAAAAATACCTTACAAAAGAATAGAATGTTTAACATATATTTCTATATTCAAAATAACTATACGTCTTTGTTTACATCACATTTTCACATAATAAGAAATAAGCAATTGTGTATGATATAGCGATCTATTATCGATCTTCTGTTGTAAAAAATTGTAGCACTTGAAAATATGGTATTATGTATTAAGGTTATAACAAGATCATTGCATCTATAATTGTAACATCAGAAAGAACTAACAAATTTTTAGCGATATAATTATTCATTTGTAATATGAAAGAAAATATACTGTCGTGGAAACATATAGAATAAATGAGTCGAAACCAAAAGCAAGGGTGAAACCATGTCGCTATTGACCCTTGCATGATAAAATAGTTGATTACCAGATTACACGGATTTGAGCTTGTTCCCTCAGCCACAAGGATCAACCCCATGCCAGCTGAGAGATTCTGCACCCTTGCCCAATGATCTGGAACTGACGCTAAGAGTTTGAGCCTGTTTCCTTAACCACAACGATCAACTCCATGCCAGCCGTGAGACTCTGCACCCTTGCACAAGGACCAAGAACTGAGTGGTGACTTCCAGACTGTGTTTACTGATATTCTACGTGGACTGCCAATTATGACACAACGGATTATTATCCACATACCTGTGTGTGTTAATGAGTCCGAGGACTGAAACTCATTTGTATACATGTGGTGTCATCGATGTCAGCCAAGGTAGGCGCATTTGTTTCAGAGTATTTTATATTAATGAAGTCATTTAGGGAAGTCATTTGGAACTCTAATTTCGGCATTCCTAAAATTTTAAGATTTTGAGTGAAAGATTGAAAATAATTTAAATATTAATTACAAAGTTATGTTTTGAAATGATGATTGATGATTTTGAATATGATGTGTGTAACTATTAATAAATGTTACTGATGATTTTAATTGGTAGTAACAAAGTTACGTTGAGGAATTTAATTACTGGCAAAACCTATTATTATTGAGGTGTATAACTATTAGTAAAGATTATTGATGAATGTAATTGGTAGTAACAAAGGTATGATGAGGAATTTTAATACTGCTGGAATTTATTATCAATGATGTGTGTATCTATTATCAAATATTTATTGTTGAAATTAATTGTGATAGTTTAGGTTAACATTGGTGAATATCTAGAAAAATTGCATTGAATGATTAACTTGAAGGAAATTTAGAATAGGATTAAATAATTTGAAGAAAGTTTTATGAATTCTTTTTTTTTTTGAAAGTGTTATTGTATATAAAATGTATAGTAGTGTAAATAAACCATATATATATTCAAGCATAACCTTTGAGCAGTCATTTTGGGTACTGTGTGTCACTTTTTGTACTAACCTTGAGATCATGCCAAAAATGGAATATTATGTTCTAATCTTAATTCTAAAATTTAATATTATCTAATTTTGGTTGTTAAAATAATTCTTTTTTACAAAATTTCATTACATATACGAAAAAATAAGTAATTCTGTGTGAACTGCAATATTCTTTTATCGTTTTGTGTGAGTGTAATTCGTTGAACAATGAAATATAAAATTCATAGGATAAAACAATGTGATTGTAACATGACACATTTAAATAATTTGTGTATTATTATGTTTTAATTATATAAAATTTACACTTATAATATTTTTTAACCACTTGCAGTGTTTCAGAATGTGTAAATATTTTTACGACTGTTAAAATGTATCTTCTGTGTAACAAAATGGTAATTATTGAAGTTTAAATTTTTGGTTCCTGAAATCAATGAGGTAATAAAATTAGTATACCACGTCAATATGATTGATTTTCTTTTTGTTTAGAATGGGTTAAGAATTAAGTTTGTATGGCGTTGTGCACAAAATATAAATATCTTGAAGTAGGAGATGATTATTATCAGGCATTCGCATATCATGGAAATGTTATGGGAAAACGTGTGAAAAATATTATGCTAGTGAGATGAAATATTTAATGGAATTCTCTAGAATTTTTTATTAACTTAAAATTATAAAAGATGGTTTAAAATCTGAAATATTTAATGTTTAATTTATATTTTCGAATGCTTTGTTTTGAAAATATCTGAAGTTTGAAAGAAATTGAATATAATATTTTTGCCAAATTTTCATAGCATTTTAACGTTATCATCAGCCGATACGAAGTCACGGAGGAATCTTTCGAAGGAACGGAAATCTCTTATAATCGGCTCTCAATGACCCTCAGAAGCTGTTTTTCCTCTGGTCTAGCCTAGGGCTAGAGCGGGTGGAATAAGCCACACACACACCCGTACTGTTTCCTAGAAAAATTCCGCTTTCTCGCTGGGGGAACAAATTTGGGGACACTAGCGGGGTGGAAAATGTTATTACTGTGGAGGATTGCGGTGACAAGCAAAAGGGGGGGAAAAAAGTACTTTGCAGTGAAAACAAACTTTTTTCCAGGGAATCGGGCCGCTTGAAGGGTAGAACTATACAAGTTTCAGAAGCCAGGATAGGTGAATTAGAGTTTCGAATTGAGCCGGTGAAAGGGTTAAACCGAGTTTTCCCTTGTAAATTGGTAAATGGGCAGAAAACCTTAGGCGGCCATTCCCGAAGAGTTCTGTCCATGACTTACTGATATCACTGAACCACAAACATTTTAAGTAAAAAGTTTTAAATTCTGCGCAAGTAAAGAAAGTTTAATAGCTTAGCAGAAGTATTGAGCGTCTATTTCCCATTCGCCTGATTTTTGTAATTTTCTTCCGGCAGCGGTTCGCTTGCGGTTTTGATAAATGTCTAGACTCTGCATCTCAGTTCGCAATACGGCTTTCGAAATTCGCTTTGTTTGACACCCCGTTGGAGAGCATAATACAAATATCCGCGACCTCACGTACATTTCGCCTTGAACCTAGCGTTGGGGGAATTAGCGAGACTAACTTTTTCACTCTCTCTGTGGGGCAATTGTTTAGCCGGGGGTCCACCAAGTTGCTGTGAACTCCCCCTCCCATTCTCTTCTGTCGAGAACGGGACGAGGGAACCTCGAATATTTAGTGTGTTCTGAGGATCCAACGACATTAACTTTTTTTCACTCCCCCCTTATTTTGGGTCATTCTTCCTATTCCCCGCGATCAAAGTCGCTTTCCCGTTTTAAGGGTAAAGTTGAATTCCGAGTGGGGAAAGTGTGGATTTCGTCTTGCTCCCTCTTACTAGAACACCATTTTAAAAAAGTGGCTCTTTTGCCTACTGAACAGTAAAATTCGCGCACTATTCACCGTACTGCCCCCTAAATTTATTACTATCTTTATTTTGTTATTCATTATTTTCTCTTATTCACTCATTATTCGTTACCATTATGCACAATTATTATCTTGCCCCTCAACCGGTATTTAAACATAGCAATTTTTCCTACGGGCGACCACTGAACAAAAGTTGCTAAGGCCTTGAATTGCATAAAAAAAAACTCATAGCAGTCTGAATCTGGGGCACCATCGAACGTGGACACTAAATGCGTAAAGCCGGGAGTTTTCCCGCTAACAACTGAATCTGAAGGCGACGCCATAATACAATAAAATAAAGCAGGGAGAGGTAACCCAAGATAATTCTATTGTGCTTCAAGACAAACCCTTTTAAACAATTTTTGTTTTAACATATACATGCGAAACATATAATAATCAAAATAAAGTAAAAATCCTTATCCTAGAATTATATATATACTAGCCGCGAACACATAAACTCTAACATTTCAATACAATTTGTTCACACAACATGTAGGCATGGCAGGTACAAGGGAAAGAAAAGAGAGAAATTTAAAAAAAATGTATGCATAACACTTTACAGATATATATATGAACCATAAGAACCTTGCACGACATTAAAAAGCTTTTTGCCAAGATACACAAAAAAAAATTTTTTTTAGTATGCCCAGGTTTTGGACTAAAGTAAAAATATTATAACATACCCAGGGAAATCCTCGTCACGAGGCACCAATATATGTTATAAGAGGTACCAGAGATACCCCTTTGCGTTGTGTAAATATAGGGAGGTGAACTCCAAAGGGAACTATGCGTTTATAAATAAAAATAACAACATTTATTATACAATATTTTACAAGAAAAGGCCGGGTTTACATATTATATTTAAGATCATGGCTATACATATTTTTAACCGAATTAGGGCATACTTCATCCGCTTCCTGCGGCATAACCATTACGGGTCGAGTGAAATAAAAGTCTCGTAATCTCTCAGAAGGCATGAGCACTATTTAGAGGGGGAATTTATGACCAACCTGGGGAGTTTTGATGAAAACAGCAGAGCATGGCATCGTTGAGGCACTTCTACAGGAGGAGGCTTTAGGCATCGGGCAGAAATTCATGTGGCTCTTCACTGGCGGAGGCAACAGGATTCGGCGCTGGCGGTTGAAGACGGGTATCTCGCCATTTTACGGGGGCGTCTTTTCTTCCCAGGCTCACTTCGCAGCTCGCTACCTCAAAACGCTCTCTCGCTCACCCTCCGAACGTCGTTTTCTCCCACACTCGGGGCTCCTACATTCTTCATTATAACCCCTCCCCAGGTTAGTTATTCACGTAAATTTATTGCCTCTTCGAGTTTTTTATTCGAGGGCAGGATGCTCTGACATTCGCATGGTTGACCCACGTGGTACGCTTATTTCCAAGAAAATTGGAAGTCCGTTGAATTTCCTGGAATTTCTTTCCCCCGTCTTGAGGAATTCAGGGGGTGCGATGTTTCTTGGAAAATTGGTGCAGTTCCAATATGGCCGATTTATGCCCCGTAATCGTGTTGGAAGAACAAAATGGCTATAACGTTGGAAGGAGTTCAAAATGTCCAAATTGTGGATCCTTCACAACAGGTATTCTTTAGTTCTGTCCAATCTGGAATATGGAAACATGAATTTACAAAAGCATTGAGGGCTTCTCCCTTCAAACATCTTAAAATGTTATTAATGACTGTCTGACAAATAAGCCTGGGAACATTTTATTCAAAATAGTCTAACCATTTCTCTAACTTCATACCTCCTTCTGGGTCAAAAGAAATAATGTCTTTTAAATCTTTGTTTGAATTATCATTAGTTTGAAATTATTTAACCTTATGACTTGAATTTTCTGAATTAGGTTCATTTACCCCAAAAGATTGGTCGAGTTGCTGTGTTGATTCCCCCTCTTCATTAGCACTTATGGTAAAAGATTGATCCTTTAAGTTTTCAGTTTTTTCACTGTTGCCCTCCATTATTTAATTTTTTACCCAAATATCACTTTAAGAATAATGCAAATAAACAATTCAAATACACTATGAATGTAATAACTTCAAAATATAATCAAACATACAAATAATGCAACCGTTAAACTTGTTTTAGAATTTCTCATTTCAAAGTGAACTCATAATTAAATTACATATAGATCAAAATATGAAAAATAAATTAACTTTGGTTCAAAATCAAAAATAAAAATTATCTTAAATAAAGAAGCGATTATTAAATGAACATTCAACAATAACAGAAGAACTGTAAAAATCTGATACGACCTTTTCTTGATTTGCTGAAGACACTAGTATCCGGAGTCTTTTTTCAAGGCCTATCGTGCACAACAGGAATCACAAGAGCACAGTATCATCTTTAAATATACTTCCTTACACAGCACTTATCAGTTTTAGATGACTGCACTCCACTGGTTTTAAAATATATCATGAACACAGTTTACTCATATTTGTGAACAAGAAGAAAAGGAAGATTCAGGCCTGATTATGCTGAAATGTGCTGGTAAAGTTGTTATCTGCACAACCAATAAGCATGATGCTATGTACGTCCGATGATTAATTATGGTCGTTCACGAGTAGATGGACGAGAGAAGAGAACAAAAAATTACAGCGAAGCACAGGTGAGCACACATGGTCGTCATACCGGTTGATGGGCGAGAGAAGAAAAATTACAGCGAAGCAACGGAACTTTGAAGCCACCACATTGTCCCGTAGCAATGAACCCAGTTCGGCGAGGATCGAAAAAGGGGCCATCTGCAGATTGCTCGAAAAAAAAACTGCATTAAAACTGGAATTCCGATGGAATCGAGCAGCGCCAGGTTTGGAGCAAGCCGACTTTTTGTAACACGGGGACTCTGCCCCGGAAAGAAGGAATTAAAAAGAAGTTTCGGTTCCTCATGTCACATGGAAGATATGAAAATTGAGGTAGTCTTGGCCGAGGAATAAACAGCGACACACAATATTCTCGAACTACATTTTATTTTTAAGAGGCACGGATACACAACCTCTAGGGGCGGTTGAAATTGACGAAAGCTCTACAATCTCGTCATGTGATCTTTGTAGTGGTGTCTAATTGGTTAATGCTTAAAAGTGACGTGATATTGCTCAGTAGTGTTTAATTTAGGTACCCACGCTACATTTGGAAAATGGACGACATCTTAAGGTTTTTCGCCAAAGGGAATTTAGAAATTAGAATCAAAAGCAAAAATAGCTCGAACGCCCAAGAGAATTTAGAATAAATTAGAATTTAAAAGAGTTATGGGATTTTTAATGTTATATATATATATATATATATATATATATATATATATATATATATATATATATATATATATATATAAAGATCTTTTAAAATTTGATATTCTTTCCCTGCACTAGGCTACACCAGATGATTTGTTGCCATGAGTCTCTGTCTGACATCCAAATGCAGTCGAGAAATAGAAAAATTATAAATGTGCAACAAATAAAGGCTTTATGAACTGATAATAATAAAGAAGTGCATTTTTTAAAATAGTTGATGTTTTATTTAAAAAAGAAAATACATTTATATATTTGAAACTAATGAAAATGAGGTTAGAATACATGCAAAGCTTTCTTTTATAGTTGTCATGAAAATTTTATATTAGCCTAATGTCATCAAGAACTCAAAACTTTCATACTTGATTTCTAGATATATTTCCTGTATTCAAATTTCCTTATTTTACAATTTAATTAAGGTGGAGCAATATCATTTTTCTTAACTATTAGAATTCATTCTGATAATGTGTTTTAAAATTTTTGCAGGATTTCTATATGAGTTTTATAGACATGCGTTTTATAGTATTTCTTTTATACTCACAGCCTAGTATGAAAACGAGTTTACTAAGATTAAACTACCATTCTAATTTTATAATAAAATAAAACTTTTCTAGCATATTAATAGAAGTGAGAATAATTTATTCCCGATTTTAATGTGAATATGATTTTATTTAGACTGATATTCAGGGCAAGGGTAAGAAAATGTTTAAAAGAACCTAGATTTTATGAATGAAAAAAGACGATACAAAATATTCCCTTACAATTAACGTACATCCTTATGGATATTGAATTGACTGGTATCGAATATATTTGTTGATTATGTTAAGGAATCGGAATCGGTGAGTTTATTCGAAGATATTTTATCGGTTACAAGCTTGGAAATTTAAGCAAGCATTTTTCTTTATTTTGCGAAATAAATTTGTAGCTACTAATACAGAAAATTAATAACAAATATGACAATATTCGTAATTCAATTATTTATTCCGTAAGATATTAAATTATTATTCCGTATTATTAAATAATTAATAAATTATTATTCAGTTATTCATAAATTATTATTAAATAATTATTCCGCATTATTAAATTATTATTCAATTATTATACCTTAAATTATTTATTAATTTATTCTGTAATTCAGTGAACAACACAAAATTTTCTTCATGGATAGAAATTGTGTCCAAAGCAGCGTTTGTCATCAAATTTTGAAAATATAAAGGAGTAATAAAATTTAAAAAAAAAGTTATATTACATACAAAAACTGGATCTGAAACCTCGGGCCTTTGTCAAAAATATTAGCCATTAAAAAAAGTCAAAGATGTCAACGATTTGTAATACGTTCTATGATTCAACGCATAACAAATTTTTCTTTTGAAAGCATTAAAGTAAAACTTATTTATATTTCTTTCTGTTTTAGCCAAGCTTTTTTTATCCTGTAAGCTTATTTTCTACCAACTGAATTGTAGATGGGAGGATATCATTCCTTTTCTAATCACTTGCGCGTATTACGATTATATCCATTCATCA
Organism: Dolomedes plantarius; assembly: GCA_907164885.2. Lineage (NCBI taxonomy): Eukaryota > Metazoa > Arthropoda > Arachnida > Araneae > Dolomedidae > Dolomedes > Dolomedes plantarius. Next base: position 54,177,305 of record OU015500.1, on the reverse strand, counting down.
TCTTCTACGATTATGAGCTATTATAAGAAGAAGATGTTTCATATCATTCCTCATGCCCATAATACTGTTTTCAGTGAATCGGGTAAACTGTAACAACAGTCTTCCGAACTAGAATCCTAAACCTGCTTTTCGAAACTAAAGTTTCGTTTTCTAAACAATCTGAGTTCATGGAGGAAATGTTTTTGTCTTTAGAGCAGACTAAGAGATGTTTACGCCTTCTGGAGTAAATCATGATGTGTTAGAAATAAGTATTGTTAAAGATATTATTGTTAAATATTGTAAAAATTTATTGTTAAAGATATTATAAAGATATTATAAAGAGATTATAAAATTATGAATTACTATTTAAGACATGTAAGCAATACTTCTTCAGTTCTTTAATAAATCATAAATCATAATTTCGAACCGTTCAGAGCAACAATCACACCTAATACTGCTCGGCCTGATAATGAACTATAAAGTTGTTCTAAACATGTTGATAATTTTATTTATTGATTTAAAATTGAAGATAATTAATTCAGAAATTGTTGCCAATGAATAATGAAACAATTAATTATATAAGTAACGAAAATACAGTCTTTCTAATACATACGTACCAAATATGTTTACAATTCACCAATTAATACAAACAGAAACAAACAAGAATAATCACGTCAAACTACACTAAAGAGACAACGCTGTAAAATGATGAAAAAGACAAAATGTAGCAATGCCGCCGCCGTATACCAAAAGTGCCATAATTAAGGGCCTGTTCACATAGGAGTCCGTTGCGTTGGGTTAAGGAAAAGATAACGTTGAGACGAAAATAAACCAATCATATGCCTCCAAACGATTATCAATGAAATTTTTAACGCCTATGATTGGTTTATTTTCGTCTCAACGTCATCTTTTCCTTAACGCAACGCAACGGACTCCTATGTGAACAGGCCCTAACTCTTGCAGACATTCGCCCCATTGTTTCCGCTAAATCGTGTTAGCTACTTTATTAGGGGAGCACCATTTAGGTGAACAAACATTGTTCCCTATGAGGGGACAACATGAGAACGCCCAAGGTTTACTGGGGATTTTAACCTGAGTGCTAACCACTATCCGTATGGACGGTCTACAAAAAGTAGCTTTGTCCGTACGTCCGTTTTTTTTATAATTACTTTATATTTTAGTTGTAAACGCGTTTACCCTTATATGTACCCATTTATTAATTCAAACTTGGTATTTCTATCATTCGATCACTGCAAAGAATCCAATCATCGGTAATGTGAAATCTGTCGGAAAACAAATATTTTCTTATTGAATTGCATCCTCAATCTAGAAGTTTACTGTAACACATTGAAAACATCGTTACTTTTTCAAGAAAACTACTTAAATATTCCTTCACATGGTCTCTAACTATTGCTTTGATATTTAAATATGAAGAGTTTGCCTCGTAATGATAATCTAAAATTCTACATCTCCCTTCTTCTCTGTCAATAATTTGCAATGCAAAACTGGTGCTCAGACTTTTGAATTATCCAGCTCCAAGAAACGACTCTGTGAAAAAGATTTTTATTTGTTTTAAGTGGACAATATCAAGCACGTTAACATATTTGCGTTGATGTTTGTTTTATGTTTAGTTGATACTTGATTGTTTGAACAATATAATTGATTTTTCACAGATTTGTATTAATATTTGTTTTACGCTTTACTGAAGCTTGTTTCTTAATTTGTATTACTTTACTTAAAATTTTATTTATTTAAACCGATACAAATTATCTTATAACATAGGATTATTTGAATCGAGTTACCTCCATATCTAAAAAAATTGGTTCAATAATGCACAGTGCATCTTGATATTTTAAAGAAGGTATACCCTTCATTCATTTGCGAGTTCTTCGACTAGAAAGTTCATAAAAGAACAATGCATTTTACGATGAAAAATGCGAAAAAGTTAATTGAAGTTTATATATGGTGATTTATGTTAATGTCATACAGGGTTCCCACCTATATCCGCTAGACCCCCCTTAACTTCTAAACGGTGACAGCTTATGACATAAAGCTGGAATCTAGGTATAGTAAAAAGGTTATGCGCTACTCGGTGAGACAACTTACAACGCCATCCATCGGCAAATTTTGGAATTAGCGTTTTTATTCAATAAACGGTACCAGATACAGGAAAAAAGTCAATTACAAAGTTATTCATCATCATCGATTTAGTAAGAAAAGGCACCTTGCGAACATTAATACTTAACCTTCTTGTGTTGTTGCAATATAGCATACACCTAAGGTGTTCGGGTCAAAAATGACCCAAGGCGTAATTTTCAATGTTGTTGTATTATAGTCACATTTTATTTATATAAGTAATTTAATTATTTATTTAATTATTATTTTATCTACACTTTTATGCATTTGTATATCATTTAACATTGTTTTACAGGTAAATTTTCATAACCATAAGGAAGATTGGATTTAATGATCCACTCTGTATTTATAAAATAAAAATACTGTAATTCAATCCTTCACCCCTGAAAATCACTGTAAACTTTTAAATGCAATACAATGTAGCACGGATTTTTCCTGTATTTATTACATATATTTTTTTACATTCGTTTGATAAAGCAAGAAAGTTCGCACCTGAGTATATTATTTGTTTATTTTCGGAAGTAAAATTACAAATTAACGAAATATTTATGAGATATTTAGCTTACATCCAACAACGTGATTTTGGACGCTTGAACAATCATTGAATTGAAAGTCATGGAAAATTTGTAAATTCGTTAGCCTCTAAGTTGTTCCGTTTATATACAATTGTTACATACTTGAATGTAATGTTTCTTACAAGTAAACTGTCTACCTTTGAAACACCTCACAGGACTTTTGTTTTCAGTCTCTGTGCATAAGAACTTCTTCCCCTTTTGCCAGTAGTTGCCACATTTCCGAATTCTTCAGATTGGGGTTCAGGTTGTCCTGAGTTTTTATTATTCATCGCCAATACACGGGCAGGCTCTTGGCAGATGTTTTCTTCCTTCAATGTGGTGGGTAACTGAAGTCATGCCAAGCTTCTCAATGAAGATTCTCCTTTTGTGAAATGAGATCATCTTCCATTCTGGGTTGATCCTGATGAATAATAAGAACGCTTTGTACTCGGAAAACGTCTAGGATGTTGGAGAAAACTACGATGGACCATCTATTGGTCTTTTTCTGACAGGAATAGTTTGAGGCTAGTTCATCTAAAGTCTACTCCTCGTTTGGTGCTTTTATAATCTAGAATGATTTGAGGTTTCTTTGTGCCTGTATCTGCTAACTTTCTGTGATGTTGAAGAGTATTCTGGAGGACTACGCACTTGTGTCTTTATTGGCTATACGTCTGTATGTTCCAGACATAATTGGTAACGTTGTCACAAAGTACCCAAAATTTTATGCCGTACTTGGATGGTTTGCTGGTCATGTACTGTTGGAAGGGGCACCTTCCTCGGAAAGCTACCAGTTTTTCATCCACAGTGACGTACATTTTAGAGTTAGACAACATAGGCAAAATTTCCACTCACTTGTCCCAAACTTCTCTTATGGCTGCAAATTTGTTGGTTACTCGTCTTCTTGGTCGGGCCTGCTTGTCATCAAATCGAAGAATCTTTGAAATCATTTTGAATTTTTCTGAGGACATAGTTGCCCTGAAGATATCCCGTCCCATTTTGGCATCCCTCAGACTCAGGACAACCTGAGTCTGAGGGATGCCAAACGAGACTTATATGTCTTACGAGACTTATATGTCTGGGGTATACATATAAGTCTCGTAATGGGTATACAGTCTTTATTTTTAGACTGTAGACCCATTACGAGACTTATATGTATACCCCAGACGGCAGCAACAAGCCAATAAATTCTTCCAAGTCAACGTTATTAAAATTCCTCCAACTGTCACCGAACACCTTTTTTCCTACGACGTTACAATTTTTGTATGATATTAACAATTGCTGGAGGAAAAAAAACAACATAAATGCAGAGTAGTCGTCTTCAGTTCTAGACGTGGCGTATCTCGTGGGCCCTGTAGTCATTCATGTTCACGACATTTTCTGCCTCACGCCCACCACATGAAGCTTATGGTTCAGATTTCCATTTGATTTTACCATTTTTGCTAAATAGAGTCGCCGACTGACTCGTTGACTGGTCAGATTCGTCGCTTTAAAACGCTCCTTTACACACTCTACGAGAATGGAAGCGCAGGAAGAAAATACCGGTTACAGAAACTAGGAACTGCTAAGGACAGTGTAGTACTATTAGTGTCATCTATTGTGCCAAAAGGAAGCAAAAAAATATATAGAACGAAACATACAGAAGAACGAAAACATTAATGCATTATCACAGAAATAATTGAATAATATATTAAAAATTGCGGTGCTCATCCTGCTATGATCTGAAAATTCCACATGGGTCAAAATTGCCCGAACGACTTATGTGTTACAATTTTAACAGTTAAAAAACTTCCGCTTGAAAAAAAATTATTTCACATAGCTGAATATTTAGTATGACTATAAAAACAAAGTCACAATATATTTTTGAAAAATACCCCAAATTATAATAAATCTATACGAAATAAATGTGTTATGGGTCAAAAAAGACCCGAACACCCTAAGAAAGTTAAAACAGAATGTAGAAAATGAACATTTTGTGTGGTCATGATTTGATCGTGTCATAAAGAGTGGAAGAAAGAAACTGAGACACTTCCCTATCTTCAGGATCATTTATTTATGTTGCCGAAAATACTCTCTATTAACCACTATACACATTTGCATTCTGGACTGGATTCTCTGGTCTTTCCGATCTTCGCTCGCATTTCACGACGCCATAGTGTTGAAATTCACGACCACACAAATATTCATTTTTTACATTCTATTTTGAGTATTAATGTGCGCAAGGTGTTTTCTCTTAGTAAATCGATGATGATGAATAATTTTGTAATTGACTTTTTTCCCGTACCTGGTACCGTTTATTTGATAAAAACGCTAATTCCAAAACTTGCCGATAGATGGCGTTGTAAGTTGTCTCACCGAGTAGCGCATAACTTTTTTACTATACCTAGACACAAACTTTATGGCCTAAGCTGACAACGTTTAGAAGTTAAGGGGTGTAACGGATACACGTGTGAACCCTGTAGTATCTATTTAAAGAAATAATCATGCTTCATTACACACATTTCTTACAGAAATATTTTTTTTAAACATAAGGTGGAGTCAAATCCCTTATTATCCGGAAATTTCCTTTTAAGATGTCTCTTATTCCCTTGGAAAATGCTACAAACTACGTTAATTAATTTCCCATCCGCTAATAATATAAACTTCTTTCATTCAAAACTATTTTGAGATGTTTCTTCCAAAAAGTCGATAATTAACCTTGTTGAAGCAACAGTAACATTGCAGAAGCTTGGTGATAATTAGCCTTGTTATAGCCAACTGTGAAACCGCAGTTGTGTGGAGTAAAATGATGAAGAAGGTATCATTTTTTCAGTAAATAATACTGATTAGTGCGAGAATAGTTTAGATAGTTCGGGGAATTTTCAGCGTAGAATTAAGAGAAAAAGAATATCTTATGTAGATACACCACGGGGGAAAATATATATATTTAGAGAAACCGAATATTTTCTTAGCGTTTCCCAAAAATAATAAAGGTTTGCAGATTAAAGATTTTAAATTAAGATTTCAATACAAAATATTCGCAAATTGAACATTATATGATTCAATTAAAAAACTAATCTTTAAATAATATACCATAACCGATCCTCAAGGATCAAACTTTTGAAAACGTATGTCATTGTACTATCATTTTACTATTATATAAAGCAGATTTCATTGTACTATCATATAAAGCAGATTTCATTGTGCTATCATTTAAAGCAGGGGTTCTCAACGAGAAGAGGGGTAGAATTGAGAATACTATTCAGAAAAGTGTGTTGTTCTGTTGATTATGTACAATCTGTAAAATTATAATTAGATTTTAATTTAATCTGCTACATTCAATGAAGTTTCTTGAATGTCACAGATGAAAATCAGTTCCTGAACATGCAGCTTTATTTTTAGACTTTTAACTTTATATTTATACTGTTGTTATACCGGCTGGGCTGGATTGCCGTCGGGATGATTAGTTTTATTATTGAAGGGCCGTTTAACCTTCGGGTGTGGACGGCGGCGATATTACTTATACTGTTGTCATTAACCCATTAAGTACCAACCACAAATCATTCTCGTATGAACCGCATCATCTAAATATAATCGATCGTACATTTTTAAGTACATTGCTTGTCTAAATTGATGTACTGTTTATTTTTTTATTCAAATCTGCATTCGTATAGAATTTACGATAGTGTCCTAAAATGGAACACGTGGCGCTTAATGGGGGTAACGCTTGTTTCTTCTGCGTATGAACATCCAAGCCCGATGATATGCTAAAATCAAAAAAGCAAGTATTTAAAATCTCCTGAAAAGCGTATTGCGCATATTATTTATTTAATTAAATATACATTTTCATGGTAATTTGTAATCATGTATAAAAATTTTCTGAGGCAGAACGTGATATCCACTAAATAGGACTATAAGGAGGATTTTCGTTATAGTCTATGTGTTAAAATATTTACGTTAAGTGCTGGCAATTATGAAATGCTAAATAATTTAATCGCTATAATTCCTTAATGTTAACTTTGTTAGCTTGAGATATAAGCAGGTTAGCTTGTTAAATAGAATATCTTATTTTTAGATGTTCCCCAATATGTGGGAGGCCTCTAAAGATTTGCCATGCATCATTTTGGTGTTCTCTGTAAATTGCTGCACGTGTTTCTTTATTGCCTAGGAACCCTCTAGCAAAAAGTAGTTACGTAGGAAACGTAAAGTAGTTACGTTTCCTCGGAAACGCAAGTTCTTTTTTCAATATAATTGGATTTTTATAGTACTGCCGCCCTGTTTAAAAAGGACCGGATATTTTCCCTTCCTTGGGGGTAGGCTAATTGCTGCTTAAATCGCTGTATTGGACAATGAGTGTAAACTTACCATCCCCGTTTTCCCCGATAAGATCTAACGGCGAGTTTTGTGTTTCTCTGCGTGGGAAAACTTTATTTCTTCTCTGTGGTAAGGGAACAACGTCCAATCAAATTCGGCGTCTTTTTACGTCAGCTTTGGCTAGGCCAATAAGCTGCCTGCGCTCCGCTTTCTTTCCTACTTGGCGTAGGTTTAGGTACTTTTTGGAGGTGAATCGACGTTTTTCTTCTACCGGGTATCAGCCCGACGTGCGATCCTGGCGGTAACTTCTCGTTCTCGTCCGGTCGTACATTTGCTACCTGGCCTTGCTGTGTTTACCTTGGCGATATTGTAAGTTTGTTGAAACCCTTGCTTCTCTTGGGCACTCCTGTCCAAAGGTAAAAATAAGATAATTCAGTGAGCCATTTTTTTAGAGAGATAGTTGTCTCTTACATTTTTTTTCGTTTGAGCACCCCATCAGTTTTGGCCCTGCCAATTCTGCATCGGGAGGCTATCTTTTTATACGTAAATGATGCCATGTTAGTTATATAGTCTTCAGACTTAAGACCTGAACGGTCATCCTTATTTTGAGCTCAAGTTGACCCGAGCACATCTTTTACTTTGTATATAGTCGATCATTTGTATTCAAGACTGGCTCTATGTTTACTGATACAGAATAAAAAACTTTTTTGCTAAACACTTGATGTCATATTTACTCTACCAAGTATTTGCCTTTACGCACGCCCCAGATGAGTTGACTCCCGATGTGAAGTTCCTGAAGTTAATGTTCAGCGCTACTCACTTTGAATTTGTATCGAATCGGCCGTAAGTAAGTGTTTTATGTCAACCGAAGTACTGAGGAACCAGCATCTAACACCGTTGCTATTTTTTTTTTGACGGAAGTTCAATGAGACAGCTACACTGCTGAAAGAGAGTCTACTATCCTGATGAACAGTTTCCAGTATTTGAACTCTTCATATTCTTCCGAATTTTTTCGTTCACGTTCTCCCTGTTAACTCTCCGGCTTCGAAAGGTACGGTGTTCTACAACTACTTCGATGTTCCCGTGAACTTTTCTTTTCGTCACCAACTCCTCCAGATACTCTTCGTAACAGATAAATATTGGTTCTTCTTCTATATTATACAATAGAGACTGGTACCCTCTTCCTGAATATACTTCACCTCCAATTTTCTTTGGGACACTTCAAGAATTCTACAACTTAGATTTGATGCCTCAACTTCTGAAAGTAAAATATAACATCCATACTTTTATCGTAAACCGTACTTTCTATAAGACTGATTGGAATCATCTTCGTCAACGTTCAACAATATAGACTGGTACCTTCTAACGTACAATATAATTTTCTCCGTTATAGATGGTGCCTAATTTTCTCCGTTACAGATGGTGTCCAATTTTATGAGCATAGAATGGTGCATTCCTTCCACATTTTTCTCCATTAGAAAGACGATTCCGATAATTATGTGTACATGCATTTCATATAATGAAAATGCGTTGAAATGTTTTTACAGAACATATCTTAAAGTTTCTTCTGTAAGATATTTCATGATCTCCGAGTCAAAGTACATTTCTTTGGAAAAGTTCATGCGGAGATTTCTTTGCCAATTCAGCCCGAGTCTCTTCAAGTGTAGTCATTTCTTCGGATTAAATAGTCAACATTGGATTTACTTTTTTAAAATTGAATAATTTCTTTATTGCTTTCTTTTCCTTCAATTTGTCTCCATCCATACTTTTATCGTCATCTGAAGTGCCATTTGTCTTTTCTCTTCTTATGTTTTAATTTCGTTTTCTCAAAATTTCTACCTTCCCGTCGTTTGACTTTTAGCTCAAATTGTACATAATCATCCAATAGAATCATTTCACCTAAATTATTATCGGCAATATTTTCTTCACCAGTTTTCTGATCTGCATGGTGGAGAAGGCGGAAAACAGATAAAGCTTCTTGTCTTCAGCTCAATGATATATGAATTGTCAAAAAACTTTTTCGCCCTTTTAAACATTAAAAAATAGTTTTAAATAAACCTCTTTTCATGAAAATGTGTCTGGGTGCCATCAGATCCCTTATTCTTCACAGACATAGATGTAAAATGCAAGTATATCTCCGTCCCGGCGTTAGCCACACGGAATTCAACTGATGCCTGGCCACCACAACACAATCTCCCCAGACGCCGACCCAAAAGATCGGAGTCTAGGTCACATAGACCCCTCGAGTCCATTAAATAGCTACCAAATTTCAAATTAAGATAAAATTAACAATTTAATAATAAATAATAACTTAAATTCCAGAATCCAGAGCCAGTTCCTGTGCTCCGCTTGAACCTAGTCACTGCTTTATCTCTTTAAACTTCAACAACAAAATTTTAACTACAATTTAGTTAACAATTCATAAGTGAACATTTAACTTCATATAAGTATATACATGCATAAAGGCATCTGCGCTTACATAACAAAATATAAGCATTTATATACTGACATAAAAGCAACTGCTTTATAAAACATAATCTAAACAATTATAAACACATATACATACATAAATTAATATTTGTAAACCACGTATAGCAAACAAATTCACAATTCGCAATATCTGTATTACTTACATTACTTTTACACATTCAGTTATTTAATATTTCAACAATTTCATACAAATTATTCTATTAAATTCAATCAATTTTCAAGTTAATTACTTTTACAAGCCATATAATTCGATATCTAATAGCATACCATATTAATTCATATATTGTTTTAAAACACAAAGAGAAGTACAAAAAAAACCCTCAACGGGAAAAAAAGGGATGTGGATATCCCTCAGAACCCCCACTATATCTTTTATTACTTTTTTACTATAATAGTCAACAAAGAGTTTGTGTTTACTCCAGCTTGTGTAATCTGAGGGAAATCTTTCTCTATAAGCCTGTAGATCGATACATTCATAGATGCAATGCTCTACAGTCTGTTTCTCCCCACACCAACATTTATCATCTTTCTTGTGTATTCTGTGCTGGTATTCCGCAAAGCACCCATGTCCTGTAATAGCTTGATTTAACTTGAAATCATTACAAAGTCTGTCTTCTGAAACTTCAGGATATATTTCATACACTCTCCTGCCCTTATCAGACTCATTCCATAACTCCTGCCAATTGGTCATTTCCTCTCTTTTAATCTTTCCCTTAACTCTTTTCTTAGAGTGTTTATAAGTTGTGCCAGCATATTCGAGCTCTGTTGCCTCTTTCGCATTTCTGTCAGCCTCCTCATTCCCCTCTTCACCAACATGCGCTTTAACCCAATGGAAGCTGATATTCATATCTTCATTACTTATAACCTCTTTAATTTTTTCCGAAATTTCGCCTTTATAATTAACCGCCTTTAATGTTTCCAGCGCACTTCTAGAGTCCGTATAGATATCAAAACTCTTAACTTCTTTCATTTTCATAACATCTATCGCAATTTGAATAGCTCTCATTTCTGCCAGATAAGAGTTGCCATTTATAATCTTTTCCCTATATATCTCCTTTTCATTGTCTTGCATGTATACCACAACACCAGCTCCCGCGTTTTCCTCAATCTTAGAGCCGTCTGTATATATTCTTACTTGTGTCTTCGGCGTATTATCATACGTCCATTCAATACTCATTAAATCTTTCCATTTTCTTATTCTGCTTGTTCTTACTTCACAATTTGCTCTATTCAATACTTCATCACCTATTTCAATCTCTACACCTTCATCATATATTTTAAACATTTTACAATTTATTCTTGCTTTCAGATGCAGTGGCATACAGCCTGATAGTACGTTTAGGGCATCCGTAGACACGGTTCTATAACATTTCGTTATAGCCAACATAAATGGTCTCTGTGTTTGTTTCAATTTTCTATCTATAACTACACCTTCGTTATACCAAATTTCCACAGCATACAGTAGTATTTTCTCAATTACAGTGAGGTAAATTTGTTTTATAATGCTGCCCCGTATTCCCCATGTCTTTTTAATAATTCTCGTTAATTTATAAAAGAACTTTAATGATTTTTCCTTAACCATATCCAGATGCTGTAAATATTTCAACTTGCAATCAATTAACACCCCTAAATACTTTAATTCTTTATGATACTTTATATTTTCCCCCGCCAGCTTAATTGTTGGTTTGGTTTTGATAATACCTTTACTAGCAATTATTGTATAAGCACACTTATCAATACTGAAATTTAATTCATTCCCATTTGCCCAATCGTAACATCTATCCAATACTTCTCTTGAAATTTCCTTAAACTTATAACTAACCTTACTATTAATCATTATCATTAGGTCATCAGCAAAAGCTTGCATATACCAATTATTACTGTAACTATCAATGTCTAGTAATTCGTTAATTATTATGAGCCACAATATAGGGCCGAGGGAAGATCCCTGAGGGACCCCTACGTTATACTCATGCTCACCACTTCTCATAATAACTTTTCTATCGCTAATATAACTAATTATTAATTTATATAACTTAGGTTCAATCTTTAATTTATTTAACTCCCTTATTACATTACTTCTTCTCACAGTATTAAAAGCATTCTTAATGTCCAATGAAATAAGACATGTATGTTCATCCCTACTTTTATTTTCATAAATTATTTTCTTGATGTTATTGAGCGCATGAAGAGTGCTCAGGTTCCTTCTGAACCCATATTGTGCTTTCGATAACAAATTGTTTGATTCCAAATGCGTAACCAGCCTGTTTGTAATTATTTTATCGAGTATCTTACCCAGTACAGGTAGCAGACATATAGGCCTATACGAACTCGGAAGTAATGGATCTTTCTCCCCTTTTCTAAAATAAATAACCTTAGCCTTCTTCCATTCCTTTGGAAAGTAGCCATCGTTCAAGCATCTATTAAATAAGCAGTACATCACTCTCTTATTAATATTATATGTTTCTTGAATAATACTTAGTGTAAATCCCTCATATCCAGGTGCTTTACCTTTTGACATTTCACTCATAGTTAATTCAATTTCAAGATTAGTTATTTCAATAGTATTTTCACTATTATCACTCACTTCCGTGTCCTCTTCCTCTTCTACTATCCTATTAAAATGATATTCCGCTAGAACTCGTTCTATTTCTTCTTCATTATCCACAATTACGCCGTTTAAATCCTGTACTCTTTCAGTTACATTTTGTCTTTTATCAGAAATGATATTCGTTACTGCACCAAAAGTATCTTTCACAGTTAATTTATCTAAATATTCCTTGAAAGTACTTCTTTTCGCATTATTGATCAACTTCTTATACCTTGCACTCTCTTCTTTGAATTTAATCAGCCTATTCTTTCTATCTTGGGGGTCAGTCGTCTTTTGATACAATCTCCTAAGTGCTCTCACTTTGCTTCTTTTTATTCTTAAGTCCTCATTCCACCAATAAGCGTTGGACTGATTCTTCTTACTTCTTTTCTTCCTATGTTTCTTACATAATTTCGTAATTTCCTCATTAAATTTCTCTATTACACTATCAATGCTCATTTCTTCCATATCTTGCTCTAACTTTTCCATTACTTTTCTAAGTTCCATTCTAAAACTCCACCATCTCATATTCTTTATCTCCCATCTTGGATCAGTATCTCTTCTTTTATTTACATCATCCATTACTATATCAAATAGTATAGCGTTGTGATCTGTCAGTACATACTCGTCTACTACTCTCCACTCTCTTATGTACTCTTGCTTCATTCCAAAAGTGATTGTCAAATCAGGCCAGCCTTGTCCTGCTGGACCATAATATGTAGGTAAGCTTGTAGGGTCATTGTGTATAATGCCATCTAATCTAATAACTAAATCTATTATTGCCGCACCCGGTACGTCAGTGGGCCTCCTTCCCCAAACCGTAGACTTTGCATTAAAATCTCCTAATAAAACAATTTTCTTTCCTTTATTTCTCTCTAGAATGTCTAGCAGCTGACCCCACTGTGGATCTACTCTCTCCATTTTTCCACCTGCAGGCGGTAAATAAACAGTTATAAATAAAATTTCTTTATCACCATTTCCACACTTAATACCTACCAGATATTCCGTGTTAATCAAATTAACATACTTGATACTTCTTTTAATGATTAACGCCGCTTTAGGTTCATGACAAAAATAGATACTCTGATAGTTACTCGGGAAACCTTCCAACATATGTTTCTCACCCCTTTTAAAATAAGGCTCGCTTGCAGAAATAATATCAAAATCTAAACTACTTGTAAATTCCTTTACTGCATTAATAGACTTATTAAAATTAAGATGTGTGCATTTATACACAACTGGATTGCCATAGTCAGAATTAGAAACAAGACTGTGGGAACCACCAACAACAGACATAGATGTAAAGGCAATGAATCACTAGTAACAAACGCGCGTTCCATATGGCAGACACGAAATGAAAGTCATAATTCAGAAGACGTCAAGTCTCCCAATTTGGGACTGATAATAATAAGTGCTTAGAAATGTGTGTTAAAATACCTCCTTTGATTTCCACTTGAAAGCGACATTCACAGTGCTAATGCTATTCCGTTTTCGTAAAAAAAACAAGTCACTCATAAATATATATATATATATATATATATATATATATATATACCGTATGCGTCATAAATTCGTGCAAAGTTTAAAAGTTCGTAACAAATGAAATAATGCTCGGAAAAATTTACTGTTTGCGCGAATAAGATCAGAGGTACATTGGATTTTTTTTCCCACGTAAAAAAAAAAATTCCAAAAGTAACCGAAAGAGGGCGCTCTTGCGTGACTACGTTAAGCCTGCATTGCAGGAAAGAGATGTGTTACCTGTTGTCACCTTCATGCAGGGTGGTGTCCAGCCCTACATTTCACGTGATATCAAGACTTTCCTGTTGGAATCTTTCACTGAAGACCTAGTTTATAAGTCGCGGTTTTAAGGTTCAGTGCCCCTCATGATCCCCAGACTTGACACCGGCAAATTTTTAGTGGGATACTTAAAGTCTTGTGTGTACCGGGGCTCCCCAACCACTTTGGTGGAACTGAAAAATGCCATTCGACACACAGTCGCTGCCACCGATGCTAGAATCCTCTGTAATGGGCTTAGTGACACGCCTCACTTGCCTATAACTTGTGCTGGTAGTAATGTTGAACCTCTGTTACTTTAAAATAAATGCACAGTCTGATGTTATTGTGATATGTTTGATTTTTTGTTTGAGTTTGTCTGATTTGCATAAAATGTCTCAGTATGACGTGTGAGCGCTCTCTTTCGGTTACTTTTGGAAACGTTTTTTTTTACATGGAAAAAAATCCAAAGTTCCTCTGATCTTATTGGCGCAAACAGAAAACTTTTCCGAGCATTACTCATTTTATTATGGATTTTTTAACTTTGCACGAATTTATGACGCACCCGGTATATATTTATATATATATATATATATATATATATATATATATATATATGTAATAAATCCGGGGTAAATCGAGAAAGTTCCGATTAAATCCCGATGGTCCTTCAAGTAGGGAGATTCAAAATTACTGAGAGGAGTAGTCGAAACTGTTTCAGCAAACCGAGTTGCTGGCATATTGAAGCAGGGACGCTGGAGAGAAAAGTACACTTCCAGAAGGACGGAGTACTCGGCTTCACTTCTAAAGGTTTTTATTTCAAGGTAGTTTCTCGCTGGACATCCGTACATCAAACATTTTTAAAGATGACTTCTTTCGGGAAAAATCTCGGCAGCGCAACGCTACGACGATATGGACGGAGAGCTCAAGATACGAAATGGACGGAGAGCTTGGGTTTGAATACGAAAACAGAAAAGCTCACAGAGACGCTCGGATTCTCGAGAGGTAGAGACAAGCAAAACTTTTAATTGGCTGAAATGTGACAGCTGACCCCAATCACGCCACATCAGATCATGATCACGTCAGACGTCGAATGTCGTTGAATATTCTTCGTTATATAACGCTTATATAAGCTAGGCTTCAAGGGAGAAAGAAATGGATTAATTTTGAATACATAGGTCAAATTTAGAAATGAGGGACGATGTTCTATTGCGGTAAAATAAAGTTAATGAAATGAAACGTTATTTTTTCATATATATATATATATATATATATATATATATATATATATATATATATATATATATATATATATATATATGTGTGTGTGTGTGTGTGTGTGTGTGTGTATGTATTCTGAATTTGTTTAGTAATGTAAGTCGAATTTGTAAATTTAGTCCATATTAAAACAACTGTAAAATAAAGAAATTTTAAAATTGTCCTTCCGAAAATATCAACAGTACCAGTTTTCTTTGTACCATTTATATTCAAATAAAAATAATGGTTTGTATATATCTTAATATCACGTTGAGACAAAAATTATAATCGCAGGTTAACAAAATGGAAGACTTGGTGCTAAATGGGTATGCTTCAATCTGTTAAGTAATTGGTTCAAAATATAAATAAAACTAATTTTCTTCAAGACTTAATCTATCAACATTTTCTAATGCTATTAAATTTGTATAATTCTATTACAAATTATCTAAATGAATGTATTGATATAGAAAAATATTAAAGATTTTTAACATATGCATATTATTTTGAATTTATCATCTAAGTTACACAGATTTTGGAAATGGAAATGATATTCTAAATTATGGTTAAAGGACAGAGTGCAACAAAAAACTTTAATAACCACTGATATAAAGAATCAGGGATTAAATTATCGCAATACATAATATGAAAACTTCCAATGCTATAGTTAGACGCTTCCCTTTTATTTCCATTAGTTCAATACATAGTATTCTTCTCCTATATTCTGAGAATTTGGCATGCGCCATGCTTTCGATTAGGTTAACAAGTCCCGGTTGTAGCCTCGTGAAATTATCATGCACTGTCGATGGACATTGACATTTCATTGTGTAATAAATCGTAGATTTACTAACTAGACACAGTATTTAGGCACAGTATATTGATATACGTCACTGATGAAGACCTCATATTATGGTTTAGGCTTTCATAGGCATCGCCATCAATTCGCATTAACATATGGCAGATTAACCAATGAAGACGAATTACATTCAAACGTAGTGGTAATGACTAACCTTAATTAATTATCACATAAATGTAATAAAAGAATCATTGTTCCTCCGAACATCAGTTTATTTCATGTTAAATGTAAAGATGTATAAATGAAAAAAATTCCGAAATTAAGTTTGGGTATTGACGCCATGCTTTTTCAGTATCAATGATAAAGGAGGATTTCAGGTAGGGATATAACAGTAATATTTTGTTTGGAGTATTTATGGATAGTAGATAAATAATTTACGCATTCCGTTTTTTATTATCTGTATCTTTACATCGATCTCAAGTACATAATATTGAATTCACTATTGGATAATCCTTTCTCTTCAGAAGAGTTTTCAAGTAATTCTTATTATACTGTTTTATCATTTTGTATAAAAACATAGCCTCATTTTTATGAAGGCCTTATTAGAATAGTGGTACAAGTCAACTTAAAAAGATGGAGTTAGGTTCACTTTCATGTTTATACGAGTCATTTCTATCTTATTTTTAAACTGGTACACCTCCATCTTATTTCTGCTGCTAACAGAGGGCATTACAAATCAGATTTCAGCAGTAATTTCTTAGCATTCATTAGACATTAAGTCTCTGTATATCAAATGAAAAAGAATGGAGTTGGACCCCTATTCAAATGAGGCCTTCATATACAAAATAAATAGATGTATTATGAATGCTATATTATAAATTTACATTCAAAATAACACTGAAAGTTTAATTTCGTTTCTTTAAATATCAGTTATTCCCTCTTATACAAATTTTCTTTACAAAGATGATGAAAATAAACCAAAAAAACTACATTGCAAAATAGAAAATAACAATTTATAGATTTAACTGGTAAATATTTTATTAGAAAATTAAGAATATTTTGAACAATATATGCTTAAAAGTTTAAATATATTTTGCGTAAATATAAGTCATAAGAGTTTGGTATCAATATAATCAGATATTTAAACATAAGTTAAATGATAAAATACCGAGCATGGTAATTTTAATATTCTACTAGCAATTATTTCAAGTTTATCTCTGTAGGAAATAATTCTTTGAATATTTTCTTTTTATTAATGAAGTACGATATCAACATGAAAGCAAAGTTTCCGAAAATCTTGTTAAGAGGAGAAGGATGTTCTAATCAACCAAATATAAGAAACATATTCAGAAGTATATTTTCAGAAAACTATTTCTATAACGGGATGAACGGTAATTCTTTCCAGTTCCTTTTTTATTCATTGAACAAATACCGCAAATATTTTGAATTTTTTTAAAAAATTGACGTTTTATTAAAAATTATAATTACAGAATTAAATACTGTATAACCAGACTGTGCAGACAAATTCGAAATAAGTATCCTAGCTGAGTTTGTATAAAGTTTTAAATTTATATCTTTCTGGTTGCAGGATTAGTAGCGGCTTTATACCTAATATCGGGATGTTTCGCTTAGTTATCGAAATCATCCAATCACCTTATTATACCCAAAAATTAAACAGTCCTGCTTATTCCGATCAAATACAAATACCTGGCATTGGACCCTGCAGAAACTGGTACAGGTTACGGCAGAAGGGACTGCCACATTTCTGAAGGTCACTGGTAAGGAAGTGGTGCGGGATGGCGACGTAGGAGGGCCCAATACTTCCGGCGGGTTTTCTAGTTGTCAGTAAACACCATGAATTAGTACAGAGAATTTTGTAATTACCTAATGGAAATAGTATTAATTAACAATTAATAAATGAGAATTAGTTGGATAGGTAATGAAAAAGTCGAGAGATGGCAGCACTTGTCCATCTCAATTTAATATCACACATATTGCAGAGGAATCGCGAAGAGTAGTGATGTCAGAACGTCTTTCTAGAACATTCAAGTGGATTTCAGGTGCGTTTTCAAGCGGAAGAGACAAGGTCTGCTTACGTCATCGGCGTCTCTTTCAGAGTTCTAACAAAGTGACAATATTCACTAGCGTGGGAGAAGCGATATGATACGGACCTGCGGTCTTTCTCTAACAGTAATGGGCGGAGTGACCTCCCTCCTCTAGTCTTGATGTGATTTTGTGTTATTTCTCCACCACCACGACTAACTGTTTATCTTTTTAAACTCGCTACGCGATGATCGTTATATTTATATATACTAGTAATCAAATATTCAGGAAAAAATCACTAAAAGAGGGATAACACGTTCAAAACTATGCCAATCTGTTTAAAATTTAAATATGTTGTTAAGTAAAAGGTGCTGAACAATACTAAATTATGCAAAATAATGGCGCTGTAGTAG
The DNA here is from genome assembly GCA_907164885.2 of Dolomedes plantarius. Taxonomy (NCBI): domain Eukaryota; kingdom Metazoa; phylum Arthropoda; class Arachnida; order Araneae; family Dolomedidae; genus Dolomedes; species Dolomedes plantarius. The sequence continues at coordinate 54,158,987 of OU015500.1, read as the reverse complement.
GAATACGTCATTTGAGAGGAGCATAAAAGTCCATGACTGAGAGCAAGGCGACAATTGTCGCTGCGAGGCTGAGATCAGACATCTGGCATAGCCAAATTGTAACAATGACCTCCAGGCATCATTTGGTGAAGAACTGCGATGGCGAACTATTGGGAGACCAAAGGCAGGACAAAGTCAGACAGAAGTGGCCAGATGGCTAAATGCGAGTATGTCTGTGGTTCATAGACTTGTGAACACTTGAGATTTGTGAACATACGGCAAACATTGTTGCCAATGTTTCAATCCGTGGTTAGAAATTGTCAAACATTTCTAACCACGGATTCGGTATCCAGGAGGTTCAGCGAAGGATGGCCATAAGCTACGCCGAATGCCGATGACCGATATTTGTCATTATACGCACGAAGGAATAGAGCCGTAACTCCGTCTGAACTCAGATCCTCCCTCGCTGCAAGCTCCGGAAGGTTGGTATCAACGTAAACTGTGCGTAGAATGCTTCAAGAAGGTGGTCTTTTTGCGAGAAGACCAGCCATTTGCGTTCCGCTCACGTCCCGCCATACGCGTGATCAATGGAGGGCTGTTCTCTTTACGTATGAGTCCAGGTTTAGCCTCCAAAGCGATAGTAGGCGTATTTTGATTTGGAGAGAACCTTGAACTCGTCTTCATCCATCATACATCCGTGAAAGAGATGCATACGGATCAGGCAGTGTCTGTGTTGGTATCTCTTTGGGTGGACGCACAGACCTCCATGTCTTTCCCACTGGAAATGTGAATGCTCACACTATAGAGAGGTTATCCTTGATGCTTATGTGCGCCTTTATGCCGGGGCAATAGGTGATTGTTTCGTTCTACAGGACGATAACGCGAGACCGCACAGGGCTCACATCGTGGATGCTTATATTAAGCAGGAAACAATTCAGCGCATGGAGTGGCCAGCTCGGTCACCGGACCTGAATCCCATCGAGCATGTTTGGGACGTTTTAGGCCGACTTATAGCTGCTCTCAATCCTCCTCCTAGGACCCTAGCCACGCTTTCAACTGCTGAAGAGCAATAGTTCTCTCTTCCTACCGAACTCATAGTCCGTATAATTGACAGCATCACACATCGGTGTATGTGCTGTATTTTTTCTCAGGGGGATCATACGCCATATTAAAGGTACTTTTCCTATACCAAACTAACACCTTCCGATTTGCTCATTGTATACATTTGCTAGTTTCTATAACACCATATTTGTCTGGCGATTTCTTTTTATGCTATTTTATACCTACATATGTGTTGTATAATTTGCATCAGTTTCATTAAATTCTGCGCTTAACTTTTTGAGTAATCGCTATTTTTGTGACTTTTCCTTAATTTTTGATAACCAGTGTATATATATATTCTGAAATGCAGAGGCACTTGTGTTTTCCAGACATTGGACCGATTGTGAATTACCGGGAAGGCAACGCCTTGCAGACACCAGACCAGTAGTGGTCAACATCGAATGCTGATACCACCTTAACTAACACAACAAAACTGCTTGCCATTCTTTTAAGAGCTGCACCATATAGGCGACCAGAACTATCCCCTAAAATCCGGTCCCGTAATTTCAAACCGCGTCAAGTGACGAGACCTGAACACTTGACTCCGGAAGACATTTCAGCCACGACGGATTTTACGTGCACCAGCCGCATTAGTGTACACAGCGGTGTGTTTGTCAGTGAGCGGCATCGAACCAGCAACCTTCAGATCACTAGCTCGTTGCCTTTGCCAACCAGGCTACCGGTTAGGCAATTACCGAAAATTACCAAACAAAAACTTTCGAAAATTATCGAATGCTTACATTTTTTTAAGATATTATTTATTCAATTATTTTATTCACTTCACAAAAATAGCTTTTAAAACGAAAATAAATGTAATGTAAACACGATTATTTATGTTAAAAGAAAGACATCAAACAAAACAAAATGCAAATTATTTTTTAATCTCTAAGTCTATCGTAATGTGGTTATCGTCGCTAGCTTTTGCTGAAAATCCTACTTTGAAATTTTACTAAAACATGGTTATTCTCAAGCTGACCCATCATAGGGAACTATGTTGGGTACCATGTAGGGTAGTCCGATAAGAATATAGACGAAAAATCGTCACGGTGTATATTAATAAACGTCCCTCCGCAATGGAAAAAATATTCTGATGAACTGCTTAGTGAATAATAAGTTTAAACTTCTAAAATTAATTCAATTTTAAATTTTTAAAATATGAAAAGGCAAGCAATTTTTCTTCTTCTATAAACAATTTAAACGCATTATAGTTCTGTATGAAGAATGGCTAATATAAATATTTTAAACAATTAATACTATTCTAAACAATGATATTAATTTAAACAATTCCTTTTATTTTAAAAACGGATATTAAACTAAACAATTGCTTTTATTTTATGCAATGATAACCACGTATATATTATTTATTTATCAATATAATATTGACTTGCCATAAAAGTATTTTATTTAGTAATTGAATAAGGTGTATGCATATTTTTCCTTTTATAGAAATTGTATGCATTATTGTTTCTTTATACATCTATGCAAAACATTGATAAATGTTTAATATTAATAAATATTTAATATTATAATATAAATGTTGAATATTATTAAAGAAAAATAATATAGAAAATGTCTTAAATGTTTTTCAAATATTTGATTACAATGTGTTTTATAATACACATTGAAAATTCATTACATCAGAAAATCTTTTTTCATGAGTTCGGAGGTTAATTAACATGCCACATGACAGAGGAAACGCAGTTTAATTGGAAATATTGTGTTTATTGAAGAAAACATTTCTATTTCTTTACAAAACCAAGCACAAATGTGTGCCATTATTTAAGTTTAGAAAAGTGGGAATTGATAGTGACAATTCTTACTAAAGTTCAGTCGATCAAAACAATTTCATGTTTTCCTCTTAGTCACGTAGCTAAGATTTTTTTTTCTGTTTACTTACGGCACGTCTGAGTTGCTATTTTCTGACAATCAATACCTTTATAAAATTACTAACTGAAAACCCGTACTTTGCTACAGAGTACATTCACATTAAATACAACGGTCAATGTATGCAATTAATGCCAAAAATATGTATAAATATATTTATAGTAAATACAGCGATCCATGTATGCAATTGATGTAAAAAAAACGAAAAAATATATTTATAAAAATATCCTAACGGATATTTTAACAGACAAAATAATGTAGAAGAAAATATTCAAATTGAATCTAATAGGACATACTAAAGAATATAGTACATTTTGAGGAACATATCTTTTACTGTATTTTAATATTTTTTTGGATAATGTCCAATCGTCTGCCGCATTAGCAAGGGAAAAAATATTTTATTGTCTATTTCATTGTTATGGGCGTGACGATAAATTTATTTAAAGTACAAGAAAAATAAATCACGTGATCAACATTTAATAAATTAAATTCTAAAATTTAATTTTTAAATTCACCATAAATCAGAAAATGGAGATAAAAGATTTGAAAAATATTTCATTTTAAAGGAATTTTTATGATCTTTCTCGTGATATAAACATTACAACCCTCAAATAATTATTTTAAATGCAAACTTAAAAAAAGTTGCCAAGACAGCTTAAAAATTTAATTTAAAAAATCTAAGAAGAATTTTTCAAAAATCTTTCTTAGTGCACCCCTACACTATAAGAAGAATCGCTATGCAAAATTTCAGAACTTTAGGCCCAGCGGTTTGGTCTGTGCGTTGTATGTCAGTCAGTGAGTCAATCATTTACGGAACTGCTTTATATATATAGATGAGAAAATTTTGTTGTAAGTAGTTTTGTATAGCTGGAATTAAAAATAAATGAGACATAAGAAATTGGTAGTAATTAAAAGTGGAAAATAGTATACTAAATAGCGCATAAGGAATGCAATATATAAATTTGCAATAGAAAAAATTGTATCATAGAGGCTCTGATTAATTCATAGAAGCATAAACTAATTCATAGGAGCATTAAATTTAGCATGAAATTAGCCCAAATGATAGTCCAATATGAACACGACCGACAGAAAGAAATGAAATGCGAATGAGATACCTCGGTGGTCTAAGTATCGCAGGTACTTTTTTTGATTTTATAAGTGATTTAGAAGTTTGTTATTTGAATACAAATAGCAACGTCCACGTAGGATTAACTCAAATAAATAGTTATTCAATGTGTCTCTTGTAAATCATCAATTAAAATATGCTAAACATCTAACAAATGAAATAAAATTCTCAGATAGCATTGCGTTTGTAAATTTTTTACTATATTTGTTATTTAATATATCTAATTTTTCCACACATTCCAAACTTTTATACAAATATTTACTGATTAATCATGGAGCTATTATTTTAGTTTCCAATTAATTTCAACGTGTTTGAGCATATGGTATAGAGTATATACTGTTGGATGTCGATGCAACTGCAATTATTTAATGTTGAAAATTACTTCATAACTGTGATCTGTCGTCTATCGAGTAACTGGCTCAATTATAATAATTGTATTACCCATTACTTCGGAATAACTGACAATAGTAAAAATAAAAATGTAGACCATTTTTCTGAAAAACCAGAACATAGAATTCAGCTGTTTATACTTTCAAGTCCGAATATTGACATTTTAAATCACAAATAGTGTGCAGTCAATATTATTCAAATATAAATGTAAAAATACGTAAAAGTAGTAGCTCTTTTTTTTTTTGTTAAATTGTGACCAATGGTTCATGCAATAGTTCACCAGCAATAAAAAAAGTGCAATAAAAAAAAATTCTGACTTTTTGCATTTCTGCGGTTGGAATGTTACTGGACGGCAAAAACAAAATAGATTTATGAACGATAGTAAATAACATCCAGTAAAAACGGAAAAAAAAGTTTGAAGACAATAAATATGTTAATCGCATAATAATTCTTTAAATATTCTTATTTCAAAAGCATCATAGTTGTTTCACACCTTTTCGACTGATCTTGGAAATTAAACGAAGCACCCCATATAAATGAGTAAACTGATGTAACTTGTGATGTCATCAATGAGTAAATTAATGTCATCCCCATTGATGTCATTTCATCCAGTATGGTTAATTTGCTTAACTTTCAGTTTCAGGATTTAGATATAAGTATGCATAGAAAAGAAGTATAGAATGGGAAAAAAATATTTACGTTGAAAAATTCATTAAGGAATTTTGTTTCGATAAATACAATCATATGAATATGCATATAAGATGTAGAAAAAAACCTGTACAAATGGTGTATTATTTAAAAAATGCCTTTTTTCCAACGTGACAAAATTAATATGCTCTATTGTCTATTTTATTTTATTGCGTAAACAAATAACACGATAGATGTAAACGCTTAGTTTATATATGGAGAAAATTTGCATTAGGCTTGGTACCTGATAAATTAAAGTTTTACAGAAATTTTATTGTTAAATTTGAGGACTCTCAAAATTTTCGATAAAGTCCGTGTGTATGAAATGTTCCCCCTCATATGTCGATAATCGAAATAACGATTTCCAGACATCAAGTTATAGGGTTTTTGGAATGGGACCAATTCAAACATTCTCTATTCTTTTAAAATGACCTCTTCGAAATTCGAATATTTTCCCTTTTTTTGCTGCAAAAATCAATGTCAGAAATGATTTGCTTAATTCTTTATGCACTGAATTTTGATGTCCTTCGGAAATCTATAATTCATTAAAAAAATTTATAGACTTGTTTCTCTTCAAGGTTAAACAAAAATATTTATTTGAAGTCTTTTCCAAGTTTAAATAAAATATTTGTTATTAATTTCTTTATTGGTGTATGTTAACTTAATACAAATTCTCATATCATGCGACGATGTCGATGAATATAATCCTTGACTCATAGTTTATATTCTTAGTCAAGTGTAAAAATATGAGGACTGAATAAAGCAGAGAATCAGATCTTTAATTGACGTAATCCTTATACAGACATTTCCAGGCTTTTGTTAATCATGGATTAAGCCAAATAAGATGCAAGTGAGGACACGTTAACATGGCCAGTTGTATTAATTTTAAATCTACTTTGAATTAGGCGAAATTTAGTAATTGCTAATTATTGAATTTACTTAGCTTATTTTAAATGTGGCATTGTACTATTATGCCAAATTTGTATGTCTAGTAATTATGACAATATCCAAATGTACACATAATTTTACACAAAGTTTTACATTCAGCACTTGAAATTAAAGATATATTTTGGAAAATAGAGAATTAAATTAATTTTAGATTAGTTTTCTTTTTCCATTTTCATAATAAAATAATCCTCGCACTTATTTTTGACTTCGATTTATCATTATGAATAACGAATCCGCTTTTTCTTTGATTCTCCTACAATATAGTGGTTCTATTTAATAATTGTAAAGTTCCTGCTTCAATAAAGGCCTAATAAATTCATTTTTCTTGAAGATGGGCATCACCAGATTTCATTAAGTTCAATTTATTTTTTCTATTGATGTCGCTCGAATAATCTTACTTTATGAAGATTTTTGTGATACATACGATTGGTTCAAAACCCATTTAGAGTTATATGAAACGTGCTTAAAAATTGATTTTTTTTAATAATGACCTTCACTTATGGCTAATTGATTAGAATTTAGTTTTTGCGAACACTACCGCTTTGTTTTTGAATCTCCGAGAAGCAACTTTGAGGAAGAATTTACTGAGTTTCTTGAAGTAGCCCTTCATACGAGAAATTCATTCCCCGGAGAATAGACTTCCTGGTTGATTCGCAAGCTGCTGTTCTCGTATTACTATATCATGTTGAGATACTCCTTATCTCCTATTACAGGTGCACTTTAATGTTTGTAATCAGAGGATAACAGGTCATGTTTGAAATTCTAGTAATGAAATCGGTAATCGTCTTGAGAAAACAGGTATGCTGCCTCCTGTTTTTGCAACACTCAGTTCCCTCTGTCTCTAAACACGACATACACCATGATCGAACTTTCACTAAACAAAAAAAAATCTCATAGAATCACAAGAAACTTCGGAGAAACAAAAGGAAAGGGAGTGCCTTCTGAAGAAACCAAACCAATAAAGGCTTTCCCGTCCGCGATTGTTGCCGGATTCTGCTGGGTTACAGGGCCCGACTACATTGAGGTCCACTCTACAGAACTTGCAATCGGACTTCCCATCACCACCAACGACCGCTCTTGTTTGGAGACTTATGGACTGCGAGGATTTCCTGTCATGTACAGCTCTAGAAGAGACTGAGTCACCGTTTTTCGACTACCAGCAGCGACGATAGCGCAACTAGCATGCATGGCACATAATGGTCTTGTGGCCAAGAGGGGCTTCGGATAAATTAAACTAAACTAATTACTGTTTCACTGTTCCTCAATTTGTTCGTAAATTGCTCAGAAATTTTAACTATCCCTTGGGAAAAGGCATTTAGTTCACCATCCCTCACTCTGAGATAACGTTTTTGTTGGATAAATCACTCGAGAATCAAAGTAAGGTAAAAATACGCTTACCTTATTCTATGTAGCACGTCAGCGCTATCGTCACAGGAGAGCAATGAAGTTGTAGAGAATTATATTTTGGATACTAAATAGCTGAGGCTAAATAATATAAGTTTAAGTTTTAATATACATATTTTACATTAATATCTTAAGCACGACGCAAGACAACACGCGACATCGAACAGCAGTGAAATTACATGAATTCTGAACAAGTGGTGCCATCTGGTGTGGCATGCGACAGTTTATCTTTCTTTAAGGAAAACAGACGTATATCTAAAAGTTTTTTGTTCTTAAGCTTTCACTACAATGCAGAAAAGAATTTTTAAGGTACTTTACTTCCAACTTACTTAAATGCGTTACATTACAAGAACTGTTCCTCTCTGGACGATCGCCGAAAGGCAATGGCACTAGCTTCATATCATTAATTTAGTTTCGGTACCCAAGTCTCAAGGTTATAACGTCGCTATTTTTGCATTTTCGTATGATGGCTTCAAGTGTGTTGTATGCCGCATATCCTACCTCCTTTAGCCTTCATTGTGTTAACCCTCCAATACTCGCGTGTCATCTGTAACACAACCGGTCGCGTGGGGGACAAGTGTCACCCACTTTTATGTCGGTGTTATTTCCATATGTATTTAACATTTTTGTAACAAAATTATGTCTGTAATTTTTTAGGAGTATATAATACAAATGAAAAACAATTAAATTTTCGAATGATAAATATTGTTTATTACAAATCAACCATACATTCAAAGTTAAAACATTCTGCACAATCATTTTTCAAATGGTCATTACATATTCACTTTCCGCATTTCTCGCACCACTTTCGCGTTGTTCTGTCTCTCTGTGGACCACAAGCGTAACAACGTTAGTGGCCCACCCAGGGGGTGGACGAAGGGGCCCTGTCCCACCCCCAAAGAAATAATAGTTGCATTATGAATATTGAATTTGCATTATAAATATTTTTATCCGTTCAACTCGCCCCCCCCCAAAAAAAAAACGAAAAAAAAAAGATTAAATCCTGGGTGTGCCACTAAACAGCGTCCTCTGGCACCTTCTTTTTCTCTTCAGGTACACTATTTTAAATTAATTCCTTATGTGAGCAAATTTATCAAATTCTCGTCGAGATGCCCTATCCCGAATGTCATCAAAATGAAGGTACCTGATAAGAAAAGCAAACCTGTTTTTGCTCATTGTTAGGTATCATGAATCCAACTCATTACCCTTCGAGTCATACCATAACTTATCGATATTTGTCCTAGAAATTTTATAAGTGACTATCAAAAGAAGAAGACCAAATAAGGCCCTGACCTCTACCCCGTTGGTATTTCTGGCATTGCGATCCCTTTCAAATTTACATTTGATAGAATCAATGTAAATATTTGTGCAGTCTGCTATTATTTTATAGACTTGTTCATCAATAAACAAATCTAATATTTTTTCTGCAGAAAAAAGTTTTGCTGCTATGCCATTTGGCCCTGGAAAAAGTATTATAATGTTTTCCTGCCTGGTTCTGACATTTCTGACAAACTTTTTTTATCACATTCAAAAATGTGATTAAAAAAATTTCATGTAAAGAACCTATTTGGCATTGACTCTCTCTTATTAGTTTTTTAATCAAAAATAAATAAAAGGATTGAAAATCTAAATATTACGGAGAATATAAAAAATCACCTTCAAAAGTTACGTAGATGGTTGCGTGGGGGACAGGAGTCAACCAGTGAACTTTGACGCGATACAATCGAAAAAACAGTTAGAGGACTAACTAAAATGAAAAGAGAGGGGACAAGAAGGGATGCTCATTTGAAGGTAGAAGAAAAAGGGGAGACTTCCAACATTCCGATGACCGCCATTAGGGAAGATGAATGTAGGTGGGTGACATATGTCCCCCACGAGAGTGTTGAAGGGTTAAACATGATCTTAGAGCTTTTAACCCACTGAATAGCATTTCAATGCATTTTCAACACATTTATCATCAAATTGATTAGTTTGCAGGGATATTTCTTTTCAGTTTCTCCATACTAGATCCCATTTTTTTCTGTTATTAATTTTTATTTTAGTGTTGTTATTAAACAACAGTATTTACATTACTTTGCAAATATATTGTATACTTGATGCGTTACACGAAATACATATTACCATTTTGATTAACTTTCTATACGTTTTGACCCAATACAGTACAATTACAGCGATGGTCATCCATTAAATTTCCCATGGAAAATACATGAAGTGATTCCACTTCCTTGATTCTAATTTTAGTCATTCCCAAAAGGTCTTAACACGGGGATAATTTGGAATTTATGTTATCTCCAATCCAGATATTGAAGTAGTTTTTTTTTTTCCAGAAGCATATATATCGAAATTTTAAATATCAAAATGTTAATTTTTTTATTTATATAATTAATTTTGTTTACTATTATTTCCCACCTTAAAAAATTATTAAACTTTATAACTTTTGAATTTAAAGTCAGTAAACCATGTGTATACATTGTGTGTTGGCATTGACATAAGGTAATATGTATCTCATATACATAAGCATATGGATATTAATATATATATATATATATATATATATATATATATATATATATATATATATATATATATATATCAGAAAGGTACTGATAGTGTTGTTTTCATACTATTTCTCAGTTTCCTCAAGCAGTTTCCTTTAGGAAATACTTTTCTTACACTTAGAAGTTGTAACGAGAAAAAAAAAGAATCTTTCTAAGAAATGATTCTAGCAATGTAATATTTCTTCCGAGATTTTATTGAATTTCAATAGTACACATGACACATAATTTTTCTTCCAGATTTAAGTAAAGGACTAGGCTGACATATCTCTTTCATATCTTGAGTTACAACTTCAGGCTCAAAAGATTTATTTATACTATTTCAGTACTTCATTTCAAATAATTTAGAGGTATAGCATATTTTATTTAAATTCACTGAAAAATAATATATTTCAAAAGGAAACATATGGAAGTATATTTTAGGATTTTAGTGCAAAACAGCTCAATAAAACTTACAGAAGTTAAGAAATAAATACTATTTTTATTTTGTAATATGGCAATACAAATTAGTTTTGTAGGTACATAGAATGATTTAAGTAAATAATAATTTATATTGTTTCAAAAGTTTGCTAGTTGCTAAATATGAACAGGTAATCAAAATCCGTTAATTGTTTTAATTTGCTTCCAACAAGTTCGTTTATGAGGAAATCTAATTGAATACTTTAAGGGGATGGTGGACCTTTCAAAACGATTTTTGATATTTTTACCACAGAGATATGAAATTTTGTATATATATATTCATTAAAGTATAATAATATTAAACACCTTATAAAATTTTATAAATATCTTTAAAAAAATATTTTATAATTAAAAAATTTAAATTAAAATACCCTTCTTTAAAATGCTCCTTGCGACTCAATTTTAAACTTTTCCCCTTAATTTTGAATTTATATTGCTTATAAATACTTTCTGAACAAAGTTCTGTATTTTTTTGTACTTTCATTAAATAGTTAATTTTTAGAAAATATTTTTATGCTTGTACTCTGAATTTTCGAGAAATTTTTGTACTTTTCTACACTAAAGTTAAACTTTTATAACCTAAATGACCTCGAATCCTAAAATGGATACATAACTTTATTTTGATGTATTCCAGGAATCTTTATTATAAATTTCATAAAATTTCGTCAAATATTATGACGCGAGGAGCATTTTAAAGATTTGTAAATCTGGAAATTTCTCATTTTGAGAAAAAGTCATTTAAAAGACAATTTTTTATCTACCTTTAATACTTACTACTCTTAAGCCACCAATTTTTCATTTTTCTTTTCACTACACATTTTAAATGCATTTCACTCCAATATTTACATGTTTTTAAAATATTAATACACCTAAAAAAAATTCCAATTTTTGCTCGATTTTTGGTAATTTGAAAGTCCACCATCCCCTTAAACAATATTTAAAAAATTAAGCTTCCAAACTGATAAATAGAGACAGCTATGTACTTTACTGCATATCTTTTGGATTATTCAGATATCTTATGCATGAGTTGAGTGGTGACACGGATATAAAACAATGACTAGATAGACTTTGTTTAGCGAATAAAAATTTATCCCCAGAACTAAAATAAAGTTTACAACATTTTAATTTAGTCACTTCCCATCTATATAACCTTTCGTCACACATCTGAAAAAATCAGGAATAATATGAATGGAGCAATATATTTTTCGTAAGCGCAACAGTGTTAAATTATTAATGTTATTTCTTGCATTAAAGAAGGTCTCTTAGTTGTGTTCTTCACACTTTATATAAGATACCATTTGCGTATAGCCCCATCCCCAGCGTTAAATGAAGACTCCAGAACAAATGCCTCTGCTACTTGTGATGATTTCCTTACAGAGAGACGTGTAAATCATTGTGAATGAATCATTGACATTAATCATGTACATCGTGATACTAAGCAATGAAAACTATACTTTGGAAACAAAGAAACTTTCTTCACAGAAAACAGCATGGATCATGTTAAGTAAGGGAAAGTTGTATCATGACATTTTTACAACACTTCGTCAGACATCTGAAAAAGGCGAGAATGAAATCAGTGCAGCAATTTTCTTTTCTTTTCAAGCGCACGAGTCCCAAATTTTTAATATAATTTCTTGCACTGGCAAAAAACAACTTTTCCTTTTAGTTGTTCTTTTAGGTTTTAGAAGAGATAAATGACGTATAGTCGCATTCCTAGCGTTAATGGAGGCTGTTCGAACAACTTCCACTGCCGTTGTAACAATTTCCGTACAAGAACACATGTAAATCATTGGACATTGTCCTGCTAAACAATGCAAACTATTCTTCAGGAACGAAGAACCTTTCTTCTCGGAAAACAGCGTGGATATTATCAGAAAGCATTGCAATGTTGTTTCTTGAAATTAGGACAGACAACATTCTGCGCCTTTTCGACCCGTATCTTTTCTTTTATCCACATTGTTGTAACCTAGAAATAATCCTTTCAGAGAGGGGTAATTTAACGAATGCATTTTTACGCTTTTCATTTTTCCTTGTTCATGTCCTGCACATCCGCAAATGAATATGTTTTAATTGTCTTATAGTACACGTGATATAAACACCATCGATCTACTGAGTTTATTGGAAACTTGGAAAATATTTTGGAAAAGACATTTATCCAATTATTTTGTATTGAGATATCTTTCATCATGTGACAATTCATATATCAAATTGGAAGCCAGTTGTACAGGAATATTTAAAATAAAATAAAATAAAATAAATAAAAATTGCATCCATCTTTAAAAAAAAATATTGACATACATTTAGTACCATTACTTTTTTTTACTTTTGGAAAAAGTATAGAATCTTTGCAGAAATAAGTATTTCTGTCGCATTATAGGCTCTTCCATATTTGACGAGACAACAATTCTTTGATGTGTGAAGCCAATATACCTTTAAAATATAGACTTGACAAAAAGCTTATTAGCTAAGTAAATAGGTTTTATTTAAAGTACAAAACATTAAATTAGTCTTTATTAAGATTTAATTTAATGATCCCTAAGAATTTTTACTGTGGAAACAAATTTCTAGTGGAAACAATGCAGCTGCTGCTAATTAAATATATGGCAAACAAATGCGGTGAATGCAGTTGTTTTCCGTTTTAGTTTATAAATTTGCTTGATTCAAAGCTCCTCGTGAAATTTCATTTGAGTATATTAACTTGTAAATAAATTGATAAGTAAGAATTACTATGATTATGAGTGTGCAGCGAATTAGCAATAAGAGTCCATGCTATTGTTTAATATTATTGATGTGCATTTGAATTGTGTATATTAGCACGAGGAATAAATTAATCATTTAGTGTATTTGCTTTTTCTACTGTAAATAACTTATCTTAATAAACTTACACGATATTTCTTGTTTTATATTCTTGAAAAATCTTCGTAATGATTTCATTAAAATATTTTATTTTAAAAGAACCTAATGCACACAGAAAAGTTCTTATGGTACTTTAAGTCATTAAATTTACATATTTAAGAACATTCAAAGAACAGAGAAAATAAAACAGCTTGAAATATTCTTTAATTTATTTCCTGTCTGAGAATAAAATGACAATATCTAGCGTCATAAGCGTAATTATTTCTTATTAAAAAGCCTTTTGGATCCAAGAAAATGTTTATATCTAGACCATTTGAAAATGAAATACCTTATTCATTATGTGTAATGAATATAAAATTTGATGTATAGATACATCATTTATTAATGTCATAATCTAGTTTAAAGGTAATGAGTAAAAGAAGTTAATCATATTTTGCTCTAAAATATTTAATTTAATATTTTCAATAAATGTCATTTAGCGTTTTATTCTTTAAGTTAATAGAAGTCATAATAGATTTACTTGCCATATATTACGGTTCATTTAATGTCATCGCTAATATTTTAAAACGTCTACCCTAATTTATTCCAGGAATATCGTTAATAAACAGCTGGCTCTTCAGTAAAAGCGTCGTCTATTAATGAAAAATAGTTTTATGGTTCTATATATTTTCTATTGACATCAAAAAGGAGCGTCATTATTAAATAATCTCTGTAGGTAATTAACAACTGGTTTATTAATGCAAGATGACATATTTTCCAAAGATAATTTAATTTCAATTCAGTTTCATATAGTTTGAGTACTCCTGGAAAAAATACCTGAGAAAAAATTCTATGAATTTTGAAATTATAATGGAAATTTTTATTTAATCTCATTTCTGTCAAGACCACGCTGTACATTCCTGACGATTATTAATTTAGCCTGACATGGTTTCTCATTCCTGTAATCTATATATCTGAAGCATAAAAGGGAAGTAACAGTATTGAATGCAATTTCAAAAAGTAGCCTGTGTTAAAAGGGTTTGACCTTATGATTCCTTGAAATATGTAAAACCTTCATTAGGTATTATCACTCTGAAAGTTTATTTTAGCTTTATGTTGAAATGTATTAATTGTTTGTAGTGTTTGAAAATCTGGTATCTTCCAATCTACGTCAGAAGTGATACATAAATGATGATAGTAGTAAAGTTTACTGAAGAAAGTTTTTTCTCTTCAATAATAGTAGATAGTGAAAGAAAAAAGTCTTTAATCCATCCACCTTGGTCTATTTGACACGTAGCCGCCCGACAAAAGAAGTCTATACACATCAGTCGAAGAAGTTCGGTTCCAAATTTATTGTCAAATGTATTTCTTCAAGCCCTCAAGATTGAATTTTTTTCGTGAAAAGGAGCTATTTGTGTCTGTAACGAGTACTTCAGCCCATCAATCGGAGATTGATTGCCCGGTTTTAATGTCTAAAAACTTTGATACTTAAAGTTTGGATAAGATACTCAAATATAAAATAAAAGAAATGTATATCTACAAACATAAATACTAAACGACTTAGTATAAATTAAGGTAGTCACTGAAGAGACAATGTATTACAAGAGATTTCGGGAAAATTGACTTCTTTCAAAGACCTTAATTCTGACTGCCTCAATGATATTTTATTTGAAGAATACATCAGTAGAAATAAAGGAAGAAAAGGAAAAGGTTAAATAAATATTGCGAAAAATTTTGACAACTATATGTATTAAAGTAATTTATTAAAAAAAAAAAAACAGGAATTGTCGGGGAAGCAAAACTGTGATCTCTCATATTGAATTCTTCCAAAATTTACTTTCCTTCGTCCTTTTCTGGGAAATCATTAACGATAGTACTATTTTGATATTTCAGGTCCACGAATGTCTAAGAACCTCAGAAAGTAAGGAAAAATTTGCATTCACAAAATGACATATTTATTATCTTACCAACAAAATATATGGTGTACTGAATGAACAAGAAACATATGTATAAAATATAATGTTGAAATTAGTGATTATAGCCACACTGCGTGTGTTTTAATTTTTATCTAACTCATTTGAATGAAAATTCATCTTCAGGTGTCATGCATGATAGAAAATGTTGACTTATACGGATAAACCCACTGAACGTTTACTTAAGCTCTTCCAACGTACTTGTAAATTGGATAGACGGAGCCCTTGAAATTTGGATGAAAATACAAGGAAAAGAAAAATCACATTTTCAATAAAATAAGTGTATCCTTAAAGATTAAGTACATTATTGAATCTCTGGTAGAGGATTTACAGAAAGGGAAATAAAATAAATGCGTTAGACGGTAAATATCAGAAGAGAAACTAAAATGTAAGGAATAAACTATATAGAACACATAAGGAATTGCCTGGTTAATGCCTTGTTGGATGGGGTCAATAATGCAAATACATACACCTCCAGCTACTAATACATTTTAGAGTGCCGGTAACAGCCCAGTCCGTGATAAGATTCTTTTTGCTTTTGTAGGCTAGATGATTAAACTTCTTTTTTCATCAGTAAAAATTTAGAGAAATTTCGCATTTGATATTATTTTTGTTCCAGTGTAATATTTCCTAGGTTTTGATAGGGACCCATGGCAAGTGTGAAACTTATGCAAAGCTGTCATATACACTGGAGGACTTCCATACACATCGAATGTGTCGACGAAGAGGGGTATGTATGGACTTATATACAACTGCTGTGTATCCAGAAAAAGGTCTATATATAGGCATAAATTTTATACGGTACTGAAAGTTACACAGGACAGGATCAAAAAGAGAAAGCTGTAGTTAACAAAAGAAAATGTGTGTGTGCGTGTATTACGTAACCATATATCTATTCATTAAAATAAAAGAGTAATACTGTTTACTAGAACTACATGAATAATATGATATAAATGATATCGAATAATAGATAAATTTTTACAGTTTTACATTATATCGTCATATTTTAATATTTTATAAATTCTATGGCTGGTTGCGAATTTCTTGTTAAATTAAAGATGATTAACTACGCCGTGAAGAAAATTTATTCCAAGAAAATTAATGTTACATCGCATAATGTCTAAAGCTATTTTGAGTATGCATTAGGTGAAGGGGGATTATTACTGATATGTTTTAGCAAACATATTTGGAGAATATAGATATTTTTTGATTAATGATTTCAGTATAATCTGTGGTTTAGTAATCTAACTGCAATCTGTTTAAGGTATATAAATGATATAAGGGCTCAATCGTGGAAGTACTTTAAACAAAGAATTAATTAGACTCTATAACGGGTAAATCTAGTTTGGGCGAAATTACATATTGTAAACATTGGTTCAGCATTTTGCTGATCGATCATTCATTTTAATGTCTCTGGGAATTTCGTCCAGTGAACAAACATAAGGACAGAAAAGAGAGTGAGATGCACAATTTTTAATCCGGCAGTGTTTAAGCAAATATTCAGGAAAATGTATGTTCTTTAATTAATATTTAATCCTTCGTATAAAACCATATTTACATATACCGGATCTGTAAGGAATGATAAACAATATTTCTTTTTTTCCAATGGCTGGGAAATTAGCAATGCTATTTTCCCCGAAGAAGCCAGAATTGTGCGACCACTCCGATGCATGCATTACATGCGTTGCCCTGGGTTCACCACAGGGGGTGGGTCCACGCTACACCCGTTTGAAACGTACCGGTCCCGCAATTTTGATCCGAGTCAAGTGACGAGACCGGAACACTTGACCCCACGCCTCCATATGTAATGTTTGGGAACTGGGAGGACATTGCAGCTACGACAATATATTTCCTTGAACCAGCCGCCATTAGTGTACACATTGGCGATTTTTTCAGAGTTGGGTATCGAACCAGCAACCTGCAATATTTCATTATTAAACAGAGAAATTAATATGACAGGGATAATATAAATCAGAACTTCAAAGAAACATAAATTTTGACTTAAAATTCATATAATAAGTGAAAAGTAATTTTTGTTTCGTAGTTTACCATTATACAAAATCGACAATACACTGTCAACTGAAATGCAGTTTTGGGTATATTATAAAAATGGAAGAATAACTCAAGGCTAAGACTATACAAAAGTGGGATGCCCAAAGCATTATAAACAAACAGGTAAACCCACTGTGAGAAATATGACATTCTGAAATAGGTAGATTGTTTTATCTGACGCAGCATTTCGTTTTTACAGTGAAGTATTTTTACACTTATTTTCATAATTTTTAATTAGTGTTCAAGTCAGGCATAAAATAAGAACAAAAAAAGTATCGAACAAAATACTTTTCAAATCATGAAATAAAATCATATAAACAAATGTATTTTTAAATACCAGAAGAACGGATATTTTACCATTTTTAACATTTTTTATTATCCTCCAGATTTATTTTAACAGTGAATAGGTGCCGTAACTATTACAGTCACATGCTGTTCTTTTCACGGATCATAAATATTTTGTTATAGTTAATGTCTGAGGAGAGAGATTTTAAATACGCCCAGAGTCTGGAAATGTGGTAACTACATGCAAACACAATAAACCTTATGACATAAACTATATTTATACCACCAAGAGATGTGTTTCAAATAAACAAGCTTATACCCTTGAAACCTAATTTGCTGCAACTAATTCTGAAATATAGGCTGCTACTTCAAAGAATTATTAAATCTACTGCGCAAAGTGAAATGCAAAATTTCCAGCCCGCTAAATTTGCGTCTCAGCTGTCAGGAATAATAACCTAAAGGGCCTCAACCAAAAACATGTACCGCAGTCATACAGACTTTTGAAAAATCAAAGTTTAAGGCTTTCATGACATGCGATGAATGAAGTCGAAAAGTAAAGCGATATTTTTCACTTCAAATATTTTATCTTTTAGAAGTGGTTTTGGGGAATAAATACGCAATACATACCATTTCTGCAGGCTGTGTATGGTAAATTTTTTTACTGTTCGTTACTTGGAAACATGATTTTATCTGTTATCAACATCAAGCGCTTGTTACTGAATTGAATTTCTTATTACGGTCAGTAACAGCTCATTAGGACAAAATTCCTTATAGAATAATTTTCGCTTCATTGTATGATTTTTGTCTTTGATTATGTAATTAGTATTTTGGTATAAATTGTAAAAAGGTTTTTGATGGTTTATTACTCAACATCTTATACCAGAGGTGGGGAACCTTCTTACCATTAGAGGTCACATGTAAATTAGGTAGTAATAAAGGAGGCCGCAAAAGTTGATGTACCTATAAATGCGACTTTTATGAAATTATTATACACCGGTGAAATAAATTAAGAGAATTTGCATATTTTATCGAATTTCATGAAAAGAACTGAACTGAATGTAAACCCACTGCTTTTAGACAAAAATGCAAATCTTGTACGCCAAATACGTAAGCGTACACGTGTGTGTAGGCGGAGCCAGTAGAGAAACAGGCTTTATAAGCGCGCGTAAGTTAAGACGCATTTCGTTCGCTAGCACACATTGAAGAATTTCTTGGTGTTGTTTTGCAGAAATCGGTTAATTTCAAACTGTAACAGTAAAAATGAGTAACCACCAGCGTTTAGATGATGGAATGAGGTGGTGAATTGTGGGGAGGCTAGAAGCAGGCCAATCTCAAGTCCAAATTTGTAGAGACTTCAATTTAATGTCCAGCGGTGTGTGTAACTTATGGAAACAGTTCCAGGACACCGGATTCATCGAGATAAAGCCTGGGCAAGGTCGTCCAAGAGCCACGACGGCCAGAGAAGATCCCCATTTGTCGATTATAGAGAGGCGTATAAGGAGTGCTACAGCTTCTCAGCTCTCGTGACTTGTATGCAGCCACAGGAAACCGTGTATCAAGGGTGACTGTTTCCGAAAGACTTCTTGAGAGAGGGTTGTTTGCAAGAAGTCCTGCTGTTTGCGTTCTGCTCACTTCTACGAACAGGAGAATCCGTTTATCATGGCGCAGAAAGTATAGAGATTGAAGTATGGATCAATGAGCGACCGTTCTCTTCACTGATGAGTCCCGGTTCTGCCTAAACACCGATTCTCGCCGTACGTTCATATGGAGAGAACCAGAGACCCGCTACTTACCCTCCAATGTCCGCGAAATCGACCATTATGGCGGAATATGTTTAATGGTCTGGGCAGGCATCATATTGGATGGCCGCACACCTATCCATGTCTTTGAAAGAGGCACTGTGACTGGTGTGAGGTATAGGGATGAGGTCTTGGAGCCCTATGTTCGCCTTTTCAGGGGTGCAGTTGGCCCTGAATTCATTTTGATGGACGATAACGCGAGGCAACATAGAGCTCTTCTGGTGGACGAATTTCTAGAGAGTGAGGATATTCGCTCGATGGATTGGCCAGCCAGATCTCCAGACCTCAATCCTATAGAGCATGTCTGGGACGCTCTGGGGAGGGCAATTGCAACTCGCAACCCCTCTCCGAGAACCATCCAGGGAATGAAAACAGCGTTGCTGAACGAGTGGGACCAATTGCCACAGGAAATGATAAACTGCCTTATTTCAAGTATGAAATCACGCTGCGAGACCTGTATATCTGTAAGAGGGGACCATTCCCCCTACTAACCCATCAATTAACCCATTTTTTCTTTTATTCTGCAACCGCTGTTTCATACCTTCCGACTCCCACGAGTGTTACGCACGATCATGCGTGTGTATTATAATTATTGAATGGTTATTTGTTTTGTATTGTATCAATGTATGTACATATCAAATTTCCTTAAAATCGGTAGAGTAGTTCTAGAGACAATCGAACAAGTCTGCAAATTCTTTTAATTTCTTACACCAGTGTAGTTAGGTATAGCTTTAACAATCTGGTGCATTATATAGAAAAATAACAAAAAAAATTAAGTCCTTATTTATTTATTATTTGACTTAAAAAGTTACAACAAAAAATCGAGAAAGCCACTGGGCCTCAGAGACGTTATCTTTACACAAGATAACGCAAGACAGCATGCTTCGGTCTGTGTGCACTAATTTCGTACCCTGTATACACTTCTATTGCCTACAAATTCAATCATTTTTTCTTCAAATTATGCTGTATACGTACAATCAGTAAAGTTTTGTTTTTTGCTTTACATTCTGGTGCTGCAATTTTAATGATCATCAGTGTTAATCGTGAAATTTACCTGTGTCTGTTTCTAATTTTAATAGTTTGGTTTTCAAAACCAGTAGCATGCTTCTAATTTAATTCGCATTTAATTGTGTATGTTTCAAAAACACACTATTCGTCTGTATTAAAGCTTTATTGTATAATATGGTCATGGTAGACACAATTATTCTACAAGTAAAATGTGTAATTCAAGCGAATAAAGGAATTTTATACTATCAACACACAATCAGACACATTAATTTTTTTCTTTATGAATATAAATTTTAAACCAATAATGTCATATTTCACTGAGATTTGCCTCGTAATGCAACAAAGGTTTCTAATTAACTTGTCTTTATGTGACTGGGTATAGCAGTTAAAATTAACATAACAAATGACGACAAACCTGAAAATATCAATTATTATTTGAATGTTTACCGTCATTGAACGCCGGTCGTTTCAAACATTGAGGCTAGAATGTCATAGTTGATGACTGAGTTTCCAGAGGGAAGCTCAGCCAATAGAATTTTGATGGATTGTTTGTAAGTTACGCGAACTCAAATTTCCTTGTTTTCTTTCGCAAAATTATTTAGCCCTCAAAATGTTCAATTTTGGTTTCTTATCGCAGAAAATGGGGACGCCAGCTTGGAATGTCAAAATATATAAACTTTGTAATTAATTATTTTGATAAATATTCCCTCTAATGGTATGTGTATCTATATTTAATCCTTAACCCACTGTAAATAACGATATCACTGGAATTAACAATGTTCGTACACTCTTGGATATTACATGTAAAATGATAGTTTATGTATATACTAAGAGATTTCTAAATTTATTTTATATAAACTAGGTTACCCTATTATCTTCGTTTTAAGAACTATATGAAAGAAATGATTTAAGCAATCAGAGACAGTTCTAGACGTTTGATAGAAAAATGATACTTAAGATATGTAACCGCTAATGTGTTAGCTCAGCTCTGAAATATTTGAGTGGAGATCTTTGCAGGAGACTCTGTAAGGTATACACAAGATTCGATTCACAAGAATCGAACTTTTGAGTGAATTAAAGAAGCTGTTTTAGATATGCTAATTTCAGCATACGAACTTAGTATAAATACCATGCAGCGTCATTAATAAAAAAGGGGGAGGTTGTTAAGGTTGAAAAGGTGTTATCCTGCGCTAGTGCTTAGCGGGCCAGAAGTTTACATGGCAGTACTGCTGGTTTGACTTACTGTTCGTGAGTATAAAAATATATTGTTCTTGAAAGCTGTGTTTATACATTCCGTACAAGTAGTACGCATGCTTATCGCTGTAAAAGCCAATTATATGTGCAAAGAATTCAATAAACATTCTTTGTATAAAATACAAATAGAGTGCCCCCTTAGAAACTCTATACTGGCGCCCGAAAGATATATATACCCTGGTAGTTAGCGTTAAATTTGTAACGAACAACATAATTGAAATTAAAAACTGTGTACTGTGTACTTATATTGATAAAATTGTTGCAAGTACTTATGTACTATTTAAAAAATGAGTGTTGTAGAACAAAATCCTGCTGGAAATTTTCCTCGGGTAATTATGGTTCAGCATTTTGCGCCATTCGAAGCCACCTTCAATGGCGGCCCCTCAAGCCAATTCCTAAAGAAAATTGAGCATTACTTTCAGCAACAATGCACCCCAGAGGGGGATAAACTTAAAATTGCTCTAGCCGCTTTAAGAGGTAGTGCATATCAGTGGTACACGTGTATGCAAAGCAGTAATCTGATTTTTGACTATTTGTCATTCAAGCAACAGTTTCTTAGTGTTTTTCCAAAGACCTTTAATCAAAGTGAAATTGAAGCGGAAATTTATTCGCTAAGGCAACGTGAAGGTCAGTCTGCGTTAGATTTTGCTACGGAAAAGATTTCCAAGTGTGAGGAATATTTAGAAGGGGTGACGGAAGCGATAATCTTAAAAATAGTTATCCAACGTTTGAAGCCAAGTGTTCAAGATTTTTTAGATAATCAAACAATTACAAGCAAGGTTACCCTCCTTCAAGCTTTAGCTAAATATGACAATAGGCATTTCTTCGCTACCCCGTACCGTCATTCAGGTACGAGAAGTTTTATACAGCCGCGCCAAAATTTTTCGCGAGTTTCAAACCAGCAGCGTAAGCAGTACCACAGGCAAAATAATAGAAGCGCACGGCGTTATAATGAAATTAGTGAATAATATGGAAGCACCTTACTTGCACTGGCAAGTTGATTCACATGATATGGTTCAACCTGTTGAAACTGTTTGGTCAAATGTATTATTTTGTCGGAGTAGTAATCATTATTTTGAGAATAGTGAAAGTCAGGGTATTTTTGTGGCTTATAAAGAAAGTGAGTCTAGCTGGAATGATGAGGTAATTCCAGTACAAATTTCTGAAAATAGTGCCGATACTAATGCTAGTGGTTTAGAAAATAAATCATCTGACACTTCTATTAATGCTATACCTGATATTATTGATGCTATACCTGATATTTTAGATGATATTCACACATCTGTTAATGAAGGAAATTTAGTAGATGACGAAGTATGCGTTACGGAAGTTAGTGAATACTTATTAGTTGACGATAATAAAAATTCTTTAAACGATATTAGGAACTCGCTAGGTAATGATGATATTATTTCAAGTTCCCAGCCGAATGAGGATTGTCTAGGCCAGGTTGATAATATGGTTTTAAATAAAGTACATGAAAACCATACTGAGAGTCAGGATGAAAAGTTGACACAGAGTTATACTGTAAGTAGTTTAGCTGATGCTTCGGAAGTTATAGACGCAGGTTGCATTAAAACGCACCAGTACGAAAAGCTTAATCTTCCTAAAACTGAAGCAGTGTTAAAGAATTTAAATGATAACGATTCTGATATCGCAAGTTTCAAAGAGACTTTTTCGTCAAAAGAGGATAAAACTAAAGTTAAGGGGGATAAAAAACGTGAAAAAGCGCCTTCAGGTTCCAGCATTAAAACTGCTAATACTGAAGTAATTAAGGCGGTAAACAAGAAGTCGTATAAGCACAAATACCAAAAACAGAGTCAGTTTGTTGAAAAACATGACACAAGTAGAGAGATAAAGCCAGTAACTAAACACGTTGGTGCGGCGTATAAATTTGACAAAATAGAATCTGCATTAAAATCTAATACCGATACAAGCAAAAGTACGAAGAAAGGTAAAGTGTGCACTACAAAAACTCCATCAAAGGATGAATGCGTCGCTGATAAGGTACACAAGGTTATCAAAAGGAAGAATGACAATTTTAAAGTTCCTTTGCATAAGTACAGGAAACGGAAGATTTCAGCCGCCCAGCAAGGTTGGCCTCCTCCCAAGAGACCTCCTGTCCATCGTCAAGCCGGACCAGCACCTCAGGACCAACGACATGCTGCACGAAGGATGCCCACACGGTCAACGAACCCCTTTACTAGGACTGCGACCATCAAGAGAGGTTCCACGGATTGGACAGTCTGGTGCAATTAAGTTGCTGCATTCATGAGGAACAAGTCTTGTATCAACTTTCTTATTCTAACTCCCACCCTTTAATAAAACCGAACCAAATTGGTTTGCAGTTCCCCCAGTGTATATTCTGTAAACATTTTGAGGGGAAGTGGTGAGGCACTGAAAAAAAAAACGGCATACTGTTGTTTCATAAATTTTTGAAGGGGACATGTAGTGACTAGAAAAAAAAAATACATACTGCATAATATACCAATTAACCACTAATGTACTAACTTCACAAAAATAACACATGTACATTATAAATTGGGGGAGAGCAGATACAGTCAAGAAATGTCATGCTGTGCAATTGTGTTGTCACTTTTAATTAAAAGAGATATTCTAGGGCGCAGTTGGCCATCCCAATATCCGCAACTCTGCAAATCCACTGTTTGATGGTGTCACCTGGACCCCTCGGGGTTAGTTTTGTAAAATGGTAGTGGCGTTTTTCCCCCACACAACGTGTGGAAGTTTTTTTGACTTTGCCACCCATTATGTCAAAAGTCAGACCAGCACGCGTTTTAAATTAGTTAACTGAAGCCGTTCAGACCTCAGTTACCTAATTTTTTTTTTCGAGGGAGGCCAGTGTAAGGTATACACAAGATTCGATTCACAAGAATCGAACTTTTGAGTGAATTAAAGAAGCTGTTTTAGATATGCTAATTTCGGCATACGCGCTTAGTATAAATACCATGCAGCGTCATTAATAAAAAAGGGGGAGGTTGTTAAGGTTGAAAAGGTGTTATCCTGCGCTAGTGCTTAGCGGGCCAGAAGTTTACATGGCAGTACTGCTGGTTTGACTTACTGTTCGTGAGTATAAAAATATATTGTTCTTGAAAGCTGTGTTTATACATTCCGTACAAGTAGTAAGCATGCTTATCGCTGTAAAAGCCAATTATATGTGCAACGAATTCAATAAACATTGTTTCATGTATAAACTGTGTTTGCTTCAACTTCAAATAGAGTGCCACTTCAAATTATATACACCCAAGTCTGGGTAGAAGTGAGCATAGAAACTCTATAACTCTCTAATGATAAAGTATAGCTTTCAGAGAATGACATTTTCGTAGAGACTAAAAACAATATAATTTTACGTGACATAACATAAAATATACATACATATATTATGTATCATACACAACTTATCTTCCTTGGGAAATTTATTTTTATTCCTCTTTTAGACCACGAGAAAAACTAAAGCAACATGTTCTAGTGAGCTTTATTAAAATTATTCTTTATTACTAAACTCTTTGCTCCAAACGATAATCCTACGTCTATTGAGAATATACACTACGAGGACATTATAGTCCTTGTAGTGTAATGTCCTCGTAGTGCTGTCTTGTTTTGATATGATACACGAGAAGACGTAACTCCTTAATTTAACCATCGGAAGAATTCCTCTATTTTTTTCCTGACCGTTCACATTGTCAACAATTGAAGAACGTGTTTGTCCTGCTTTCAGCTGAAAGTTCATCTTCAATTCCGAATGATTAATTATATTCCGGAAAATTAATTAAAATACTTACGGCACTATGGTTTATAGGGAATTCAACTCAATTAGTTTTTTTAATTCCTTTTAAACAACCACCATATGTGAATCATCATTATATATTTGCAATAAATTGAACACTTCACAAGGAGTTACCTATGGTTCTTTGCACTATAAACTCATAATTGTTGACAATTCGGAATAGAGAAAACTCAAACTTTTGAAATACCCAAGAAAAATATTTACTTCATTTTGACATTCTGTTCTGTTTTTTAGACCATGAACTTTTTAAGAAGTCTTATTGTTGTTGCTTATGCCCCATGACCGACATCAACACCAGGTCAAGGCCATTACAGGCTATTGGGCTGAGTGATGCAGCTCCACAAGGGTCGGGGTTGCCATGGTTAACGGACCTGCCCCGTAATTTTGAACCAAGTGATGAGACCGCTATACTTGACCCCACGCTTCCAGCGGTAAATTTGAGAATTTGGAGGACATTTGCAGCCCCGACAGATTTCACGTGCACCAGCCGCCACCGCGGTGGATTTTATCAGCGACGAGCATCGAACCAGATACGTTCAGATCAGAAATCTTAAAATGAAGGGAGACTAATACAGCCCAAAATTGAATTAATTTGTTTCAATTATGCAAATTTTTAGAAAGGTGGAATTTCTACGGCTTTCGAAAAAACAAATCTTGAAAATTTCGTATAGATTTTCAATTAATATTAATGAAATTATATTGTGATTATTTTTGGATTTTATGCTATTTGAATTAATTTTTGTATAACTTTTTGAGTTATGCTGATCGTAATTTTACTTAATTATTCATACTTATAGCATTCTAAGATATGTTGATCATATTTTTATACTTATAAATGTTCATATTTGTATAGTTCTTTGAGTTATGCTTATAGTAATTTTATAATTATTCATACTTTTATGAATAATTATAAAATTACTTTTTTCTCAGTCTCTATTTAACATATATTTGGAGAAAAAAGTATACCCATATTTAACATATGGGTATACTTTTTCGCAGTCTCTTTTTAACATATATTTCAGGAAATACTGTATTAATCACTTATAAATTTTGTAACTTCGCAAAACAATCTGATTAAATATAAGACTTTTTTGTTGTAAACAGTAGAAATAATTATGATAAATTCACTTTCTCTTACTAATTATATAATTCATAATTAGCTTCCCGTTTCAAAACTATCTCATCTACGAGATATTAATGGCAGTTTCACGAAACTCAGATTTTACATAATAGAATTACTTCGCTATGAGAGAGTAATTTGTCACGTAACGTCTCTTTAAATTCTAATTTAAAAGTTTAACAGCATGTAAATCTCATTGAATATGATTCAATTATGGTATTGAATAGGGTTGTTGGGAAATGACAAATGAAACGTCGATAAAATTGCCATCATACATCATGTTCGGATGGTAACATATTCGAGTTTTCCCTTAATTCTGTTATCAACAAGTGATTAGTGAGGATTTTTCTCGAGTCTTAATTTCATTACACATAATTATAAATTCAGTTGCAGTAATTTAATTTACAATAATTAATTTTATTAGAAGTATGGTATTGTTTTAAACAATTGTAAGCATCTATTGATATAAACTTTTCCTATCTTTTTTCAAACACATCACAGAAAAAAACTAGTTTTTAACGATCTAAGACACAGCAATAATACTTCAAAGACTAAAAAGAAGCTAGCAAAACAAGACTAAAAAGTTTTCATCAAAATGTTTGTTAAAGTTTTTCGTATTATTTTTTTTCCTTTCAGACATTTGACGTTTAAATTTCGTTATTACAGTGTTAAAATATGCCAGTGATGTAATGATTTCCAATTTTTTTTTTAACCATGAACGGTGGTTCATTTCTGCCAATGAATTTAAGATTTGTCTACTTTATTGATCTAAAGGAAATATTATTTTGTGTTAAAAATTATTTGAAACTGATCATAAACATCATCATTTCTTTCATGTATTCATTATTTTTCTTGTAAAACCGCATTTAAATTTTCTGCAAATTAGAATTTATTATGCAGAAAAGGGAAATTTCGTCCGTATAATTACAGATGCAAATACTTTGCAAACGATTACAATTTCAGACTTTCAGAATGATTCCTTATTAATTTTAACAAACTAACCCATTTCCACAATGGAAAGAAATGCATGCACTGAGTAGTCAATTTATTGAGACACCTACTCAGTACATTGTTGGGCCACATATTCCTCTGAGCAGAGCTGCGATTCTCATTGCCATAGATTCTATGAGATATGGCTTAGGGAATAGGAGACCATATCCGATAAACTGCAGTTTACAGATAAAACTGAATGGTTCTGAATCCAGCTTCTTGATGTTCCTTCCATCCTCATGCCACAAATCTTAAACTGGATAGAGATCTGGTGATTCTGGAGGCTTACTAAGTATGTTGAAGTGTCCGTCATATTATTCAAATCACCTGTGGACAATATGAGCTTTATCGCACGGAGCAGTGTTTTGCCGGCTGTATCTATTTTCAGTAGGATTAACTATTAAGAGAATTAGAAATACTTGGACAACGACAGTATTTAAACGTTTGGTATTAAGACGTTGTTCCATACTAAATAAAGGACCCTAACAATGCCAGGAAAACATCTCTCAAACCATGACATCACCTTCACCAACTTGAAGTTCTGTGGCAATGCACTTAGGGTACGTTCTTTCGTGAGCTTTTCTCCATATTAGCACCCTACCATCTGCATGGTGTACTAGTTCTTGTGATCCTGTGGGAACTGAAGACGTTTGATCTTGTTAACTGCAGACAGCCAAGTCTTTCGAACAGGACTTCTGCTGCCATACACTGTACGGTGCCATGTGAGGCGAACAGTTTGCTGACAGTTCGTCGAGACTACCCTTACGTAAAATTATCTGTAATTTGACGCAGTGTTGTCCATCTGGTGGACTGCTCAGTCTGGACACTCTTCTTTCAGTTATTAGCAGGTGACCACGCCACTTTCATTGAGGCCGGGTTGTTCGTTTGCCAACGTTTTTAAATCAGGATAAACTGCTTCTTTCGGACATTTCACAAGGGAAGGAGCTCTGCTGATACTGCCTTCATTGCTTCTATCATCTACAATCATTCTAATATCCCTAAAATCCCGTTTCTTACTCCTTCCATCATACGCAATCCGCTTCACATGTTTTTGCAATCATCTAGCAATCCTTTTTTATACGAATCTCACTCTCCAGTAGCAACAGCGTGATGTCATAACTGATTTGTAAAAAGTTGTCAGTTGGACATATTTCAGCCCTACTGTTATTACTATCGTTAATTCATTCTTTTTTATTAAAAAAATGGAACTGTTTAATTTAATATGGTTTTCTGGGATTTATTTATTAATTTTACAAATTCCAGTCATTTGGTCACTATGCCATTCGACCACGGGCTCTCCAATATTTCAAGACAAGACACTTAAACTTCAAAATTGCAGGGCACACGTCAAGATGTAAAGCAGTCATAGATTGGCCCGAATGGCACAAGATGCACTCGGGCGAATCAGCCGGACCAATCCGAAAATGTGTGCTCGGAGACAGTCGTGGCCTAGCCAAAAGTCTAACAAAAGTCAAGAGTCAAAACATGCGACCGCAGTCCTGGAAGGATAGCGGCAAAGAGGTAGCACATTTAGCGTGAACCAGAGTGCACCACGAGGAGGCTGTAAACACTACATCCCTGGTTTTCTGAGTTTATTCATTACATATAGATCTCCAATAAAAATATTAGAAACTTTATACATAATACATTGGCAGTTAGGTAATGATAAATTCTAAAATAGCTGTAGAAAGTTCAATAGCTATAGAAAGAAACTTCAGTAGCATTTGTCTTCCTTCCTGAACACAATAAATGAAAAAAAAAATTCAAAATTGTGTTACATCGAAAATCAAATGTTATTCTTTAGAATTATAAGAAATATTCAGTCATACAATTTTACTCATTTTGAAGAATGCATTTCAGTTTTGATGCTGTATTTTTTAACCATTTTACTATCCCGTTTCCCATTTTTATGAGGCCATTAGCATAGGCGTAAACTGCAACATGCAACCTTATTTTCCTGTTCTTCAATCGATTTAATCATGTTTTTTTTTTAAATATCCGCTTCGTTCGTGTTGTTTCGTATTTTGGTAAACATACGTTATGTTTTCTGATAATGTGATTTAATAAAATGGCTTCAGAAATTTTATTTTTCAAATATTTCGTTTAAAAATACGTTTCTAAATTCAAAATAACAAAATAATATGCTACCTGAACACAGAAAAAATTGCATGATATTTAAAAAAAATAGATTATGCGCGTAGTATATACTATCCATCATATATCTGACTACTTTTACATACTTTCAGTTTAAAAAGGGAATTTGAATTTATAATGCATAGCACTAGATTTTCTTGTCATGCGTTATTAAGAATACACGTGAACCCTTGTTAAAATAACATTAAATGTTCTTTCAGTTTACTTTAAAATTTCTGGGAAGTTCCTGGGCTTTGAAGAAAAATTTGGAAGAAAGGACTGTTTATTAAGGATGAGTGCAGGGTAAAATATCACACGTCTACTACTTAACTTTCTAGATTGCATGTGAAGGAAAACATTTCAAGGAAATGTAAATGCATTTAGGGGGGACATAATAAATAGGTTGATGTGAACACTTTATCGAATGTATGTTTGAAATCTTTTAAACCTGATATTTTGTTCGGGTCCATTTAACCCGAAATAAAGTTTATCAGAGTAAAAAATCTTAACCATCAGTGGAAACAGTGCTAGGCCTTGTGACTTTGTTTCTTTATAAGAGTATTTAATTGTCATAAAATCTCCTCACAATACTTTTATGTTTTGAGTATTTTTTTAAGTTTGTTACTTCTGTACTATTCGGGTCAATATGACCCGATGCAAAACAGCAATGATATTCCGTTACTCCCTTACATCCTGATGACATTTTTTAATGCTACAATTTAGATTTGGCGAGGACTTTAAATGTTATATTTAGTTCTGTAAAAAATTAAATAATAAAAATACCCATTATCTGGTGGTTAAACATTTATGGGGTGAAATGAAAAAAAATGTAGATGAAGTTCTCTTTCGAGCGTATTGATTTGTTATTGTTAGCTGGAGTATATAATTTACATGGTAAATATCCAAATTGCAAATAATTATATTTTGTTCATTCTGAGTATATTTTCGTTTAGTAGTATATTGTAGGCGTACAGTTGGACTTGAATTATTTATGATGCAATTTTTCCAAGTTACGTTACGTTCACGTTTTGGCAATTTTTCAAGCTTTGATAAAGAACCACACTCCTTAGGAAAAAATATCAGTTTTAGTTTAAACAGTAATGATAGTGTAATGTTTATCAAATATATACTTTTATATATATATATATATATATATATATATATATATATATATATATATATATATATATATATATATATATATATATATATATATGTATATATGTATAATAAAAATTGTAGAAAAATTATAAATAATAATCTATATACTATATAACAGTTCCGTAACTGACTGACTGACATGCAATGCACAGACCAAACCGCTGTACCTAAAGGGCTGAAAGTTTGCATAGCGATTCTTCTTATAGTGTAGGGGTGCACTAAGAAATATTTTTGAAAAATTCTTCTAAGATATTTTAAAATTAATTTTTTAAGCTATTTTAGTATTTTTTTAAGTTTGCATTTAAAATGTTTATTTGATGATTAAGAAATTTATATCACAAGAAAGATCAGTAAATGTCCTTTAAAATGAAACCTTTTTCGAATCTTTACATTTATTATCTGATTTTTGGGGAATTTTTAAATATTAAATTTTAGAATTTAATTTCTTAAATGCTGATCACGTGATTTCTTTTTCTGGTACTTTAAATAAATTTATCGTCACGTCATACATATTTTTTCCCTTGCTAATGCGACAGACGATAGGACATTATCCAAAAAAATATTAAAATACAGTAAAATATATGTTCCTCAAACTGTTCTATATTCTTTAGTATATCCTTATTAGATTTAATTTGAATATTTTCTTCTACATTATTTTGTCTATAAAAATATCTCTTACGATTTTGTATATATATATATATATATATATATATATATATATATATATATATATATATATATATTTGGCATTAATTGCATACATTGAGCATTGTATTGAATTTGAATGTACTCCGTAGCGAATTGCGATTTTTCAGCTAGTATATAATAAATATTACTTGGCCTTTTATGTTCTGCAGTGTATACTGAGCGAGACGATAGCCGCATGTCTAGGGCACTGGCAACGTTACCAGAGTCTGTGGGTTCGAGTCCTACTCTTGATGTTTGTAGCCTTGTGGCATTGAAGTTTGTAGCCTTTCGGAATCTGCTTTAAGCTGTAGCTTCTGGTTAATTTAGCCCTCGTGTAGCAAAGGATGACCGTTGTGCTCCAAGTCAAAACCAAAACCAAGACCTGACAATGTATATACTGTAGCGAAATAAATATCTGTTTCATAAACTCATTAGTTCACTTTAACGCTACAAAATCTTAGTAAGCATCATGATCAATAAGGAAGAGGCTCAAGAAAGGAATTGTAAAACTATAACATTTCTGAAAATTGAAGACCGGGGTTATATCACAGATCAATTGAACCGAACAGTGTATTGATAAAGTAAATACGTTTAGAACACCAGAGAATGTATCTTTCGGTAATTGCATTCTCTAATCTTTCCTTTGTTTCACCTTTACTAATATTTCCGATTGAGATCAAGGCAAAACCGTCAAATATTTTAGAGAAGTCGCGGACTATCGATTTTTAGATGGAAGTCTAAAAGTTGGACAGAGAGGCCAATAAAAAGGCACGGGAAAGTACGTAACGTTCCCTGTTTTTCTAACTAAATTTTAAGATCGCTCAGATTTAGGATTTGTACACAGCTATTGTGACTTGACAACTTACTTACGCCTGTAGTTTTAAAGATGTTTATATGATTTAAAAAACATTAGGTGGCAGTGATGATGCCATAACTGCAATATTTTGTATATTACATTTCTACATGGGACAGCCGTTGCTATTCAGGATGGTGATACTTTTAACAAATTTATTAAATTCAATGAATGTAGACCTCATTTGTATGACAAAAATTATAAAGATTATCCAAATCGAAATACAATCCAATCGAACCCCGGTCTTCAATTTTCAGAAAAGATATACTATGGGCCGAATGTATCGCAGATCTGCTTTCAAACAGGAGTCAATTTACAGGAAAGGAGGGATACGTAAATCTTGATACATCCTAAAAAATTTTCCCTTCTTTAAACAGGTTCTTTTTAGTGGATTAATACACCACTTCTTTAAGCCTTTTTTTCAATTTTATTGAAAGTGCACAAACTAAGGCTAACTCGTTGGAGTCCATTTTTAATATTGATATATTTCATACTGATTACGTCCAATTTTATGTTCAACGTATGGCTGAAGCATAATAGTACACTAGTTGATACCCGTCAAAACATGACGGCTAGATAGTAAATAAATGTACTGATAGACAAATTATGCTCAACACATCATTGCGAAATGTTGAAATTCATAATAATGCGCAGAAACAGATTAATGTGTTCAAGCGGCATCGTGCTTAGTGAGTATCTAAACGCAGATTTAACAATATCACTGAGCATGCGCAGAAAGCAATTTTTTAAATGCGCAGAAAGCAATTTTTTAAATGCGCAGAAAGCAATTTTTTAAATGCGCAGAAAGCAATTTCTTAAATGCGCAGAAAGCAATTTTGCAAATTGCCGCTAATTAAAAAGCGCGAAATAAACAATTTCCACCAGGCTTAATCTTATATTTCACAAGCATAATTAACATAAAAATAAAAATAGCAGAGAGAGATCTAGCGAGACTCCTCGAAATAAGTCTTTATCATTAATACATGTCACTGAGCATGCTCAGAAACAGTGAGTTTTTAAAGCCAGATTTAAACATTTCACTGAGCATGCGCAGAAATCAATTTTTAATTGTAAATTATCACTAATTAATAGAAATTGCTGTTACAGAAACCAAAGTTGGCAAATCTACAGATCACAATCTTTCGTTTAAGACCAAAATGAAGTAAATTGATGCAGTAGTTTTCTCTTACGGACTGCCCAAAAAGTCGGCTTAGCAACTTAAATATATAGATTTTTTTTCTTTAAGTGTGTGAATACATACATCTTTTAGTTGTACACCTGAAAATCGATAGTGCACGGCTAACCTTAGTCAAAAAAAAAACTGTTAAAATAATTCCTCTGAAAAAATTTATTAATATCTCTGAATGATTAAAAACTATCTATAAGAATTTTTTAATGTTTTAGAGGTCCTACGTTAATACTTTTTTTTATATTTTTAATTGCTTACATCAACGGCAATTGTTATCTGGTTTATAATCATAATTACAATTATAATCAAAAATTAATAAATTTCATTCACTAACTGGATGTAAATACTTTCATCTGTGGCTTTAACAAAATTATGTTGTAAAATTCCAATTATATCAGGAATGCTCAGCCATCAAGGATTTATTATCCTCAAGGAGTCCTCAAATTATACTTTATTTGTCAAGACAGGAAGGAAGAATACTTATCTAGAACGGATAAAACATAATTTCCACGTATCAAGTCTATACGTAATTTAAGTCCCTTAAAGAAAAAAAAAGGAGTGTAATATGTTTTTTGACAATAAACTGTATCCTTAAATATGTCTGATGGAAGTGTGTATGATAAAGGGTACACCCAAAAAACTTAGCAAAGCTTCAGTGAAATGCAGTTATGTAGTTCTTTCTTCTTCTTTTCGTTTATATATACGAGTACTTTGAGTCATTCAATTTTAAATTTAAATCAGGATGCTGGAAGATGTCGTAAATACAGCAAAATCTAGTTTTATTTATGTGTGATTTTTAAATTGTTTGCTATCAGAAGTGCTTCTTTGCAATATCATTCAGACGAGTATACCAATTAAAAATATTATTTTTTAAATGTTACTAAAAGAAAAATCCCAAATTTTAACAATTATCTTACTTAAAAAATATATATATCACTCCAACCAGGACCTGCTGGTTATTCATTGTGCATAGTTTAATGGTAGATTGAACTGAAATAATTTCAAAATTAAACTCAAATGAATGTTAATTTTCTGTTTTTTGCAATAAGTTCCAAATCCATTCGAGACAATCCATTCAGTAAGACAATCTCATTAACTTATAGGCATAATTTTATCTTTTCATTAAGATAATGTGTAAGGAAAAAACTAATTAACTCTTTCCCAAGCTGTGCTGGCAAAGCTATGATAAGGCTGCTGTAAATTAAATCTCGTTCAATCGTATTGAGAAAATATTTACTCCACATAAACCTAAACTCTAACCGAGAGTTAGTATTTTGCAGGACATGGATGTCATTTCACTCTCTGTATATTATTTGAACAGAGAAAAGTTTCAGCCGGGATCGGATTAAGAAAAGACTAGAGGGGTAAAATTCAGTACGATTTACAGTTATCGATATTCCTATAAATTTCGCAAAACTTAAGATTTCAATATTTGTCATAGTCGCGGAAGTTAATCAAATTAAATTTTCAGGGAGCATATGCTGATAAATTAGTTCCAAATACCCAGCGGTGAAGTTGTGAGAAGTAATTCTGTTTTTCATATGCACTTTTATATTTCCCGTGGCTTCAAAATGGGCAAGGTTATTCGATAAGATTTCGCGAAAAAAATACGTTTTTATATAGAAAGACCAAAGGAGGTATTGGTGCTTCTGCTAATTGCATAGTTTCTGAATTGTCAATGACAGAAGACATGTTAATATCCATTTGAACTTAGTTAATGTATTTGCTTTTTCAAGCACTTCTTTGATTAGTAATAGGTTTTCTAGCGGATATCATGACTTTGTAACATACCTTTTGCATGCTATTTTATGCATGCACAGCTATTTGTATTGTTGTATATCATGAAGTAGAAGGAAAAATAACAGAACTTTAAATGTAGTCTAATTTTTATAATACATTTTTCTGTAAATTTTTAGTCGCAAAGATTCCTTCCTTTCTAATTTTTATAAAGTGGTTAAACATATTATCATTGATCCATTAATCTGATTGTTACTGACATAGGGGAAAAAGGTTTAAGGTAGAACTTCCCTTAACAATGAGATATGAAAGGCATTTATGCTCATGAGTTTTCAGTCAAATACACTGCTGGCCACTCTAAATGCAACACCCTGAAGGAAACATGCAAATAACATGAAATTTACAACCTGCATTAGCGGAGGTGAGATATGCAAATGATTAGAATTTCAGCGCAGACGCACATCACGCGCGCCTGTGGCGCCACTTCAAAGCGCTATTTAAGGCTTGGAGATTTCGACGATTTCAAGTTTGGCAATTGTGTTTTTCTTGTGGTTTTTTCAAAAAATTGATCAATTATGATCCATTCCTCGTCGAAAACAGCGATCATCTTTTGATCAAGTATCCGAGTTCGACAGAGGAAGGATAGTGGCCTACCGAGATTGTGGATTATCTTTCAGGGAAATCGGTAGTCGTGTTGGACGAAACCAAGCAACTGTAATGCGGATATGTGATCGTTGGATGCAGGAGGGTACGACAGACCGGCGTACGCAGAACCACAGACGTCTCCGCCGCCAATGGTGCGATGACAGAAGGATGTGGACGGCAGAATGGAATGAAATTATCTTTACTGACGAGTCACGCTTCTGTCTGCAACACCACGATGGTCGCATTCGAGTCTGGAGACACCGTGAAGAGAGGATGCTGAACAGCTGCGTTATGCACCGCCACACTGGTCCTGCACCGGGTATTATGGTATGGGGCGGTATTGGATATCACTCTCGCACACGTCTAGTACGCATTGCCGGTACTTTAAACAGCCAGCGCTACATCTCCGAGGTGTTGGAGCCAGTTGTCCTTCCTTACCTTCAGGGCTTGCCCACAGCCATATTTCAACAGGATAATGCGCGACCACACGTAGCACGCATTGTCCAACGGTTCTTCGTCAATCGCCAGATTGAATTGCTTCCCTGGCCGCCTCGCTCTCCGGATCTTTCGCCGATAGAAAACATATGGTCCATGGTTGCTCTACGATTGACCCAGATTCCATCCCCAGCTGCCACAGCAGATCAACTTTGGCAACGTGTGGAAGCTGCTTGGTCTTTGTACCCCCAAGAACTCATCCAAAGTCTCTTTGAATCAATGCCGAGGCGTGTGGCAGCGGTGATCTCCAACAATGGCGGCTACTCTGGCTACTGATTTTGGCAGGAACCACACTTCACAGAAGTCTATAAATTTAATCATTTGATACTTGGTCAACATGTTATCTACAAAGTAAATTTTGTTGTGATATCTCTTGTCTTTCTTGGTGTTGCAATTCGGGTGGCCAGCAGTGTAGTTTTATAGTGAAGTTTTTGAAAGACAGATGTTTTTTTTTTTTAAATAGATGCATTTACCTGTAGGAAAATACATTTAAAAATTTCTTAGAGATTTAAAAGCTTATTTTTATAGAAGTAAGATATTACTCATGTTTTGTGCATCATGAAACAATATATTACTTTTTCATATGCAAATATGTGTATAAACTGTAACTTCATGTTTATTACTATTGAATGTACTTAATAATACAGAAATACTTAGTTTAGTTCCCTTTTAAAATATCTTAACAATATTATCTAATATTCTATACATTGAATATTTTTGTAACTTAATAGGTGTAGAACGATGTAAACAATTTTTATATAAGTCATTTATAGTGAATTTTATGAATAGAAAGCTAAAAAAAATCATATTTATTCGAAAATATTTAATAAATTTATTGCTCTCCTCAACATTAAATTTTGCAACTTAATATTTAGATGATCTCGAAATAATGCATAGCTACATATCAGGAATTCGTTTTGATTCCCCCAGAAATATGACAAACATAAATAAATCTTCAACATTTTGAAATACACAACATGCAATAAGACGCCTTTAGCAATTTAGATATGTCTTTCAGGAACGCATATCTAAAGATGAGACTGACGAGCAGGATGAGTGTTTGTATTTATTTAGTTTTTTTATTTCTTAGGGTATAACTTTGACTTTCCCTAAAGTGATTCTTTCATTTATTTACATTTAAAATCACATTTATACATAAGATCAAAATCCTTAGAAACTAAAGTAGCAGTTTAAATAAAGAACTGAGTTAAAATAAATTGGTACTTAACACACGAAATTAAATGTTTGTTTTAAACTCATCGTTTAAATCCGAATTGGAAAGGACACAATTAAAAGTGATACAAAATTTTATTTCGACAGAAGAGTTCTTTAAAGATCAGTATTTAGATCTTAAGAAGATTTTTTTTTTCTGAAGTGCAAATTTAACGAATTTGAATATCGGAGACGAATTTAAAAAATTTTCGAATAAATCGAAGCCTTGATTGCAAATTAGCTATGGTCTTCTGATAAGTATTTAAAGTTTATCATATTTGATATACTTTAAATGAGTTTTAAAAATTATGACAACATTTAATTTCACTTGTTTGTGTAAGCGTGTGTGTATATATAGAGATCTTCACTGTTACTAGAAATTTTAGGTAAGTGTGAAGCGGCAAGTGGGTGAATTTATACAATAGTTATATATATATATATATAAATAAATAAATATATATATATATATATATATATATATATATATATATATATATATATATATATATATATGTTGTTGATTCCGGTTAATCGGTTCGATTAAATGGTGGTACAATTAACCGGAATCGACTGTATGCATATACTTAATGTGTTTCTTCTAAGATTATCATTTTGCAACTTGATTAGAAAGCATGCTCATTCCATTAACTTATTTGTATTCTTCTTTTTAATCTTAATTAATCATATGAAGGTTTAGAAAGATTTATTAATTTTGAGCTTTTGAGATTTGTGTGATATTTTCATCTATCAAACTTTAGTCGTGGTTGAACGTGCAGTCTAACATCTTACAGTCACGCATAACAAATAAGGATTGGAATTCACATATTTCTAAACAATAATGATATAGGCGAGACCTGTTTGACTTAATAATTTATACAGTGAAACTAAAATTAACAATATTATGCAAATTACTTCCTCTATGTTACAGTTTTTCTAAGTGATAAAACTTCAGGACCCTCATGAAAATAAAACAATATTTGACTCTATACGGCAATGACAATTTTTTTTCTTAAAAATATTTTTTGGAACTGTAAATGCGGTTCTTGTTCGAATTTGCTGTGACAATATTTCATTTCAATATAATCGAATTTCATAGTAATTTTATACTGTAAAATAGAGGGAAGACTTAAACACAGAGAGCTGAACAAAAAATTCAAGAAAATGATGAAACAGCATGTATTTCGGCCCCAATAAACCCTCATATATTAGCAAAATGGTAAAACTCAGCGACTCACTTTCAATTGGAAAGTTTAGTGCTGTTATTCTCCAATCTTTATAATAATTATTATTATTAAGAAAATGAAATTAGATTTTTATGATCTAACACATGTTCGCAATGTTTTCTGATATGCAGTAGTTTATTACGGCTCAACTAAACCCAGTTTGGAAGAAATGAAAAAATTTATCCTTTTCGAAGTTTTCAATTATTGATTTGCAGTATAACCCCCCAAATATCTACGCAGTTGTGATCTAGTATGAAAATCTAAACATCTTAATTTAGAATAACTTAATTTCTTATGCTTAACTACATAACTTACATAATTGAAGATTGAAAAAAAAGTGTCTTTGTGAAGCTTTTTTTAAATACCTCGTGACAAAGTAACCACAGACCAGAGTATTTTTTAAGGGGATGGTGGACTTTCAAATTACCAAAAATCGAGCAAAAATTTGAATTTTTTGGGGGGTGTATTAATATTTTAAAAACATGTAAATATTGGAATGAAATGCATTTAAAATGTGTAGTGAAAAGAAAAATGAAAAATTGGTGGCTTTAGAGTAGTAAGTATTAAAGGTAGATAAAAAATTATCTTTTAAATGACTTTTTCTCAAAATGAGAAATTTCCAGATTTGCAAGTCTTTAAAATGCTCCTTGCGTCATAATTTTTGACGAAATTTTATGAAATTTATAATAAATATTCCTGTAATACATCAAAATAAAGTTATGTATCCATTTTAGGATTCGAGGTCATTTAGGTTATAAAAGTTTGATTTTAGTGTAGAAAAGTACAAAAATTTCGCGAAAATTCAGAGTACAAGCACAAAAATATTTTCTAAAAATTAACTATTCAACGAAAGTACAAAAAAATACATAACTTTGTTTAGAAAGTATTTATAAGCAATATAAATGCAAAATTAAGGGGAAAAGTTTAAAATTGAGTCGCAAGGAGCATTTTAAAGAAGGGCAATTTAATTTAAATTTTTTAATTATAAAATATTTTTTAAAAAATATTTATAAAATTTTATAATGTGTTTAATATTGTTATACTTTAATGAATATATATACAAAATTTCATATCTCTGTGGTAAAAATTTCAAAAATCGTTTTGAAAGGTCCACCATCCCCTTAAACCTCCTTTTGTGTTCTTCAATGAATATTTTTCTGTCAACTTTGGCAGCATTTAGTAAAGTTTAAGATAAAAGTTTTAAACATTACTTTCAAACACAACCCTTTTTATACTAATAATGTATACATTTAAAGCTCATACCCCTTTGGGGGTATTAATATAATTGACTCGTGCATTCAAATACAATAGTAATAAGTGGATATTAATATACAAAACGGGTTACTTTCGAACTGAACTGCCTTTTCTATTCATATCGGATTGTAAATCGTTAATTTACTAGGAATCTCTGATGAAAATAATAAACTTTCCTGAAGTAGGGATTATAGCGTATTTTAATTAAAGTTCACGATTCGGAAATGCTATGCTTTTCTGTTTCTGATATTTACCCACGAAATTTTCTGCTGGAGGAATATTGATTTGCAAATCTCGTACATCTATCTAGCCTTCCAAGTAATTGAGAGTACATATTCAATTTCGCTTCCGTCGGTGATGACACATGAAACTCAATTTTGCTATCGATTTTCCGTTTATAAATTTCGCCGTCAAGTGCTCGGTTCAAACGACAACTGCAGCCCAGGATATGACAAGAACAATGAAATACTTTCTATTCCATATATTCGACGTAAAAACTGCGAAACAAACCTAAATATTTAATAAAAATTAATTAGTTCAGGACGTAATACATTTTCAGTAAACATCATGTTTAAATATTTACTGCTATCACTTATTTTCAGTATTGCTTATGCATAATTTTACAAGTATTAGCTATAAATATTTTATAATTAGTACTAAAATAATTCACTGAGAGTGTAAGAAAATGCATGTACATTAAGATTCAACGTTTTTCCTTAAGCTGTAATTGTAGTTATATGAGTACTATTGTTTAATACTTACAATTATTTAATTATTTACTACCAATTTTACTACGCATCATTGCGCTGCGTGATCAAACATCTATCTATATATGCATATATATATATATATATATATATATATATATATATATATATATATATATATATATAAATAAATATACAAACACACAATGTTTGTATGAATAGACTGCTATCAATATATTTTGTTGTATCATTATTACT